>JABWTJ010000038.1:3455113-3772613 GCA_016801875.1 Solanum sitiens
AAACAGCCCTCAACAACAATATTCATAAGGCACCACTATCAGTCTCAAATCTTTCAGCATAATAGGAGAATATTGACTCAAAGATTTATCACAATCCATGAATTCTTGATAAACATATAGAAAATTCTCCACTCCAAACATTATCAAAGAGAGGAAAACAAATGGGTTGAAGTCTTACCTTAATTCTGAAAATTTATCCTCTACACTTGTACTTCAAGAATTCAAACTCTCCTTCAAACTCTTACTTGAAAAATTAGACAGCACGCAAGAACTCTAAGGTGTCTTAGATCTGCTAATTGAAGCCAGGAGATACCAACAAAGAACTTAGGAAATCTGAAATTTTTGCAAGTTCAAAATGGAGAATAAGACTTGATCCTTATCCTTTGAAAAAGGAGGTGTTATGGCCGACACTCTTGACCAATTTTGGGCCATATAATGTCAAGTAGGTGCCCCACCTTTTTGTCCTTTTAACTTGGGCCCTTTTGGACTTAATATTATTGGACCTTAGCTGTCCATTTTTCCTTTGTTCTTTTATTCCACTTGGGACAGATTAATGCAAGTAGGTGGTACACATTTGGCCCAATAACATGGTAAAACAAATCTTAGGAGGTCATGTACTTACTTAGTTTCACTTGGGCTTTATCCATAATGGCCAATTGGCAGATTTGGCTGTTGGACCTTCTTTCATTCACATTTTCGTTTGGGCTTCAAATGAGCCCCTAAATATAAGCCTAAATCTGGTCAATCAAACTTGGCCCCTTTAACTATAATATAGATCAAGTAGGTGATGCAGCTGCTAGCTCAATTACCACCTTACTATAATTACATAAATACTTTCCATCGGAGTTAACCTGCAATACATATGCTAAAACGTGCAAGGCATTACATCACCTTCCAATCTAGTTTAAACCAACACTAATCATGTAAGAAACATGATCCCTCACCTACACTATAAGTATAAGTCATGTGTAACATGAATAGAACTACCACGTACAAAAATACAGGCCGTTACATTTTCACTGCTTTTCGTTCGCCATAATAGACTCTTAGGATCACGATAGGACTTTCTTAGCTTGTAACTTAGGCTCGGGTCAGGTTGGATACATTTAGGTGTATTTTTAATGACTCATTGCCCTGCTTGACATAACGACTAAGCGTCCTACCTTTTCATCATTTTATTCCGCCCTATTTCTTAATTTTCTTGCATTCCTTCACCTTGCTGTTCTCCCTTCTTTCTCCTTTTTGTGTAAGTGACTCTTTTCTTTTCTTCTTTTTTTTTATTATTTTTTTATTATTTTTTTTACTTGTATTTTCAAATTTTCAACTTTATCACCTTTCTTTAAACTTTTCTCGAGTCACTTTTCTTTTGCTTCTTTATTCTTTCAACCTTACTTTCCGGGGCATTCCTCATAATAGTCACCCTCAACTGATGGCTTTGCCATGAGTCGAGGTACACAATACCCAAAGTTGGATCAGGGGCACAACAAGGTTGTTTGCTGCATTAGCCACCCTCAACTTATGCTTTTAGCATAACATAAGCTGAGGTGCACATGTCCAATGAGGGACCAGGGCCAACACATTGTTCCCAAAAAGGAATCAGTTGGGGTGAAAAGAAAGGTCTGTTTTAGGCTCAATTCATTTGGATCAAGAAGGGATTAATTTTATTCGGTTTTCTGTTATTTAGGCTAAAGATTGGTTATATTGAACAAGGGTCTATGATCCTTTCCTAATTGTCTATCACAACTTACTTTTTAGCAGGACTAACCAGGCAAGTTCTAGCTCAGTAAAAATAGTGCACTATTCAAATTTTCCTCACACTTTCTTGACATCTCATTACTCTAGCAGATTATCAGACACCTAGTTCGAGTCTTAGATTTAGGATCATGCAGTAGTATATCTTTGTGTCATGCTTAGATCCATACATTTATCAGTTACTATGCCTAGTCATGCATCATGTTCGTCAAAATCGGGATATCATTTTTGTTTAGCCGTCATGCTTTGGAGTCCATATCTATACTATGTACAAAAGATACCAACATGCCGGTTCAACAATAAAGTAATCAGTCTTTTGGGGGGAAAGAACACAGGCAAGAAAACCCCAAGAGAGAATCATGAGTTGGGCTACTCATACTTTACCCTAGCACTCACTTTCCATTCACCCCACCCCCAACAAAAAAATATGCAATTGTCCCCAATGCATAAAAATATATGACATAGAGTGGTAGGGGAAGCGAACCTGCCAGCGGGTCCGGTTTCCCGGAACCAGCTCCCTCTGAAGTAGGGACACCATCAGTAGTGTCCTCAGCAACGACATCACCATAAGTAGTGCTCCTCTCAACCTCTGCAACTCTTGAACTAGATGCTCCGGCAACCATCTCCATAACCCTCAACGTACGGGCCTCCTTATCAATAAGTGAGGGTCTCCTCGCAGCCTCCAACTCATGCCACTCCCTCTTTCGATCCCGGGACTTATCTTCATCTCTAGTCCGGTGCCTCTTGGCACGCTCTCGTGATAGAGGTGGTGGCACATCAGTAGTGGCGAATAGGGCCGCCATCACCGTGTCCTCAGCAGGCTCTGCAGAAGGGGCCTCAGACTCCGGCACCCGAGCCTCTAGTATAGCATCCAAGTCGGCTCGTAAAATCGCCACCGTAGCCTGGAGAGACATCAAATCCATAGTAGGGGCTGTTCGGGCAACAACCCGTAGCTCAAAAGGGTCCAGGCGCTGGTGGACCTCCATAACCTTCCGCTCAATATGCTGGTCCATCTTCCTCTCAAGACGCTCCTCTGCCTCAGAAATAGACTTCTGCATCCAATGATGGATGTGGTGCAGAAGTGTGGCCATTTGGGCCTCAAGTTTCTAGACCCTAGCAAGTGGGACCAGAGTAGCCTGTGGAGTCGAACGGGAGGAGCTAGGAGCGGTACTACCACCAGGGATAGACTCGACCGGTGTGGTGTCTGTGGGCTCAAAAGTAGCCTGGTTAGCCGCTTGGGCTTGCTCAACTGTTGCCGCTAGAGTCTCACCCAGTGGCTGCACCTCCGAATGGGGCCCTCTGTGGGGAGCCAACTCATTGGCCTCATCCCGAAAGAGGCCGATATCAATTGTGCCCGGCGGGGTCTTAAGCACATCAGTGTGCCACATGGGCACTCCTGCTAACCTACACAAAGCAAACACCATGCAGGGGAAAGGGTAAGTGGTAGTGGCCTTGAAGGCCCTCTTGTGCATCACCGCCTGTAGTGGCCAGGCAAAGTATACCTTGAACCCTGCTATCATCGCCGCCATTAGTACTGCACGATCCCAAGTGACAATGTTTTCTGCTGCAGTGGGGGAAAGGCAGTTTCGGACTAGTAGCCACAAAAACATGGCTACGAAGGTAAGGTTAACCTTCTTGATACTACCTTTGGGATCTCTCACCCAGTCGGCAGCCTTACCATCAACAGACAAGTGTTGTGCAATCCACCGCTTGGTGGTCTCCCTCAACTCTGGATCGCGCTGGAAGCGGTGATCTTTAATCAATTTCCACCGATAGTCGAACTCGGCGGTGAGAGGTGTCCGGGTAGCATTAACATCCGGGCCATAAAGAAATCTGCGGATGGCCGGCAAGGAGATGTCCACCCTCTTGCCGTGGACCTGGACGTAGTCTAGAGGGGCATGTTTGGCGGGGGCTGCCCGCCTGTCCAACTGAGATCGGAGAGTCGCCACATATGAGGCATAGAACTCTCTGTCCTCACTATAGCGGCCCAAAGGTAAGGCCGTCCACTCCAGCCGATGTCGAGTGAACAACTCATGTATGGCCGGCATGTTGGGCAGTCTCTCCGTGCAAACCCGCCACTCAAGTGTCAGGGTCCTAGTCATGACCCCCTTGTCGTTCGGCATCTTGGAGTCTATATATACCTGATACTGTCCCTCAACACACCACCGGTTGGGCTGATCAGCAACCGGAGCGAGGACACCAGTCTGGGATGCTGGAGTAGAGTCAGCACTAGCAGCCTCATCAGACAAGGCAGACTGGGATGCGGTGGTGGGAACAGAGGCCTCCTCAGACCCGGATAACTCCTCTGAACTGGAAGCTTCCTCTGAACCAGATGCCTCCACGGAGCCAGATGCTCCCTCTGATAGTGCGGCCGACCCAGAAGGTGTGCTGGTCAGTATGCGCTCCTCGTCAGACTAGGAGGCAGTGACTACGACGGGTGCCACCCTCGTGGGAGTGGCTCTGGTGGGGCGGGCAGCAGGTGTAGAAGTGCGGGTGTCAGGTGGCACGTACTCTAGATCACACTCATCGTCTTAGCCAATGACCAGTCGGTTGGATGGGGCGACGGACTTGGAGCGCCCTCGTGAATAGACACGGTCCTGTTTAGGAGCCATGAGTACCTGCAAAAAGTAGTAGTTAGTACCAGTTGAAGCACCAAAATACAAATATTGAAATGGCATTGTAGGAGTGTAGAGTGCAGAACGAACCCATCGACGGTCCGTCGTGGGGGTCCATCGAGGGACACTTGGAGAAAATATCCAAAACATCAAGAACATTAGGTTCTGACAGAGACGACATACATGCAGGATAGACCGTCAAAGGCACGATGGTCCGTCATGAGTTTCCGTCGATGGACACTTAGATTATTTTTATAAACCATCAGAAACCTAGGTTCTGACAAAGACGACGGACATGCAGGACGGACCGTCGAAGGGACGATGGTCTGTCGTAAAGGTCCATCAATGGACACTTAGAATAAATTTAAAAATCGTCAGAAACCAAGAATCTGACAGAGACGACGGACATGCAAAACAAACCGTCGAAGGGATGACGGTCCGTCGATGGACACTTAGAATAAATTAAAAAAATCGTCAGAAACCAAGGTTCTGACAGAGACGACGGACATGCAGGATGGATCGTCGAAAGGACGACGGTCCGTCATAAGGGTCCGTCGATAGACACTTAGAATAAATTTAAAAATCATCAGAAACCAAGGTTCTGCCAGTGTCGACGGTTGTGCAGGATGGACCATTGAAGGCACGATGGTCCGTCATAAGTGTCCTTCGATGGACACTTAGGGAAACCAAGGGGATTGGGGTTAACAGACCCTAATGACGGTCCGTCGAGGGAATGATGGTCCGTCGATGGGGTCTCGTGCTGACCTTCAGGGGCTCAGTTTTGTAGTTACAGTGGTTCCCTATGTATTCATTTTGAGAAGCCTAAGTTTACCAATTATCTACCCAACATCACATCATCCCTAGGGCAAGAATATTATCGGGTTTTATCATTCCAATTCTAACAGTCTATTAGCCCTAGGTCGGAGACGGAGTCAGGAAACACACACTAGTTCTAGCAGAATAACCCAATTCATATTTCAATAGCAATAGTGTACGGAAACTTAGCACTGTGGGTGTGAGTTTTAGCATGCAATAAGGGTCCAAAATTTGAGACCCATTTCTTTAAGACAGCAAGTTCAAGGGAAAACAAGAAAAACACAAAATTATCGATAATAAGTAACAGTTCAGAAGAAGATACCTGATAACGATAGAAGAGGAGAATGAAGAGAAGCACAGGTAGTTGAACAGCAACTCACAAACACAAACACCAAACTGCCAATGGACTGAAGAGTTTGGAGACTTTGGGAGAGAAAGGGGTTGTGGGAATATGGGGGAAATGATGGGAATCAGAAAATATGAGATAGAATGGGAGTTAGAGGTGAGGGAATGGGGAGAAATGGTAGGAAATGGGGAAAGGGACGGTTATGGGGGGTAAATGAAGGGGTGGAAAGTTTAAAAGTTTAAAACTTTTAATATTCAGCCGAACGGGTTGGGTCGGGTTTGTGGGTAAACTCGCGACGATTCCCCGTAGACGGACCGTAACAGGTGCGACTGTCCGTCGTAGGGGTCCGTCGTGAGTGCCCTAATTTAAAAATATTTGAAAGACATACTTGGGCATAACGGATCCCACCGACGGTCTATCGCAGGCACAATGGTCCGTCGATGGGTGCAGCAGACCAATTTTCTGCAGTTTTCAGGTGATTTAATACCTGCACATTTAGCACCCATTAAGCTAATCTTTTTGTATTTTCTGGACACTTTTCGACATGGACCCTAATCTATGCTCTAGCCAACACTACTAACGAAAAAGAAAAGAGCAGTTAGACGGGACATTACATAAATAAATGCAAGAATAATGCAACTATTCCTAGAAAGTAACGAAAGACCTATAGTTGGCTAGAGGATACATATTGGGTTGCCTCCCATTCAGCGCTTGATTTAACGTCGCGGCACGACTGAAGACTCTTGATTACTCAGACTTCATCAAGATGGTATGCCTCGATCACTTCATTCGCCGATTCAGCATGCCCCAGATAGATTTTAATTCGCTGTCCGTTCACCCTAAACCTCACACCCTCCTTGTTCTCCAACTCAACCGCACCATGAGGGAATAGTTGGGTGATCAAGTAGGGACCATTCCATTTGGACTTGAGTTTACCCAGAGACAAGCGCAGCCTAGAATTGAATAAAAGCACCAAATCCCCAACCACAAAATTGCGCTTCTCAATCTTTTGGTCATGGTACTTCTTCATCTTTTCTTTGTAGAGGGCTGAACTTTCATATGCCTTCAAGCAAAATTCATCAAGCTCATTCAACCTGTTTAACCTTTGTTCCGCAGCCTCATTCCAATCCATTTTCAACTTCTTCATTGCCCACATGGCTTTATGTTCTAATTCAATCGGTAAGTGATAAGCTTTCCCATATACAAGTTGGTATGGGGACATACCAATGGGAGTCTTGTATGCTGTCCGGTAGGCCCAAAGAGCATCATCAAGCCTCCTTGACCAATCCGTTCTACTAGCATTCACTGTTTTTGACAAAATCTGCTTAATCTCCCTGTTTGACACCTCAACTTGCCCACTAGTTTGAGGATAGTACGGAGTGGCCACATTATGGCGAACCCCATACTTTTCCAGTAATCCCTTAAATAGCTTTTTGCAAAAGTGGGATCCCCCATCACTAATAATAGCCCTTGGGGTGCCAAATCTGGAAAATATGTTCTTTTTCAAGAATGCGGTGACACTCTTCCCTTCATTATTTGCAAGTGCGATAGTCTCCACCCATTTAGACACATCGTCGACTGCCACAAGAATATACTTCATCCCATGAGAACTCACAAAAGGGACCATAAAGTCAATGCCCCACACATCAAACAATTCAATCACAAGGATGGGATTTAAAGGGAGCTCTTGCTTCCTCGAAATGCCACCATCTCTTTGGCATATATCACATGCCTTGGCAAACTCATGAGCATCTTGGTGGATAGTTGGCCAATAGTAGCCATATTGCAAGATTTTGTGGGCTGTTCGGATACCACTATGATGCCCACCTACAGGCGAAGAATGGCACGCCTCCAAAACACTCAACATCTCAACTTCCGACACAGAACGTCGAATAAGCCCATCGGCACAACTCCTATATAAGTATGGTTCATCCCAAAATAACTTTTTCACATCATGCATGAACTTTTTCCTTTGATGAAAGGACAAGTCCGGTGGGATGATATCACTAGCCAGATAATTCGCAAAATCTGCCAACCATGGGATGAAGTCTTGGGAGGCGGCTAATACATGCTCATCAGGGAAAGTATCATCAATTTCAGCCTTTTCACCCAACTCCCTCATTGCTTCATCTTCTAATTGGGACAAGTGATCAGCAACTTGATTTTCGGTCCCTTTTCTATCTTTCACCTCAAAGTCAAATTCTTGCAATAGTAATACACAACGAATCAACCTCGGTTTTGTATCCTTCTTTGCCATCAAATATCTCAAAGCAGAATGATCAGTATGCACTATAACTCTAGTGCCAAGCAAATAGGAGCAAAATTTCTCGAAAGCAAAGACTACTCCAAGGAGCTCTTGCTCAGTCACGGTGTAGTTCTTTTGGGCTTCAGTGAGGGCTTTACTAGAATAGTATATGGGGTGAAGGATTTTATCCCTTCGTTGACCCAAAACCACACCAAGAGCAACTCCGCTCGCATCACACATGACCTCAAATGGTTTGCTCCAATCCGGCGAAATGATGATAGGTGCAGACACCAACTTTTCCTTTAGCTCACCAAATGCCTTAAGACAAGATTCATCAAAATAAAACTTACACTCTTTCTCAAGCAACTTGAACAAGGGACGTGCAATCTTTGAAAAATCCTTGATAAACCTCTGGTAAAAGCCCGCGTGCCCTAGAAAGCGTCTCACACCTTTTACAGACATAGGTGGAGATAGTCTCTCTATCACCTCAACATTAGCTCGATCAACCTCTATACCCTTCTCTGAAATATGATGGCCCAACACAATACCTTCTTTTACCATGAAGTGACATTTTTCCCAATTAAGCACAAGGTTGCAGTCTTCACACCTCTTAAGAACCTCAGACAAATTACTCAAATACCACTCAAAGGAGTCACCAACCACAGAAAAATCATCCATAAACACCTCAATAGTGTCCTCCACCATATCGTAGAATATTGACATCATACATCTCTAAAATGTGGCCGGTGCATTACATAACCCAAACGGCATTCTCTTGAACGCGAAGGTCCCATATGGACAAGTAAAGGTGGTTTTCTCTTGATCCTCTAGTGCAATAGAAATCTGATTATAACCCAAATTGTAACAACCCTAAAAATGAATAAGATAAATGCTTAAGGTGTCAAGAATGCTTGCGAATAGACCAAGGTTCACACAAATTGATACGCGTACAACCAGACCTCAGAACCCTTACTACGACCAAGACAACTGGAGTTAGTTGAGCTTTGAAAGGTTGGAACCAACCATGTAAGACTCTTGAAAACGAAGATTTATTCGAAGGAGTCTTTACCAGACTTAAAAAGAAGAAATTTTAAGTTTTGAGGGTCCAGGGGTAAAATGGTCTTTTCCAGGCCAAGGGTAATATCGTAATTACCCTAAGGAATTAATTAATTGATTAATTAATTTAATTAAAGAACTAATTAGGCTCGGGTTGACCCGAAATGGTCCATTTCGCAAGGGGTCACTCCACCCGAGTTCGAGCCCCATTGGAAGCAACAAGTTGGTGATTTAATTAATGTTTTATAATCTGATTTTGTAAGGGCATAATGGTCATTTCACTAAGATAATTAAATCAGGTTTTTATTTAAATTAATAAGGAGTCCTAGTTTGACTAATTCCCAAACTAAAACTCCTAAACTTAGACTACTCTCTCACGATCTCTGTCTCACGTTTCACCATCTCTTTCACGTTTGTTCTCTGTCAAATAAACGTAAGAACAGAAAATATATCAAGAGTTCTTCACACTTGAAGAACTCACATGAAATTTTAAGAAAAACAAAGTAACCAAAAACGTTAAGGCAAAGAGAAGTTGTCCGTCGAGTGGTGTGTACGTTGAGGAGGCTTGGACTGATTTTGGAGAGGGTTTTGGGCAGCAAATTCAACGTTTGAACATCAATTAAGGTATGGGTTTCTTCTCTCTTGGTCCCTTTCCCAAAAGACACCTTAAGATTCAAGATATTCACTCCGAAAACTAGGGTTGTTTCCCCGTTGCATGTCCCTGTCACTAGCTCCTAATGATTCGTAGGTTGGGTTTGTTTACTGGTAGATTTAGGTATATGTGATGTTTTTGTGTTGAATGTGAATATGTTTATGTACGTGAAATCACGAAAATGACAACCAATGTGTGATCGAAAAAAATGATGTGTGTGTGCAATGTGTGGCAGTGAATATACTCACTGTTGAAGGTGTGAAAATAGCATGTTTAATCATTGAATTTTATGTGAAAAAGCTGTACACAATGTGATGTTCATATGGGGTGTGAAGTTATTGGTTTTGAGAGAAAAACTCTTGACTAATGTAACTACTAAACTACACCTAATAATGCACTAAACGTTTCATGAAATTCCCTAAGAACTAACGTGAAAAGGTTGATGAAAGGAAGCTAAAAACTATGAATAAATTTCCAGTTTGGTGCACTTTAGTTTAGGTCAAAAAGAAGGTTAAAATCTGGGTTTTTAATTGAAAATAAAATAGGTGAGGTTAATGGGGATTGAACCCAAGACCTCACCTGTGAAGGAATGCTAAAAATGTAAAAAGGGGTAAATGGGGTTAAGGGGAATCGAACCCATGTGGCTGCTGTAATTCGCAAAAAAGGGAAATGAAAAATGGGGCTTGGGGAATCGAAATCGGCTACTGGAAGAGAAAGGAGAGAGTAATTAAATAAATGGGAGGCATGGGAATCGAACCCACGACCTCTAGGTTGCGAATGAGAGAAAAGAAATTAAAGAAAAAGAAAGTGTGAGGCGTGGGGATCGAACCCACGACCTCAAGGTTGGAAAGGAGAAGGCAAAATAAGTAAGAAAAATAAAGTGAAGCTGTGGGGGCTCGATCCCACAACCTCACTGCCAAAACTCTTAGCCTAGCGAAATTTAATTAAAAAAAAAAGGAGGTTATGGGGGTTCGAACCCACCACCTCACAGTCTCTAGCGAAATTAAAAGCAAAAATAAGAAGGCTGTGGGGGTCGAACCCACAACCTCCTAATTCCCAGCGAATATAAGGATAAAATAAAAGAGGCTGTGGGGGTTTGATCCCACAACCTCTTGGTTTGGGCGAAAAGGGGCAATGAGATGTTAATGAAAAATAAAAAGGGGTTGTGGGGGTTCGAACCCACAACCCTTCGGCTAACTTAAGAGGAAAACCAAGTAGAAAATTAAAGATAGAATGTTAATGTTGGGGTTCAATTTAGAGTCCAAATGTCATGGAGATTAAAAATAAAATCAATGAAAAATGTAAATGTTATCCAAGTGATTCGAACTTGGGTTTCCTTGCCCAAACTTCCGTATTGATACCTAAGTCATACATGAATTAAATATACAAGAATAATTCCACCTACTTAGATCGAAATTAAGATCTTGGCATATACAAGATACACAAGTCTTGTACTACATAATCTTAGGAATGTATGAATCACTTAACGAATTATGAATGAAGCCTCATGGCTTGTATGTATAGACCCATAAGTCTAGCATACGTTTAATAATAAGTGAACCTAAGATGTATGTAATGAAATGATGAAACCCTATGTCACGCCTCAAAACCCATTAAGACGGACAGGCACCCGATGCCCTAAAGGCCCGAGAGAACCAACCTGCAACCTGTTCTTACTGAGCATATACTATAACAATTGAGACAAGTTAACTTTGGATGCAGCGATACAAACCAACGTAAGTAGGTCCAAAAGTTATATACAAGACTTGGCCGTTTAGACCACAACTCCTTAAGACACAACTGAACCATGTACATACGTCTACAAAGCCTCTAAAAGATAGAAGACTAGAGTAGGTCGGGACAGACCCCGCCTTACCCTTAACTACGATACAATACCAAACGAATTTACCAAGGACTTAATAAAGATCCGAATCAACTTGGAGCTCACCAAAAGTAGCAGAATTTCGAGTGCTCCTACTGAGGAGGTCTACTAGCTGGAGTACCCGAGCCTGCAGCATGAAATACAGCGTCCCCAATACGGGACGTCAGTACGAAAAATGTACTGAATATGTATGGCAAAAAGTATATGTAATACAAGGCACAAATGAAATCAAGTAGCAACATATGAGTGCATAGATTAGGAGAGAAGACCACCTTTGCTTACTCTTGTGGAATCAAGTAAGCTACATTCTTTTCTTTACCTTCTTTGTATGTTATAATCTTTGTTGGGCTTGTGATACAAGTGACCAGCTGATCAGTGGTAGAAGAGGATGACCCATGCTAGGCGTATTAACCCCTGGGATGCGGTCCTCATAATTACACAACTTGGGATCGGCCCATGCTAGGCTTTCGCCCCTGAGCTGCCACCCTTCTATACCAATAGGGATCGGCCCATGCTAGGCTTTCGCCCCTAAGCTGCCACCCTTAATTAAATAGATTTCTTCACTTAGATTCTTTAATCTTTGAGATTATTGTTAATCAGTTCATAACTCTTTTGAGATGTTATTTTGGATAATCGTAACACTTTGAGATGTTGATTTGGTGGTCATAATCATCTTGGAGACATGAAATTACGGAACAGTAGTGGAATACATGAAAACAATACTTTGAGGCAGTAACAATGACATAAGGAGCTATGAAACATCAACACCTTACTTTAAGACCTTAATGGCACAATTGACTTCAATTGGCTTAGGAGAAGGATTCATCAAACTTTCTTTTGGAAATACCATTTCTATAACAGCACAAGGGGAAATTACACAAGTATAGAGTAGTGAACATATAATGAAGTAGTTCCATGTACTTAGAATGGGGAAAGAAATATTGTTAGCTATTTGGAGATAGTACGCTGCCACCATGCTTTCTTTTCTAGAAATAGAACTTATGGGAAACACTTCATTGATATTAATTGCAGGTGCCAGATTTCATGCCAAAAGGATATAGAATCGAATAGCCTTACATACCTTATTTTTCTGACCAATACTACTATTACGATTCATCATTCCTTTTTGGGTGCTAATCTACAACATAAATCATGATTAAGCTAACATCAGCAGCTAATCACAATAAGGTCCTCGAAAACAGTAGCTAAAATTTTGATGGAAATCAGGCCCATACAACCCTTACATAAATGATGAACCACCACACCCTTCCTCTACACATTAATACAACTTCATACATCATCTTCCAAGATACTCAAACTGCCCTCAACAACAATATTCATAAGGCAGCCACTATCAATCTCAAATCTTTCAGCATAATAGGAGAATATTGACTCAAAGATTTATCATCATCCATGAATTCTTAATAAATATATACAAAATTCTCCAATCCAAACATGATCAAAGAGAGGAAAACAAATGGGTTGAAGTCTTACCTTAATTCTGGAAATTTGTCCTCTAAACTTGTACTTCAAGAATTCAAACTCTCCTTCAAACTTCTTACTTGAAAATGAGACAGCACTCAAGAATCCCTAAGGTGTTTTAGGGCTGCTTATTGAAGCCAAGAGAGACGAAGAAAGAAACTTAAGGAAATTTGAAATTTTGCAAGTTCAAAATGGAGAATAAGACTTGATCCTTATCCTTTGAAAAAGGAGGTGTTATGGCCGACACTCTTGACCAATTTTGGGCCATATAATGTCAAGTAGGTGCCCCACCTGCTTGTCCTTTTAACTTGGGCCTTTTTGGACTTAATATTATTGGACCTTGGCTGTCCATTTTCTCTTTGTCCTTTTATTCCACTTGGGACAGATTAATGCAAGTAGGTGGTACACACTTGGCCCAATAACATGGTAAAACAAATCTTAGGAGGTCATACACTTACCTAGTTTCACTTGGGCTTTATCCATAATGACCAATTGGCAGATTTGGCTGTTGGGCCTTCTTTCATTCACATTTTCTTTAATAGGTTTGGGCTTCAAATGTGCCCCTAAATATAAGCCTAAATCTGGTCAATCAAACTTGGGCCCTTTAACTATAATATAGCTCAAGTAGGTGATGCAGCAGCTAGCACAATTACACCTTACTATAATTACTTAAATACTTTCCATCGGAGTTAACTTGCAATACATATGCTAAAATGTGCAAGCTAGTTTAAACCAACACTAATCATGTAAGAAACATGATCCCTCACCTACACTATAAGTATAAGTCAAGTATAACATGAATAGAACTACCACATACAAAAATACAGGCCGTTACATCCTTCCCCCCCTTGGAACATTCGTCCTCGAATGTTAGCATGGTTGTGCGGCCTAAACAAGTTCAAGCCTAAGCTAGTATTACTATTAATCACATTGAACATATAGACTTATACTTACTTGTCAATGCCTCCACTAACATTTTGATCATTCCCACCAGTGTGGAAGAGGTGAGGATACTTCAATTTCATTGCTTCTTCTGCTTCCCATGTAACTTCTTCTACTTGTTGGTTTCTCCATATGAACTTTTACAGAAGCTACTTCTTTATTCCTTAACTTCCTAACTTGTCGATCCAGAATAGCAATGGGTACTTCTTCATAAGTGAGATCTCCTGTAACCTGTACGTCTTCAGTAGGAGTAATACGAAATGGGTCACCTACGCATTTCCGTAGCATTGAGACATGGAACACCGGATGAACTGATGAAAGCTCTTGTGGTAGCTCTAACTCATAGGCTACTTGGCTAAATTTTCGGATAATCTTATATGGCCCTATATAGCGTGGACTCAGCTTTCCCTTTTTACCAAACCTCATTACCCCTTTCATCGGAGACACCTTCAAGAACACCCAATCCCCAATAGAAAATTCTAGTCCTCTCCTTCAGTATATGCATATGATTTATGTCGACTTTGAGCTATTTCTAGCCGCTACTGTATCACTTTCACTTTTTCCATAGCTTGATGAACAAGATCTGGCCCAAATAAGGAAGTTTCACCCGTTTCGAACCAGCCAATTGGTGATCTACACTTTCGACCATATAAAGCTTCATAAGGTGCCATTTTAATGCTCGAATGATAGCTATTGTTATAAGCAAATTCAATAAGTGGTAGTGATCATCCCCAAGCCTGACCCTTGAAATCTAATATACAAGCTCGCAGCATATCCGCAAGTGGTCTGAACGGAACGTTCTGCCTGACCATTCCGTTTGAGATGAAAGGCTGTACTTAAATTCACTTGTGTCCCAAACTCTTTTGGAAATGAATTCCGAAATTTGCTGTAAATTGAGCTCCTCTATCCGTATTATAGAGGATTGGCACTCCATGTAAGTCGAAAACTATCTCTTATTAATGTACAAACCTCGCATACTCTTCAGCTGTATAAGTTAGTCTTCACCGCACAGAAGTGTGGCTCTTTTAGGTAAAGTCCTATAAACTATTACCCCATATGGAGTCAAACTTCCTGAATGAGCGAGGCAAAACCAGTAACAAAAAATCCATGTTGATTATGTCCATTTCCAAATTGGAAGTTCTATACGCTGCATGTAACCTCCGGGCTTTATGGTGTTCTACTTTTACCTTGTTGACAGGTTGGACACTGAGCACGAATTCTGCCAATGTTCTTCTTCATGTTCCCCCACCAATACATTTCTTTTCAAGCAGATACATTTTAGTTGACCCCGGATGAACAGAGTTACCTTGAATTATGTGCTTCCATCACTATCCTCTCCTGCTCTCGTTCCAATCTATTTAGGTACCACCACTAATCTGGTTTTGACAATCGAAGTTACCCCGTCTTGCTTAAGCTCAAACGCCTTTGTCATACCATGTAGTACATTCTCTTTAAGTTGTAAAAGAATTGGATCAGTGTACTGCTTCTCTTCCACTTCCACTATTAACGAGGATTCTGCCGCATTTTGCACAATTACCCCTTCGTCTTGAGATTCAAGAAGGCGAACGCCCAAGTTAGCTAGTTGGGAAAGATCCTTAGTCATTCCTTGTCTTTCCATAGACTTCCCATAAGTGGTTGCCATTATTTTACGGCTTAAAGCATCAGCTACTACATTAGCTTTACCGGGATGATATAAGATGTCAATGTCATAATCTTTTAATAGCTCCAGCCACCTTCGCTGCCTCAGATTTAAGTCTTTTTGCTTAAAAATATATTGCAAGCTTTTGTGATCAGTGTATATGTCAACATGAACTCCATACAAGTAGTGAAACCATATCTTCAAAGCAAACACAACTGCTGCTAGCTCTAGATCATGGGTTGGATAATTTTTCTCATGTGGCCGCAGCTGCCTTGATCCATAAGCTATAACTTTACCATGCTGCATCAATACACAACCTAAGCCCACTCCCGAAGCATCAAAGTACACTATATAGCCTTCTGTACCTTCTGGAAGTACCAACACAGGTGTAGAAGTTAATTTACTCTTCAACTCTTGGAAGCTTCTTTCACACTCATCGCTCCACTGAAACTTGGTTCCTTTATGTCTTAGCTTTGTTAAGGGTACAGCCATGGAAGATAATCCTTCAACAAACCTTCTGTAATAACCTGCCAATCTAAGAAAACTACGGATCTCCGTAGGTGTTGTAGGTCTTGGCCATTTTTTCACGACTTCTATTTTCTGGTTATCAACCCTTATTCCTTCCTCGGATACGATATGACCTAGGAATGCCACATATTTCAACCAAAACTCACATTTAGAGAACTTTGCATACAATTTACGATCACGGAGAATTTGTAAAACCTGCCGCAAGTGATTAGCATGATCCTCTTCCGATCTTGAATACACCAAAATGTCATCTATGAACACTATCACAAACACATCTAAGAATGGCTTGAACACCCTATTCATCAAATCCATAAAAGCTGCTGGTGCATTTGTTATCCCAAATGACATGACTAAGAACTCAAAATGACCATACCTTGTTCGGAAAGCTGTCTTAAGTATATCTTTGTCCTTGACCCTCACTTGGTGATAACCTGACCTCAGGTCGATCTTTGAAAAACACCTAGCACCTTATAATTAGTCAAACAGATCATCAATTCTAGGGAGGGGATATTTGTTCTTAATTGTTACCTTATTCAACTGCAGGTAGTCGATACACATTCTTAATGAGCCATTCTTTTTGCGTACAAATAAAACTGGTGCTCCCCATGGCGACACACTAGGCCTTATGAATCCTTTCTGTAATAAGTCTTTTAACTGCTCTTTCAACTCTCATAATTCTGCCGGAGCCATTCTATATGGAGAAATTGAGATAGGTTGAGTATTTAAAAGCACATCAATACCGAACTCTACTTCTCGTTCTGGAGGCAAACCTGGAAGATCTTCAGGAAACACATCTGAAAATTCATTTACCACCGGAATGGATTGAAGGGTTGGTGGCTCTACATCTACATTTTTCACTCTAACCAGATGGCATATGTATCCTTTGGAAATCATCTTCTTTGCCTTAAGATAAGAAATAAATTTACCTCTTGGCATCCCAATATTACCTTTCCATTCGAGGACTACCTCTTTTGGAAACTGGAAATGCACTATCTTAGTTCGGCAATCTACTGTGGCATAACAAGAAGCTAACCAATCCATACCCATTATAACATAAAAATCTACCATGTCTAGCTCAACAAGGTTTGCCAATGTATCGCGATCACAAATAGTTACAATGCAATTACGATAAACTCTCCTAGCTATAATAGATTCACCAATCGGTGTAGACACTTCAAATGGCTTCGCTAATAATTCTGGTGTTCTTTTGAACTTTCCAGCAACCAATGGTGTAACATATGATAGTGTAGACCCCGGATCGATTAATGCATATACAATATGTGAAAAGATGGACAATGTACCTGTAACCACATCCGGCGAGGCTTCTAAATTTTGTCGATCACCTAGTGCATATGTGCGATTCTGACCTCCACTAGAACTAGCTGCTCCCCTAGCTCCTCTACCCCGACCTGCAGGCATATGTAGTCCCCTACATAAAGAAGGGGTTGATGAGGTCGACGCAACAACTGATCTAGTTGGTTGAACAACGCCACCCACTCCCCTATGAGGGCAGTTTCTCATCATATGCCCTGGTGTGCCACACCAAAAACAAACATCCGTCCCAAACCTGCATGCACCTAGATGATTCCTCCCACACTATTTACAAGGCTGTCGTGGAGGCCTTGATTGGCTCGTACTTCCTTGCTCTTGATGACTGCCTTGGCTTTCACTTCTTTGCCAAAACTGATTGCCTCTAAACCCTTGGAACCGTGGTGGAGCACTAGCTGTAGAGTAGAAAGATGATGGCCTAGGTGGTCTGTTAGAGAACCGAGGCCTAAACTCACCTTGGGATGGTGTAAACTGACCCATGGATCTGGCCCTCTTAGAATGCCCTGTTTCCAACTCTTGTGTTCTTCTTCTTTGCCTTTGATCCTCCAATTTTTGTGCAAAAGTCTGCATCCTTGCTATATCCATATCTTTATTTAATGAAGCAATTGTACAGTCTCTAACCAGATATGAATCTAATCTGTCCACAAAACGATGAACTCTATCCTCCATAGTAGCTACTACATTAGGAGCATACCTGGCCAAGGAATTAAATTTGAGACTATACTCCCTCACACTCATATTTCCTTGGTGGAGATTTAAGAACTGATCCGTACGGGCCTCTCAGATCTCCAATGGCAGATAATGATCAAGGAATGCCTTTTTAAACTCTTTCCACATAGCTGAAGGTGCATTTATTCCCCTAGATTGCTTCCAAGCTTCATACCACAATATAGCCACACCCTTTAATATGTATGCAGCTAGCTCAAGTGCTTCTTTACCACTTACATGCATAATATCCAAAGTGCGTTGGATTTGATCTATAAAGTCTTGGGGATCTTCATTAGGATCTGACCCGGTAAATGATGGAGGGTCCAAGTTAAGAAAATCACGTATCCTTGTTCCAGCTGATCTAACTCCACCACTAGTACCTGCAACTGGACCTTCTTGCCTTTGGCCATGACCAGCAACTATACGAGTCAATAATTGGACTGCATTCCTCAAATCTTGCTCGGTAGCATTAATAGGGGGTTCCTGAGGTTCATCTTCCCTCCTTATTTCTTCAGGAGATGGAGGCGTCGAGGAAGTCTGCGATAGAGACTCATCTTGAGCCCCACTTTGAACAGCTTGACTTGGTGGTGGTTGGCTGGTCCCTTCTTGGGCAGCCACTTCTACTCGTTTACCAGTACTTTTACTCCTTCTCGTAATCGGCATCTTTGCTATAATAAAACAATTGAGAAATTAGATATGATTCACCTACAACACTGGTTCTATCGTACGATCTAAGAAATGAAAGAAATGAGACAACTCCTATATGTCCAGTAGCCTCCTGTTTATAAATGTGGTGCACAACACATCCATAAGCAAGGCTCTACACAGACACGGCTTTGTAGACTCCCTAGGATGACCTGCTCTGATACCACTTTTGTCACGCCTCAAAACCCATTAAGACGGACAGGCACCCGATGCCCTAAAGGCCCGAGAGAACCAACCTGCAACCTGTTCTTACTGAGCATATACTATAACAATTGAGACAAGCTAACTTTGGATGCAGCGATACAAACCAACGTAAGTAGGTCCAAAAGTTATATACAAGACTTGGCTGTTTAGGCCACAACTCCTTAAGACACAACTGAACCATGTACATACGTCTACAAAGCCTCTAAAAGATAGAAGACTAGAGTAGGTCGGGACAGACCCCGCCTTACCCTTAACTACGATACAATACCAAACGAATTTACCAAGGACTTAATAAAGCTCCGAATCAACTTGGAGCTCACCAAAAGTAGCAGAATTTTGAGTGCTCCTACTGAGGAGGTCTACTAGCTGGAATACCTGAGCTTGCAGCATGAAATGCAGCGTCCCCAATACGGGATGTCAATACGAAAAATGTACTGAATATGTAAGGCAAAAAGTATATGTAATACAAGGCACAAATGAAATCAAGTAGCAACATATGAGTGCATAGATTAGGAGAGAAGACCACCTTTGCTTACTCTTGTGGAATCAAGTAAGCTACATTCTTTTCTTTACCTTCTTTGTATGTTATAATCTTTGTTGGGCATGTGATACAAGTGACCAGCTGATCAGTGGTAGAAGAGGATGACCCATGCTAGGCGTATTAACCCCTGGGATGCGGTCCTCATAATTTACACAACTTGGGATCGGCCCATGCTAGGCTTTCGCCCTTGAGCTGCCACCCTTCTATACCAATAGGGATCGGCCCATGCTAGGCTTTCGCCCCTAAGCTGCCACCCTTAATTAAATAGATTTCTTCACTTAGATCTTTAATCTTTGAGATTATTGTTAATCAGTTCATAACTCTTTTGAGATGTTATTTTGGATAATCGTAACATTTTGAGATGTTGATTTGGTGGTCATAATCATCTGGAGACATGAAATTACGGAAACAGTAGTGGAATACATGAAAACAATACTTTGAGGCAGTAACAATGACATAAGGAGCTATGAAACATCAACACCTTACTTTAAGACCTTAATGGCACAATTGACTTCAATTGGCTTAGGAGAAGGATTCATCAAACTTTCTTTTGCAAATACCATTTCTATAACAGCACAAGGGGAAAATTACACAAGTATAGAGTAGTGAACATATAATGAAGTAGTTCCATGTACTTAGAATGGGGAAAGAAATATTGTTAGCTATTTGGAGATAGTACGCTGCCACTATGCTTCCTTTTCTAGAAATAGAACTTATGGGAATCACTTCATTGATATTAATTGCAGGTGGCAGATTTCATGCCAAAAAGGATATAGAATCGAATAGCCTTACATACCTTATTTTTCTGACCAATACCACTATCACGATTCAGCCTTCCTTATTGGGTGCTAATCTACAACATAAGTCATGATTAAGCTAACATCAGCAGCTAATCACAATAAGGTCCTCCAAAACAGTAGCTAAAATATTTGATGGAAATCAGGCCCAAACAACCTTTACATAAATGGTGAACCACCACACCCTTCCTCTACACATTAATACAACTTCATACATCATCTCCCAAGCTACCCAAACAGCCCTCAACAACAATATTCATAAGGCAGCCACTATCAATCTCAAATCTTTCAGCATAATAGGAGAATATTGACTCAAAGATTTATCACAATCCATGAATTCTTGATAAACATATACAAAATTCTCCAATCCAAACATTATCAAAGAGAGGAAAACAAATGGGTTGAAGTCTTACCTTAATTCTTGAATTTATCCTCTAAACTTTTACTTCAAGAATTCAAACTCTCCTTCAAACTTCTTACTTGAAAATGAGATAGCACTCAAGAATCCCTAAGGTGTTTTAGGGCTGCTTATTGAAGCCAAGAGAAACCAAGAAAGAAACTTAAGAAAATCTGAAATTTTGCAAGTTCAAAATGGAGAATAAGAGGTGTTATGGCCGACACTCTTGACCAATTTTGGGCCATATAATGTCAAGTAGGTGCCCCACCTGCTTGTCCTTTTAACTTGGGCCTTTTTGGACTTAATATTATTGGACCTTGGCTGTCCATTTTCCCTTTGTTCTTTTATTAGCTTGGGACAGATTAGTGCAAGTAGGTGGTACACACTTGGCCCAATAACATGGTAAAACAAATCTTAGGAGGTCATGTACTTAGTTTCACTTGGGCTTTATCCATAATGGCCAATTGGCAGATTTGGCTGTTGGGCCTTCTTTCATTCACAATTTCTTTAATAGGTTTGGGCTTCAAATGAGCCCCTAAATATAAGCCTAAATCTGGTCAATCAAACTTGGGCCCTTTAACTATAATATAGATCAAGTAGGTGATGCAGCTGCTAGCTCAATTACCACCTTACTATAATTACTCAAATACTTTCCATCGGAGTTAACTTGCAATACATATGCTAAAACGTGCAAGGCATTACATCACCTTCCAAGCTAGTTTAAACCAACACTAATCATGTAAGAAACATGATCCCTCACCTACACTATAAGTATAAGTCAAGTATAACATGAATAGAACTACCACATACAAAAATACAGGTCGTTACACCTTAGGGCAGTATCTAATTCACAATATAACTATAACGAAACTCTAACTCTAACATAACAATTCATGTTCATTAGACCCATTTCATAAGTAAAAAGTTGATAAAAAGCAGTAACATGGTTTCATTGAAGTTTTAGCATTAAAATCACCAACTAACATTAGAATAGTATATTTGAATCCTTTAAAATATTTTCATGCAAGACCCATACTTAGAGTCCAAGATAGAAGTAGTTAGGGTTTTAAAACCTCTTTTTAATTTCCCTAGAAATGGCTTCTTGAATGAAATGAGTTCAAGGATGACTAGCACAACTCAATTATAAGAAAAACCATATATTCTTTTATGAAGAAACGTCCACAAACAGCCCCTCCAATCTCTTCCTTGAGTCCAAGCTTCTATTGGATTTTGAGAGAGTCTTTCTTGAGAGAGGGTTTTTGAAAATGAAGTCTAAAATTAGGTCTTAGTGTTTTAAACCTATTAATATACCTAAAAGACCCTAAAATAATCATCCATGGTTCATAAAAGACTTGGGGTAAATTTACCAAATACCCCAAGCCTTGGCAAAAAATTACAGCTTTTACAGGTGCAACCTACGCCCCCCTCACTGACGGGCCGTTGCCCAGTCAACGCCCCTTAGATGGTGTCTGTTGATTGGGGATGAGGCTCTATATTGTGCAGAGTTTGCTAGCCTTGCAGGTACAGTTGACGCCCAAGGTCTACAGGCCATTGGTGGACCAACGGTCCATCCCTTGTGGCCGTCGTTGGTCACTGCTTGGCACCATCCCGCCAAAGGGATGGGTCCACTTCTAGGGCCCCTCATGTGTCTTAGGTGGGGTCGTACCCGGACTTTATACCCCTATACGTAGTCGTCTAGTTCTTAGGAATATCCCACATCCATTTTAATCAAAACGAGCACGTAAAACTCGCTAAAACACATGAGGACACAAAAGCACTTTCTAAGGCATATCTTCCAAATGTCATGGACATTCTTGGGCGTTTGACCTCCAAAACTCACAAACTTAACACACTGCCTAAGAACATCATTATTAATGATTTTAACAAAAAAATTAAATCATGAAACATTTACGAAGCTCTAGTTCACCTTAGTTCATTTTAGGGTATTACATTTTCCCCAGATGTTTCCAACTTGAATATGTTCGTATACATGTTTAGGACCTCTCTCATCAATTTCATCCAAAAGGAACACGTAAAACTTGACGAAGCACACTAAGACAGAAAAGAACCTTTCGCATCATTCATTTAATATACATATATGAAAAGTAGTGCAAAATTGAAACTTTTCACAAAACATTCTAATAGTCTTTCAAAATATCTTTCATATAACCAAAGGAAATACTAAGTCTCCTATCATCAAATCATAGACTCACGAACACTTGGTAAATGGCCCATACAATCGAAATATAGTACTATACGGCTATTACAATGTATTAATAAAAGTAACTCTAAACACATTTATGCCCTCGAGTCAAATGAGGACATACATCTAACTTGTTTGAATGATCCTGTAATCCAAGCTTCTCTTCCAATAGCACCTTCACCTATGAATCACTTTAGAGATAGATAAAGATATGGAATTAGTACAAACAAATGTACTAAGTATGGCTTAATGCAAAAAAATTATGATAACTGACATTTAATGGAAATATTCTCTTTTTGATTAAAAGATCATAGTATAATAATAAGAACAACATTAAACACCTCAGAAACACATAAGATAACACATAAACATTTTTTCACGTTTTAAGGAATTGTTACAGTAAGCTTAGCCAATTTACAGTGAACTACTTTAGTCTTCTCTGTGAACTATTTAACATTTCAATGAATCCAATTTAACATGCATTCTTCTCACTAAAAGTTATCCTAAGACTCACTTAAATAAGGCAAAGAGAGACCTCCCATACACCCTCTCTAAGCATACCTAAATGATCCTCATGACTACTTATAATGAGATGAACACACTTACAATACACCAAAACAAACAACATGTATAACATAACATTCACTTCACGAAGGTTATCAAAAGACTTAATTAAGTAATTCTAGAAAAGAACGCTTATCTACCTTCTTCAAGATTACCGAAATAATCCTTAAGACTTCCTAAGATTAGATCATGTCTTAGGTATTAATAAACTTCCCTAACTAGAGTTAATTTCAAGATTTCCCTCGGTAAGACATGAAGAGATCATCCTTTATTCCCCCTTCACACTTTAATTAGGAAATCCTTAGAGTTACTCTAGATTAGGTATTCATTCATTCACATGCTTCCTAACATAAGTCATTACTTCATTAATTCATTATGAGACATTCATAACATATTGGACATTCAAGTAATGGTCTTGGAGAAGACCTAGGGACTCATAACTAACATCTTCAAAGCCTAAAGGTGCAATGTCTTGGTAGCGTCCCATACAACAAACCTAAACATCATAGACTTCTTAAACACTAGTAGGTATCCCATATGATTAGAATATGCAATAACCGACATAGACCATGGTAGCTAAACATGGAATCCGTTGTTGTAACCTACTCCGATAAGGTTGTTCTACTTGTCAATGATAGAACATGGACACATCCCATGTAGGTACATGGTTAAGAAATATGATGGGTTTCTTTGTTCTCTAATGTCATCTTATATAGAGAAACTTCCCATACCATACTAACTTGATGCTAGGCTTTGTTCTCATAGAGTCATTCACATAAAGGATCACATGAAGGGGTTCCATATCTAGTTCATAACCCAATAACCTTCACACAACCAAAGAGGTCTCCAAGGGCTTCCTTTCAATGGCGAAGAGATAGCTTAATGACTTTCATAAGGATGATTTCATGCCGTTCAAGCCAAACAACCTTAAGTTCACCATTCATACAAGAAGGATATCATTACGACTTTCGACTTCAAGGATATCATAACCTCTCAACTAGGTTGAGGCCTCCACATAATTTGACCTTCTTAGCAATGTTCAAGGTCTCATGTCATTCATAAATACAAGACTAAAGAGTCTTTATCATCCTATGTCAAGAATCTCATATTATCATGTTCCTGTAAAAAGTAACGGACCATGTGCCTATATGTATGTGTCCCAATTGCAATCAAGACATACCAATACTTCACTTATCACATATAGCATATCACATTAGAAGCATATAGGCATAACCATCATCGTCTTTAGAACACCCTGTACACTACTAGAACATCATCAATACAACTATCATAGAATCATATACTGAATGAATCTAAGTCAGTTAATATAGATTTACCAATCTAAGACAGCCTATACATCAATACAATACAATTTTTACATCATTCAATACCCCATATAAAATTACATAAGAATTCAATAGCATTAAGACAAAATCATAACATCCAAAATATAGCCAATTTAAAGAGATTATGTTTTGCATGTGTTCATGAAGATTTTATGTTAGAATCACCTAATTAACATCAATTCAATCATAAATCAATGATCTAAAACATTTAATGCAAAGACCCAAGGCTAGAATTCAATTTAGAAGATTTCATGGTTTGGATCATATTTAAAATTCATTGTAATTCACTCCTTGAATAAAAAGATTTAAAGGATGAAGAACCATACCTTAATTGTGATGAAAATCCCACAATATTGATGGAGAAAAACTTGGAAAATCTATCCTCTTCCTTGAGCTTCAAAACTTCATCAATGGAGGTTTTTGAAGAGATACAATGGAGATATTTTGTTTTGGACTTGAGGGTTATGATTTGAAGGATGAATTGGGAATTAAAAAGGTCTAATAACCGCCAATAACTAGCCCCTAAAATACCCAAAAGACTCCTGAACTCATAGGACCTTTTAACAAACTCAAACCCAACATAAATTTCAGGAATTATCGTCGGGAAACAAGTCCGCGACACGGAGATGGTCCCGCATGATTTTCTTAAAGTAAATACCAAATAAGTGGTGTCCTCCATATGTCCGCGCCATGGAGCAACATTTTTTATCTTAGTGGACCAAGTCCGCGACGCGGACTGGCTCCCACTAAGTGCAAATGCTGCTGCCTTGGGCAGCTTGCCAGCCCAAGGCTTGGGTCCTCTTCTAGAACCCTTTTATCGGTCCTCGGGGAGTTTTACCCGGATTTATCAACATAAAATAATCTCTTTTACATGTTAGGAACCTCTCACATAAATTTGATCTCATAACAACACATAAAACTTGACAAAACACGTTAAGACACACAAGCACGTTTTGAGACAAAACCTTTCGAACGTCACGGACGTTCTTGGATGTTTGACATCCAAACTTCATGAAACTTCTATAAACGCCATTATAAACCATTTTAGGACTTTAAAACAACATTAAACAAGTGTAAGGCTCTATTTTCTCCTAAGTCATTTTGAGGGTGTAACAATACTCCCCCAGTTGGAAACATTCGTCATAGAATGACACTTGCTATTCTTTAGGAACTATCAAGAGATTGTAAACTCAAGACTAGCAGAACATAACCATACCACACAATACACAATGCCCATATATAGGAGAAATATAAATTTCACAAAAATAAGAGGCTCAAAATATGACAAGAAGATAAAAACTAATCTACGACTAATCATGCAATAAGACTCACATTCTTTATTTCAAATAGCAAGAACTCCTTTTACATTCATTATCATGCTTATATACATCAATTCTATACACATTACAACAGTTTTCAAACAAAAAACAATTCAGTCAATTTTGCAAAAATCTTACAGTGAGCTAATTTCCCTAGCAGTTAACATACTTCAAATTTTCAAAAATGCAAACTTCATGCAGTTAATGACACAAACATGATAATATGCAACATAAAACCATATAAACACAATTTACAACATAATCATAATTTTATGAAATGCACAATGCAATGAATCAATGAAATTCAATTCCAACAAGACTCCTAAACACAATGCAAGATGCAACATGCTACAATGACCATCTAGCTCCTCTACTAACCATACTCCCCCACTTAGAAGGAACTCATAAAGCAAAAGAGAATACTAGATCTTCGCATCATCATCTTCCTCATTAATCTTTGCTCCTCTCGTCCGGAGTGCATAGAAACGCTTCTTCTTTGGAGCATCACCTTCAGCAGCATTAAGGAACTTGCTTACCCTCTCTTCCTCTAGAAGCAATTCAAGGACAATCTCTCACTTTGTGTCCATCTTTAACACAACCAAAATAATTCCCGGTACCCAATAGGCATTACCCATAGTGCCTTTTCCCACAAGTAACACATGTATGCTTGCCCTCTTGAGAAACCCTTGCACTCCTAGGTTTATCTTGACTTCAGAACTTATTCTTGGGTCTAGGTAGACTTTTATCACCTTTCCCAGTTCTCTTCAAGTCTCTACCAATCCTACCAAGTTTAGACTCCTCAATAGATTGAGAATACACCATGAGTCTAGCCAAAGTCATATCATCATGGAGCATGGCCGTACGACATTCTTCTTACACTAGGTCGGAGACCCCGATCACAAACCTACTCATCTCGTCCCTAGGATTAGACACCAAGGATGGGGCATACCTATACAACACAGAGAACTTCAAAGAGTACTTCTTAAAAATCATATTTCCTTGCTTGGGATTGATAAACTCTTCAACCATCACCTCTCTCTTCTCATGCGGAAATTACTTTCCTAGAAAAGCCTCCTTAAATTCTTACAACTCAATAGGACCCCACTCTACCGGACTATTATCTATCCATTGAGTTTACCACACTTGAGAAACCTCCCTCAGTTTGTACAAAGCTAACTCCGCCTTCTCCCTAGAAGTCACCCCCATGGCACTCAACACCTTGTACAAACCATCTAGGAACTCTTGGGGATCTTCTCCTACCTTAGAGCCAAAAAAGATAACAGGATTCATCCTCACAAAATCTCTCAATCTATATGTTATAGTCCTATCCACAACATTCACTCTAGGCTCAATTCCCCTATTCACATGGGTAGTCAAAGATTTGGCTAAAAGAAGTAAAGCCTCATTAATATCCCCATTAGACATTTCCGGGGGAACCACCAGAACATAATTACCTCCTTCCACAATAGGGACTTGATCATCTCTAGCCCCTTGACCCCCTTCAGTACCTTGAATAACTTGCTCAACTTGGGGAGGAATCTCGTCATTCGCATCATTCTCGTCAACTCTCCTAGCCGGTGTCGTCGTCGTGTTTGTCAAATCCCGGGAGCACCCCCTAGAAGTAACATGGCGTACTTGAACTCTCAGAGGTCTTATACAATCCCATAGTTATCATTCATCCCATTGTCATAGTAATTTTAGCGGAAAATTTAAAACTTTTCATAGCACATCATATTCTAGAACATCACTTCCATTATATTAAAATATAAGTCATAATACATAGTTAGACTCTAAGTCTCTTTTGCCATCTTAGACTGAACATCATTAGAGTACATTAGGGACACGACACTTTAACAAAATATCATCATATCTAAACTATTATATATCTTTAATTAAGAAGATAACATACGAAATCCTTTGAACATAAGGATCCCTTTCCTTGATCTTGGGAAACACATATCAAACCCTTTACTTTAGAGACATCCTTTAAGCATCCATAACCTACAATTTGTGTAAAAAGGTAGAGAAGAATGGTGTTAGTACAAGAATGCACTAAGTTTGGCAACCATGCAAAAACATGCATTTAAAAGGGACATTTTATTTTGAAAACAATGCATCATGCCTTTTTGTGAAAATATCGTAAAACTTTGACATAATAAGAATTATACAATTCACATACTTTATATAGGCATATTCAATGGTCACACATCATATAAAACCACACATTTCATTTAAGGCATATAACTCACCACTTTAAAGTAAACCCACTTTCAATTACAGTGAACTTATTTCATCATATAGTGAACTCTTTCCTTTTTACTTAAACTCCTTATCTTACCAAGTAACCCTCTGATGCTTGGTGCAATGTATAGACAATTCCCCATAACACTATCCACACTCAATTATCACTTTAAGGCCACTAGGAAATGATGCATACAACCTTAACTAACCCAACACATGCATTAATAGAAGTATTTGATATAATAATATACCTAAATCACATTTGACCCAACATACATTAGGGACCATATAGATGGACTCATTACAATACCATATAAGAGTCAAGACTTCCAACATAATGATAGCAAGGCAATAGTCACATTAACATACTTGGACTTCACCTCATAAGAACCACATAGAACCCTACTCATAATCCCTTCCTAAGTCTACTTGTGCAATGTACATGTGAATTCTCATAACCTCACACATACTAAGTAAACCTACAAAGAGACTACAAGCCTTAACATACCGTTCATACATCAACAAGACAAGCATATACAAGCTCATTCATGTCAAGCAAGACTTCATCATATAGTCAATAAGACCCATACTATGCTTATAAGGTAAGACCACATCACATAGACTCATTAGGACTCCTACCATTCTTATCATCACAACAAGTATACAACACTAAAATGTCATGTCTAGGGAATACAAACATAATCATATACATTGTAACACCTTTCTAGAACTCTCTTCAAGAGCTACTTGTGCAATTCATAGGTTAAGTCCCATACCCCCACCTAAACTAAGAAACTTCCCTTAGGTTATCCTAGTTAGGGTCCTAGTCATTTACTTCCATTGTCCATTTTACTTTAGGTAAGCTATAGCCTTAACCGATACTAAGACCATGGGTGCTAAACCTGGAATTTTGTGTTGTAGAGCCTTACACCAAAGAAAGGTGTTCTTGCTTATCCAAGGTATAAAATTAAGACATGCTAGCATATTAGGTGATATCACTTGCTAGATCCTATGTGGCAAGCATAGTTTATGGAGCTTAGGGGCCGTCTTGGAAATATCATATATGCCCTTGTTGGGCTATGAGGATATCCACCCCGTGAGAACTATGGTGAACCCTACCTTCCCTCCTAGGTAAGGTTCCACCCCACCATCTACAAGTTCACTCTATGCTAAGCTAAATTCCCTTTATTAAAAATCCATTATTACATTATTTTATAAAACATAGGCTTAGGAGAGTTAACCACTCATATGCTTAGATATATCATATAACCGAAAGTATATTATACAAAAATAATCATTCATGTCTTCAAGAGTATGTTATAAAAAAATAATCATTTATGTCTTTAAGAGAAACAGTTAATCCTTTATGATAAAGTAACATAGTTATCACATTAAAAATATCAAGCTATAGGCAGTAAGTCATGTAATTATTATATGGTACACAGGTGAACAAATATAAGATGAGAGTTCATCAACCTAAGTCATTTGAGAAACCCTTCACATAGACATAGCATATGTAAAGCACCATCTAGTTTAGGGTATTATTGAGAACATCTTCCAAGCGCCCTCTTTTGACTAGATCATCATGCATGTGTGTGTATCCATATATGTGAGAAAACCTTTAACATAAACACCTTAAGGCAACACATGTTCATACTTTACATTATTAGTGCATAAATGTATAGGTGTAACTATATGAGTAATAATTTCATATAAACACATTAAGACACTATACACATTCATAACATAACCATATATTCATATTCATTCACAGAGAAAACCAAACCTAGGAAGTATCCTATCAAGGCATATATGTGCAATGCATAGACAAGGTCCTATACCCTTGCCCATACTAGTACACCTATCAAGTCATCCTAGTTAAGGGATGCATAACCTACTTCATTAACCTATACTTTTCATGCATAATAGTAGACATTAGTGCATATGAGAATTATCCTTTCATTAGACACCATGAACCTATACTACTTTGATAAGCATGCATGAGGTGTGAGTGTGTGTACATTGGTCAACATGATTATATAAAGGCAACAATCCTAGCATTGATTGCAGCCAACTTACAAAGGACACAATACACATTCAACCATAGACCACACACCACATAATAAAATAGGAGACAAGACACCATCATTGTATCTAAGACCCCTATCCTGCTTAGACCAACCATTCATATAGAGTTTCATAGGTAGGGACCATACTACACAAGAGTATTCAAACATCAGCATGTAGACTATACTTAGTCCTAATAAAGTCATTTGAACGTAGAGGAAACATCATCAATATAACCTAGATCATAAACTAGCATTATAGACTAGGCATAATACTTCACATTGTATGATCATTATAACCACACTTTCAAGATAAAATTGCCTTCATGTCCATGATCACAAAACATAATAGCATAACAATAAGGTAAACACCGCCACCATAGGTGGACCATACCACACAAAGCCATACAAGGCTACATCAACTAACAATTCTTTAAGAAGAGTAGAGAGAATAGGGCCAACTTACAATTTCCTCCAAGCTTTGATCATCATGATCAATTCCTATAATTCAACATAAATATATGTATAAAGCAGTAGCTAGAGGAATCATTGCATAAACGAAATCATACTTCAATTTACCTTAGAATCAAGATCACATTGAATCTACATTAGCAATCTAGAGAAGATATGAGAATTATAGACTAATCTCATTCAAGCCATCAAACCTTGATCCACATGCATCACTCATCAAGAACTCACAATTAATATACAATTTAGACATTAGATATAAGCAATTCAACATGCTAGAATCATAATTCAATCAATACCAATTCAAGATCATAAAGCCCATAACATAGGCTAATTTGAGAATTGGAGAGAACATGGGTTCATCATGAAATTGGATGGAAATTCATATGAAAAGCAGTAGATAATCATTTACTTATCATAAATATGCTTTTGAAATCAATTTGAGAAAAAACTCATGTCTAGATTTGAAATTGGAAATTTTGGTCTTTGAATAATATTTAAAAATCCTTGATTGACTCGTTATATGAATGGATAACTACGGATGAAGGATCACCATACCATATTTATTGAAGACCCATGAATTATTTGAGATGAAACCATGAAAATCCACCCCATATATTGAACTTGAGTTTTCCCTCCAAAAGAGGTTTGAGAGAATTTGGAGAAGAAGAGTGATTTGGGATTTTTGATTTTCTTATTGGGTGTTGGGGTTTTGGCTTGGAAAAGGGGTTAAATAAGTCATACAATCAGTTTATAACCGTTCCATTAAGTTACCAAAACACCACATGCTTATTAGGACTCATGACAAAATTCACTTAAAAATGACGCAACAGGATCTGGGAGTGGGCTGCGCGTCGCGGGGCAGCCTCCAAATTCTGCCCCAAATACAATTTGAGGCATTGAGGTTTGTTCTAGGCGCTCGTGGTGAGGGAAAGGTCCACATGACACAAACATAAGCACATAAAAACACTTAAGGCCCTTTGGTGACTAGTCGTCGAACATCTTTGCCGTCCCTTGACGTTTGACTTTCAAATCACCTCAAATTAAGTATACATACTATAAAACAGTTAATGAACATATTTTAAACCTTTTTAGACAAATGTGAGGCTCTAAGAAACTTAATTCATTTTCAGGGTCTTACAATATTCATCTTCCTAGAAACACAAGGGAAAACATAAGAAAAGAACACTCATAACATATTACTCTACGACACGACATAGGAGTAGAAAATAAGGAAAAGTCTATCATACTATAGACTCTCGCCCATGGATGTGTCTACACTCACACCGAGGGTCGAGACTCTACTAGGCGTGACTTCATGAGACTTTTTTATTTCTAAGACTACTTTCAGAACCTATGCTCAGATATCAAGCTTGTCACGACCCACAACTATACCCTAGAATTTAGGGCATTCATAAGTCGTGGCACGGCGTACTTGACCTCTCGGAGGTTTTGTACAAGCCCTTTCTCGTCATTCATCGCATATTCATATATGAAAAGTAGAGCGGAATCAAAACTTTTCATAAAAACATTGTAATAGTCTTTCAAAATAACTTTCATATAACCAAAGGAAATAATAAGTCTCATATCATCAAATCTTATACTCACGAATACTTGGGTCACGGACCATACAATCGAAATATAGTACTATATGTCTATTACAATGTTTTAATAAAAGAAACTATAAAGACATCTATGCCCTCGAGTCAAATGAGGACATACTTCAAACTTGCTTGAACGATCCTATAATCCAAGCTTCTCTTCCAATAGCACCTTCACCTATGAATCACTTTAGAGATAGATAAAGATATGGAATTAGTACAAGCACATGTACTAAGTATGGCTTAATGCATAAAAATCATGGAAACAGAAATTTAATGGCAATATGCTCTTTTTAATTAAAACATCATAGTATAAGCATAAGAACAACATTTAACACCTTAGAAACACATAAGAAAATACATTAAATTTATTCACATTTTAAAGAATTGTTACAGTAAGCTTAGCAAATTTACAGTGAACTACTTTAGGCTTCTCAGTGAACTATTTTTAAATTACAGTGAACCCAATTTAACATGCATTCTTCTCACTAAAATATATCCTAAGACTCACTTAAGTAAGGTAATGAGAGACCGCCTATACACTATAACATTCCAGAAAATGTACTTGTCTAGTGAAGAGTCAATTAGGTTTTAAGAATATGTATTGGGGTATATAGGCAATCCAATGCCAAATATTGAGTAATATTGGGCATGTTAGAGAATATTGGCTTAAGGGTGTTAGTCAATTTCTATGTATTAACAAGTAACTTAATATACACTATGATGTTCAAATGCTCCAATCCAAGCTTGTTTAGGAATTTTACTGGCAAGGAAGACCCTAAGCTAAAATTCTTAATTTCTTTGCTTATACACATTAGGTACGAGGCATCCAAGTGTCAAGCCTAGGTACCATAGCACATGATCGTTTAAAATGATCATGAAGATTAAGCAGTGCCCAAGGACATAGTGAGGATTCTTAGGACAATAAGTGAACTTTCCAAGTGCAACTACAGAGTGCACGGTTAGGAAAGTGCACGACAACACGTGTGCTACCGGCCGAGAGACCAAGCGACCAATCCCAACCGATTAGGTTAGAGCGGCTAGGGGGCCAGCACGCGTCGGGTCAAGCCACATGTGCCCGAGATTCCTAACCAATACTAGGCTCTAACTAACTTACCTAGATAGCTAACTAACCTAGGACTAACTAAAATGAACTAACGAGTGTGCCCGAAATCCTAAGACCTAACCGGGTGACACTGGCCGAGTAGCTAACTAAAGAAACATCCTAGTACCTAACCTAGGATTGTCAAAAGGGGTTGGTTATGGTCCTAGTGACTTAGGGGTACTTTATTAATTAACCTAGGTCACTTAGTTAATTAAATTAGAAACTTTATTAATTAATTTAAATTCATGGTCAAACCCGAGACCCTTAGCAAATTTTTAGAATTTGGCTAAATCAAATGCTCTCCTATTTTTAGTCAATTTAGGAGGGGCATTTGGTAATTATCTAATTGATTTATTTAATTAAGTTAATTCGACTAAGTTGAATTACTCAATATTCAGTTCCTAAGACTTATTTCACGTTTATCCAGTAGAAACTCACGACTAAAAAAAAGAGAGCAAACGTAAGAAAAATAGAAAAATATTCTTGGTTCTCCTTAGGCGATTTCAAGGCAATTCTTTAAGATTTTCGTGCAAAGAACAGCGTGATCTTCGTAGAATCAATTCTACAGTAAGGTATGGGTTTCTCTCTTGGATTCCTTTCCCTAGGAGGCTTTTCAAACGTTTTGAATTCAAGAAAACCGAAACTAGGGTTGTTCCCAATGAAATTGTCGAATGTTCATCTCCCTAGTTCTCCCTATTTCCGATTCTAGTAGTATGTATAATGCAAATCTCGAGCATGTTGTTGGTGTGTGGTGCTAACTGATCATTATGTGTAGATTTCTGTGATTTTATAATGTTGAATGGGACCTATAGGTTAGATCCATATGATTAGAGTATCATTTACATGAGATACGAAATGTTGTAATGCATCATTGTGTTCGAGAAGATGAAATTATTATAATTCGTTTATGAAATTCAGTTTACTGTTGAAAGGAATGAAGGTTTCAATTACTGTGTGTGTTTACAGTAGATATGTTTGTATGTGTTTGGAATGCAATGTTTCCAAGAAGAAATAAGAATGAGAATCAAAGATAGTTAATGAATCTTCAATGCCAAATCAACTTTATAGCTTAGCCAAACTAAGAACTGAATTGTTCTTATAAGCTAATCAAATGTTAAAAGTTGGCTTGCTTAAAATGATGAGATTACTATAGTATATATACACGAAGTTAATTGACTTGGCTAGTGATAATATCATGACAAGTGCTTAGTGAAAGTTTGGTTTATGCCAATAAATTGGCCAGCAATATTATTTCCAAAATGTGTAATAGAATTGGCCAATGATTAAGTCATACCAATATTATAAGGCCAATGTAAATTATCATGTTTCTTGTAAGGCCAAATACATGTTAAAGATTAACTTGACAAGATGTAACTCAATGAACTCATAACCTAGGGTATGCCAACGATTGGGACAAGTCCCAAGATACACTATCTAAATGAACCTGTGAACATAGTAGCACATTGAATAAGTCCTTATAACTTTCATAAGGAATGGTACAAGACTACCAAATAATGTTGAACAAGATAAGGTGAGTAATGAAATAACGAAAAGGTTATGATTTATGAAATTGACCTAGAACGGGGTGTTGAAGGAAGTGAGACAAGGCTCACTTGCACCTAAACAATTATGTTAAAGGTACTCACATAAGAGGGTGTTAGAAATCGTGAGACAAGTCTCATTAACACCATGATGATAATGTATGATTTAAGTCCACATTCATCAAGTATAGAAAGGGATGGCAATTCATCTATTGATCTAAGCATACCTCATACTAGAAGAAAGCTTCCACAGTGTATGAGTAAACTCTAAAAATTGTAAAGTATAATAAATTGAGCTAAGTATCAATAAACTAGTAATGAGCTTGTGCAAGCACATGTATGCCTCATGAGTTGAGACTACCACCAAGGTGGATTAGGTTCTCCAAATTCTCCTAGTCGTTGAACTATGTCACCAGCATAGGTTACTAGCTAGTGGATCGATCTAAGAAAGCTAGGAAGTATTCGGTTTCACTTTTGCCGGTGAACTACCTCTTTTCAGTATGGGGAAGACACTGGATTTCATGTTAGCTCACATGATATATGTCGGTTAAATGCTAAATATTTCTTTGGGAAAGTAAGAAATAAATAAATAAAGAACTAGGAAGATGAGGGGTGTTCGGATAGGATGACCAAAGGGTGAGGTTAGACTAAGTAATGATGTAAGTCATTCGTAGTCATTGCGCAGAAAGATCCCAATGTAAGTCTTAAAAGAATATCCTAAGTCAACCTATCATGTTCTAAGTGAATATGAGATCAAAGAAAAAGAAATATAAGTTCAAAGTGAACTAAGTAAGCAAAAGCATAGGAATATCAAATCATCAGTGTTTGATAAGAATGAAGTTTTAACAGTTATTGGTTTATGTCAATAAAGGGACAAAAACATAATAACTCATCAATTGGAGTATGAATATATGCCCCAACATCTTTATATTATGAAAATGATCAAATAATGGGCATAGCCAATAAAGATTGGCTTATAAAGACTTCATGCCCAATTTAACAATAATAAAAAGGATAACTTGTGAGTAGGGTAGTCAAATCATTTCCTTAGTCCTTTGGATTACTTACTTGATTCATTGTAGCAATGTGACTACAATGAATCATTGCACTCGCAAGTAAAACATAGGATCAAAGGAGATCATTGAACTACACAACAAAAATAAGAAAAGACTGAAAAATAAACTAAGTCTAGGAGAGGGAGCTCTCGGCCTAAGGGGAGCAAAAATATTAAATTCTGCTTGAGTTGTTCTAAGACTATGTTCATGATTCCAAGGTCTTATGTTCATATAGAAAATGTGTTGTGTCCTTTAAAGCATGAAAATACGTCATAGTTATAGCATGATTCATAAATAACAAATTAGGAAAGTGAAGTGACTTCACTTTCCAAAAAATGGCATGGTGCTATAGGAAGAGCTTTCCTTGATCTTGCATAGTCCTTATGTGTTTATGTGCATACACCCATACTTAGTACAAGTGTATACTAACCCATATACAATTACTATTTGTAGAGGTGTAGGTCCTTGAAGAAAATTGAAGATTAGTTGAAGCTGTTTGGACTAGTACCTCCAGACTTTGGTAGGTCCTCTTGAGTTCGAGGATGCCTACGCTTTATTTTCTAGATTTAGTAGATTAGACATAGCTAGTGGTTGTTGTCCCTAGCATTTCCTTTCAAACATTTGTTCAAGCTTTAGTATTAAGGCCGGTTTGGCAACTATTAATGATATTATGAATTCTTCATTTCAAATTTTTAATCTCTTAATAGATAGTTGTTTATTTTGAGCCGTTAGTATATCACTCTTATGCAATAATTATATGAAGTCTAAGTACACTTTAGTAAAGTTTTAAATTTTCCGCTAAATTTAATTGTAGGATTGTGATGAAAGCTAAGAAGAGGCTTGTCTGCGATCTATGAGAGGTTAACGACGTCGGTCTCATCTAGGGTCTAGGACCCAGATGTGAAAAACTTGGTATCAGAGCATGAGGTTAAATTACCTAGGAACTAAGGCTCAAAACAACCACGTTATGAGGTTTCTAGCTTATGGTTGTGAAGTGCACCACAACCATGACTTAGAGGATTAGTGATGTTAAGAATCTTCCCTTCTTCTACTCTTTATCGTGCTGTGTAGAGTTTTGACATTTTGTGTCATTCTAGAATCTAACTTCCTTATTGTGTGTGCGTGTAGAAAAATGAACACAAGAAGAAACGCAGGCAGTAGAGTTGGAGAAACAACTGCTGGGGGAAACCAAGCTCCTCTTCAAGCCCCAGCTGGTGGAGTGCAAGTGCCTGTCAACCCAGCTGTGTTGACGGATGGAGAAATGAGAGCAGTACTAGTTCAGATGGCCCAAGCCATCACTGCTCATCCATAGGCTATCACAGCCCAGGACACTAGAGAGGGTGCTTCCAGGGAGAACCCACATGCTAGCACCATGGCTAGTAGACTGAGAGATTTCACCAGGATGAATCCTCCAGTTTACATCGGGTCTATAATTAATGAGGATCCCTAGGAGTTTGTGGATGAGGTCCAAAAAATTCTCTGTGCTATGGGTGTTAATGAAGAGGAGAAGGCTGAGTTAGCTGCATACCAGCTCAAGGATGTGGCTCAGGTATGGTACAATATGTGGGTAGATGGCCGAGCACCAGGAGAAATCCCCATCACTTCGGATATTCTCAAGACTGCATTACATTAGAGGTTCTTTCCCAAATAGTAGAGAGAGGCTAAGGTTAAGGAGTACGTCAGGGAGGTATGTCAGTCAAGGAATACTCCTTCAAGTTTGTTAAACTTTCCAAATATGCTTCTTCCCTGGTGTCTAGTAGCAGGGATGAGATGAGCAGGTTTGTGACTGGTGTATCAGAGGATCTGTAGGAGGAATGTCGGGCAGCCATGTTGCATGATAACATAGACCTAGCAACCTTGCTAGGTTGATGGCAAGAATCCTAGGCCCTCGGATCAGGCTGGTTCTAGCACGGGTAGGAGTTCGTTTGGAGTCCAGGACAGGCCCAAGTTCAAGAAGGGGCACTAGCACTCAGGTAATCCTACTCCTTCCAGGAACACTAATGCCAAAGGGGGCAAGTCTGGCCACAAGAAGGGTAATGATAGAACTGCCCAGCGTGACAGAAAGACGTGTGGTAAGTGTGGTCGTTCGCATGGAGGTTAGTGTATGGTAGGTTCTAATGCCTGCTATGGGTGCGGAAACAGTGGGCATATGATCAGGGACTACCTATATGTGAAGAATCAGGCCAAGGCAGATACTCAGCCTCAGCCTAATCCTACTGCTGCAGCCGAACCTCCTAAGAGGAACAGGTTCTATGCTTTGAAAGGTAGAGAGGAGCAGGAGAAGTCAGCTAATGTGGTCACTGGTATCTTGCATGTCTTTTATTTTCCTGTGTATGCATTCTTAGATCCAGGATCCACCTTGACTTTTGTTACTCCTTTAGTAGCTTGTAAATTTGACTTGCTTCCTAAGATCTTGCATGAACCTTTTATAGATAGTACTCCCATAGGAGACATCATTAGAGATGAAAGAGTATATAGAGATTGCACTGTCACGACCCAAAACCACCCCCTAGAAGTTAGGGAAAACCTTTGAATCATGACCGGGCATACTTGAACCCTTTGGAGTCTCGTACAAGCCCTCTAACTAGCATTCATAACATAACGCATGAAAAGTAGTGCGGAATTAAAACTTTTCGATAATAATAGAAGAAGTCTTTTCATAAATACTAGGAATCTTATCGTCACAAGCCAACTTAAAGACACATCTTAGAATCTTAGGGACACGGCCCTTTACAATAAAAAGGAAATACTAATTTAAGTCTTAATAATGAAACTAAGAAACACAAAACTATGTCCTCAAATATATGAGGACATACCCAATTCTTGAGAGATAGAATTCCAAGCTTCACTCTGATCCTCCAAAAGGCTTCCAACCTATATTCATAAGGTATATAAAAGTATGGGGTTAGTACAAAAATGTACTAAGTATGGCATATGCAAAAACATACAAAAAGGGACATTTTAGTAAAATAACTTTTCATGCAATTTAAATATAAAATTCATGAATTTAGAAACAAACCAACATAAGAATCGTCATTTAACACTTAAGGAAGGACTCACATAATTTTGAACCAAAAGAACACTTTACAGTAACTTTACTAAAACTTACAGTAAACTAAAAGGAACATTACAGTGAACTTACTAAACTTTCAGTAAATTTGAATAAAGCATTACAGTGAACATTTTGAATTCTTACAATGAAGAACTTACAGTGAATGGCACGGTCCAAGTCATATGAACTCTTTTCTTTTGAAGTTGCCCTAACCCAAGGTTATCCTAAGACTCCCTAAGGTGAGCCAAGAAGGGATCTTCATTACACCTCCCTTCAAAGCACACCAAAGCGACCCTTAAAACCACCAAATCTTAGGCTTACTTCGTTGTAAATCAAATCCACGCCCTTGGCTAACATATGCAAAACACTCATGGAAATATAGGTCACACTAAGTGCAATGTGAGAGTAGCATCCCATACTACCACTCCCACTTAGTGCTCCTAATGGATTCCATTTACTCAAGTACTCCACAATAATCATCCATAACACCACACCATAGTACTCATTCACACGGATTTCATGAAAGTACTCTTCTCCCATAGTAGGTATAGGTCACACCAAGTGAAATATGAGAATAGCATATTATACTACTACTCCCACTTAGTGCTCCTACTAGGTAACTAATGTGGATCGAGCACTTCACAACATACGTACACAATATCAAAAATATACAAGTTAACTAGTTTCAAATCAATTCTTTTGTGGGAGTTAGCTTAACTGACAAAGACCATGAGAGCTAGAGATGTAATCCCAATATTAACCCCTATCGGATGAGGGATCCTTACTTGCGTAGTGTAAGGTCATGCTTCTTAGCGTTTACATGGATTTTCCAATAGCTACACCTATGCGGGCACATAATTAAGGGATAAGGAGATTATTACTAAGTAACTCACTCTCTACTAACGAGGAGTACTCATCTCAAGAGGTACTTTGGATTACAACATCTCAACTCACGAAGTGTAATCCACCTCCCTTCATATCCTCTCGGTGCTAGGCATAACTCCCCACGGATTTCTCAACATAATAGTCTATCTTAGAAATCTCACTAGGAATGGAGAGGTTGATACTAGACACTACATCTCAACTCACGAAGAGTGTCCACCTCAAGATTCCTGTTTTTACTGAACTTGGCATAATACATTCTTTAAAGTGTGTGTGTGTGTACATGTGCACACCTTGCATAACCTTGATTCATCAAGTTACACACTCTACATGCTTCCCATAATCATATACTTCATTTAGACATAAACTAGGTCAAACATGCAATTCAAGCTACACCAATCACAGTACAAGACCCATTTCCAATATTAATACATTCTTTAAAGTGTGTGTGTGTACATGTGCACACCTTTCATATAAGCATCATTTCATTCTCATCAAGTTCTACACATACTTTAACCTTGATTCATCAAGTTACACACTCTACATGCTTCCCATAATCATATACTTCATTTAGACATAAACTAGGTCAAACATGCAATTCAAGCTACACCAATCACAGTACAAGACCCATTTCCAATATCTCTTCATTTCACATATTATACCTTCAAGATTACATATTCAAAACATACTAAATAACATCAAGTTCATCAATTAGCACCGCCACCCATAAGGTGGACCATACCACTCAAATAGCAATTCATAATAAGATCTATACAATAAGAGCAACTCATCAACAAATCAAACCATCATCACCCATAAGCATTTTATCAATATTTCACCATATTAAGGCCCTTAGGGCAGTAGCTACACCAGCATGACAAATACAAGAAGACCCAAGTTCATACCCTACTCAAATCATGCTCACATAAGCCATTTTCAAGCCAAAAGTTGAAGCATGCATAAACAAGAGTTTCATGGAGTTTTAACATCAAAATCATCAATTCAAACCAAGATAAATACATTTAAACCATTAGAACTTAAATACAAGAAGACCCATTCTAGAAATCAAAGTTAGAAGAAGTTTGAATTTAGAAACCCTTTTGAAAACCTTTTTGGAATTTGGCTTCTTGAATGAAAGGATATTGAAGAATGGATACCATACCTCACTAAGCAAGAAAAATCCAAGATTTGTTTATGAAGAGACACGTCCAACCAGCCCTCCTATCCTTCCTTGACCTCTAGCTCTCAATGGAGTCTTGAGATAGTTTGACTTTTTGAAGTGAGGGGTCTTGTCTAGGTCTAGGATTTAAAACTAATTTAATATAACCTAAAAACACTAAAATTATCCACCTAGGGTCATAAAAGACTTGGGGTGTATTTACATAAAACACCCCAAGTTGGCAGCCACTTAACAGACTTGACAGGCCTCACAGACGAGACCTTCGCAAACGGACCGTCTGTGAGCCAACGGACCGTTGGTAGGGTTTCGTTGGTGGATATTTAGCTTCAAATGGATCATGGCCAACTGAGCTCACTGGTCCAATCGACGCCCTAGGTCGACGCACCGTTGAGCGACAAACGGACCGTCCTTAGGGTCGTCGATGTCCACTGCTTTTTGGCCGATTTTTCCCAAGTCTTGGGCCCTTCATCTAGGGCCCCTTGTGGGTCCTAGGTGGGGTCATGCCCAGACTTTAAACCCCTAAACTAAGTCGTCTAGGTCTTAGGAACATCCAATGCAAGTTTCAAGTAAAACGAACATGTAAAACTCATCCAAACACACCAAGACACACAAGTACATTCTAAGGCATACAATCGAAACGTCATGGACGTTCTTAGTCAATTGAACTCCAAACTTAACCAAACTTCACACACTGTCTAAGGACACTAAACTAACTCATTTTAACTTAAAATTAACTCAAGAAACAATCATGAGGCTCTAGTTCACCTTAGTTTGTTTTGGGGCATTATATTCTCTCCCACTTGGAATAACATTCGTCCTCGAATGACACTTAAATTTTAAGAACAACAAGGACTCACTTAGGATCATATAATACGCTTAGATCATGATCAAAACATCAACAATCAAAGCATCAACTAGCAAGGAACATCATTTTACACTTACAACACTTAGCAACATAGGCAACTTTTCCCAAACTTCACAAAGTCAAAACTCAACCTTAAACTTTTTTTATGGAGTAACTACCTTCTCCAACATTAAACATGCTCATATACAATACTTTTACACACATTGAAACTAAAATTCAAGACAAAACAATTTTCTTCAAAAGATCAAAATTCTACAGTGAAGTTTACTATGTTCACTGCCAAGCTACCAATTTTTTTTCGAAAATTCATTCTTTAAGCAATTCATCAAGATGACATGATCATATGAACTATAAAACCATATAAACTCATTTCATAACACAAAAGAAACAATAACGAAGAGTTAAGACTTACCAAAACAATCAATCCAGATTAATTATCCTTTCTAGCCCCCATCCAATAGGAAGGGTTCTTCTTGGGAGCATTAGAATCTAGGGAAGCTTGATTGACATCTCTCCCCCTTGATTTAAGGTTTGGGCAGTCCCTCATCTTGTGGACCTTATTAACGCATGCAAAACAACCATCAGTTCTGGCAAGACACTTACACCCATGTTGCTTGCCACAAGTAGGGCACCTAGCCCTTTCATAGGAATGACCACCACCTTGAGAATGTTGATTTGGAGCCCTATCCTTGTTTCCCATGGAAGAATCTTGGGGATAAAACCTCTTCTTTAGGCCTTTGGTGACTAGAATCATCCGACCTAGGTCTGTTGCCCTCTTGCCTTATCTCCCTAATTTTGGACTCCTCAATTTGTTGCGCATAAACCATGAGCCTAGAGATATCAATGTCATTATGAAGCATTGTCGTACGACACTCTTTTTCCACCAAGCTAGACACGCCCATCACAAACTTGTTCATCCTAGCCCTAGGGTTGGCTACCATGGTTGGGGCATACTTAGAGAGTTGGGTGAATTTGAGAGAGTACTCTTGCACACTCATGCCCCCTTGACGAAGGTTCATGAATTCAACCATCTTCTTCTCCCTCCACTCTAAAGGAAAGAATCTATCTAGGAAAGCCTCTTTGAATTCCTCCCAATCAACCGGACCTCTTTCTAAGGGTCTCTCACCCCTCCATTGCTAATACCACACTTGAGCAACATCCTTATGTTGGTAAGCAGCCAATTCCGCTTTCTCCCTAGGGGTTACACCCATAGCATCTACCACCTTAAAAACCTCATCTATGAAGCCTTGTGGATCTTCATCCACCTTAGTGCCATTAAAGGTAGGAGGGTTCATCCTCATGAAATCCCGAATCCTAGAAGCGGGAGTACTAGCATTTGGTTGGGGCCTATCTCCTTGGTTAGCTTGGCACACAAGGTGATTGTTGACGACTTGAGATTGAGCCGTCATGAGTTGGGTCAAGTTCATTAGGGAAGCCCTCAACTTCGCATTATTCATATCACCCTCAACAAAAGGAGCTTGAGGCATATGAGGCACTTGAGGTCCTTGAGGTTCCGGAGGTACTTGAGGTTCTTGAAGAGGAACCTCCTCATTTTCCTCCCCTAAGCGAACAATAGAAACTTGGTCAACACGGGGAAGGACTCTCTCATTTGGTACACCTCCCTCCTCCCTTCTAGCGGTCGATCTCCTCGTAATAATATCCTAAAAACACAAATAGAAGAGGTTGAGAAAAGACACCTTATATACACAACTCTAAGGCACGATATTAGAATACAGAAGAAAGTGAAACATCTAGCATCCTATAGACTCTTGTCCATGGATGTGTCACGACTCACACCAATGACCAAGATACTAGTAGATGTGGCCTGTGAGACTTTTTGACCTTAAACTATTTCCCAAAATCTTATGCTCTGATACCAAGTTTGTCACGACCCAAAAGCACCCCGTAGAAGTTAGAGAAAATCTTTGAATCGTGACCGGGCGTACATGACACCTTTGAGGTCTCGTACAAGCCCTCTAACTAGCTTTCATAATATAAAGCATGAAAAGTAGTGCGGAATAAAAAAAATTCGCGATAATAATAATAAAAGAAGTCTTTTCATAAATACTAGGAAATCTTAGCGTCACAAGCCAACTTAAAGACACAACTTAGAATCTTAGGGACACCGCCCTTTACAATAAAAAGGAAATACCAATTTAAGTCTTAATAATGAAACTAAGAAACACAAAACTATGTCCTCGAATATATGAGGACATACCCAATTCTTGAGAGATAGAATTCCCAAGCTTCAACTCCGATCCTCCAAAAGGCTTCCAACCTATACTCATAAGGTATATAAAAGTATGGGGTTAGTACAAGAATGTACTAAGTATGGCATACGTAAAAACATAAAAAAGAGACATTTTAGTAAAATAACTTTTCATGCAATTTAAATATAAAATTCTTGAATTTAGAAACAAACCAACATAAGAATCGTCATTTAACACTTAAGGAAGGACTCACATAATTTTGAACCAAAAGAACACTTTACAGTAACTTTACTAAAATTTACAGTAAACTAAAAGGAACATTACAATGAACTTACTAAACTTACAGTAAAATTGAATAAAGCATTACATTGAACATTTTGAATTCTTACAATGAAGACCTTAAAGTGAATGGCACGGTCCAAGTCATATGAACTCTTTTCCTTTGAAGTTGCCCTAACTGAAGGTTATCCTAAGACTCCCGTAGGTGATCCAAGTAGGGATCTTCATTACACCTCCCTTCAAAGCACACCAAAGTGACCCTTAAAACCATCAAATCTTAGTCTTACTTCGTTGAAAATCAAATCCACGCCCTTGGCTAACATATGCAAAACACTCATGGATATATAGGTCACACTAAGTGCAATGTGAGAGTAGCATCCCATACTCCCACTCCCACTTAGTGCTCCTAATGGATTCAATTTACTCAAGTACTTCACAATAATCATCCATAACACCACACCATAGTACTCATTCACACGGATTTAATGAAAGTACTCTTCTCCCATAGTAGGTATAGGTCACACCAAGTGCAATGTAAGAATAGCATCCCATACTACTACTCCCACTTAGTGCTCCTACTAGGTAACTAATGTGGATCGAGCACTTCACAACATACATACGCAATATCAAGAATATACAAGTTAACTAGTTTTAAATCAATTCTTTTGTGGGAGTTAGCTTAACTGACAAAGACCATGAGAGCTAGACATGGAATCCCGATATTAACCCCTATCGGATGAGGAATCCTTACTTCCCTAGTGTAAGGTCATGCTTCTTAGCGTTTACATGGCTTTTCCAATAGCTACACCTATGCGGGCACATAGTTAAGGGATAAGAAGATTGTTACTAAGTAACTCACTCTCAACTAACGAGGAGTACTCATCTCAAGAGGTACTTTGGATTACAACATCTCAACTAACGAAGTGTAATCCACCTCCCCTTCATATCCTCTCGGTGCTAGGCATAACTCCCCACGGATTTCTCAACATAATAGTGTATTTTTGAAAGCAAACTAGGAATGGAGAGGTTGCTACTAGACACTACATCTCAACTCACGAAGTGTGTCCACCTCAAGATTCCCCTTTTTACTCAACTTAGCATAATACATTCTTTAAAATTTGTGTGTGTACATGTGCACACCTTGCATATAAGCATCATTTCATTCTCATCAAGTTCTACACATACTTTAACCTTAATTCATCAAGTTACACACTCTACATGCTTCTCATAATCATATACTTCATTTAGACATAAACTAGGTCAAACATGCAATTAAAGCTACACCAAACACAATACAAGACCCATTTCCAATATCTCTTCATTTCACATATTATACCTTCAAGATTACATATTCAAAACATACTAAATAACATCAAGTTCATCAATTAGCACCGCCACCCATAAGGTGGTCCATACCACTCAAATAGCAATTCATAATAAGAACTATACAATGAGAGCAACTCATCAACAAACCAAATCATAATCACCCATAAGCAATTTATCAATATTTCACCATATTAAGTCCCTTAGGGCAGTAGCTACACCAACATGACAAATACAAGAAGACCCAAGTTCATACCCTACTCAAATCATGCTCACATAACCCATTTTCAAGCCGAAAGTTGAAGTATGCATAAACAAGAGTTTCATGGAGTTTTAACATCAAAATCATCAATTCAAACCAATATAAAATACATTTAAACCATTAGAACTTAAATACAAGAAGACCCATTCTAGAAATCAAAGTTAGAAGAAGTTTGAATTTAGAAACCCTTTTGAAAACCTTTTTGGAAGTTGACTTCTTCAATGAAAGGATATTCAAGAATAGATACCATACCTCACTAAGCAAGCCAAATCCAAGAGTTTTTCATGAATATACACGTCCAACCAGCCCTCCTATCCTTCCTTGACCTCTAGCTTTCATTGGAGTCTTGAGAGAGTTTGTCTTTAGAGAGAGAGTTTGAATTTTTGAAGTGAGGGGTCTTGTCTAGGTCTAGGGTTTAAAACTAATTTAATATAACCTAAAAACACTAAAATTATCCACCTAGGGTGTTAAAAGACTTGGGGTCTATTTACATAAAACACCCCAAGTTGGCAGCCACTTAACAGACTTGGCAGGCCTCACAGATGAGACCTTTACCAACGGACCGTCTGTGATCCAATGGACCGTTAGTAGGGTCTCGTTGGTGAATACTTAGCTTAAAATGGAGCATGGACAACTGAAGTCACTGTTCCAATCGACGCCCTATGTCGACGGACCGTTGAGGGACCAACGGACCGTCCTTAGGGTCGTCGATGGCCACTGCTTTTTGGCAGATTTTGCCCAAGTCTTGGCCCCTTCATCTATGGCCCCTTGTGGGTCCTAGGTGGGGTCATTCCCGGACTTTAAACACCTAAACTAAGTCGTCTAGGTCTTAGGAACATCCAATGCAAGTTTCAAGTGAAACGAACACGTAAAACTCATCCAAACACACCAAGACACACAAGTACATTCTAAGGCATACCATCCAAACATCATGGACGTTCTTGGTCGATTGAACACCAAACTTCACACACTGTATAAGGACACTAAACTAACTCAGTTTAACTTAAAATCAACTCAAGAAACAACCATGAGGCTCTAGTTCACCTTAGTTCGTTTTGGAGTGTTATATTCTCCAACACTTGGAATAACATTCGTCCTCGAATGACATTTAAATTTTAAGAACAACAAGGACTTACATAGCATCATATAATACACTTAGATCATGATCAAAACATCAACAATCAAAGAATCAACAAGCAAGGATCATGATTTCACACTTTCAACACTTAGCAACATAGGCAACTTTTTCCCAAACTTCACAAAGTCAAAACTCAACCTTAAACTTCTTTTATGGAGGAACTACCTTCTCCAATATTAAACAGGCTCACATACAATACTTTTACACACATTGAAACTAAAATTCAAGACAAAACAATTTTCTTCAAAAGATCAAAATTCTACAGTGAAGTTCACTGTGTTCACTGCCAAGCTACCAATTTTCTTTCAAAAATTCATTCTTTAAGCAATTCATCAAGATGAATGATCATATGAACTATAAAACCATATAAACTCATTTCATAACACAAAAGAAACAATAACAAAGAGTTAAGACTTACCAAAACCATCAATCTGGATTAACTATCTTTTCTAGCCCCCATCCCATAGGAAGGGTTTTTCTTGGGAGCATTAGGATCTAGGGAAGCTTGATTGACATATCTCCCCCTTGTTAAGTTTTGGGCAGTCCCTCATCTTTTGGACCTTATTACAACATGAAAAACAACCATCAGTTCCGGCAAGACACTTACCCCCATGTTGCTTGCCACAAGTAGGGCACCTAGCCCTTTCATAAGAATGACCACCACCTTGAGAATGTTGATTTGGAGCCCTATCCTTGTTTCCCATGGAAGAATCTTGTGGATAAAACCTCTTCTTAGGCCTTTGGTCACTAGAATCATCCGACCTAGGTCTCTTACCCTCTTGTCTTATCTCCCTAATTTTGGACTCCTCAATTTGTTGCGCATAAACCATGAGCCTAGAGATATCCATGTCATTAAGAAGCATTGCCGGACGACACTCTTTTTCCACTAAGCTAGACACGCCCATCACAAACTTGTTCATCCTTGCCGTAGGGTTGGCAACCATGGTTGGGGCATACTTAGAGAGTTCGGTGAATTTGAGAGAGTACTCTTGCACACTCATTCCCCCTTGACGAAGGTTCATGAATTCAAACATCTTCTTCACCCTCCACTCTAAAGGAAAGAATCTATCTAGGAAAGGCTCTTTGAATTCCTCCCAATCAACCGGACCTCTTTCTAAGGGTCTCTCACCCCTCAATTGCTCATACCACACTTGAGCAACATCCTTAAGTTGGTAAGCGGTCAATTCCGCTTTCTCCCTAGGGGTCACACCCATAGCATCTACCACCTTGAAAACCTCATCTATGAAGCCTTGTGGATCTTCATCCACCATAGTGCCATAAAAGGTAGGAGGGTTCATCCTCATGAAATCCCGAATCCTAGAAGCGGGAGTACTAGCATTTGGTTGGGGCCTATCTCCTTGGTTAGCTTGGCCCACAAGGTGATTGTTGACGACTTGAGCTTGAGCCGTCATGAGTTGGTTCAAGTTCATTAGGGCAGCCCTCAACTCCGCATTAGTCATATCACCCTCAACAAAAGAATCTTGAGGCATAGGAGGCACTTGAGGCCCTTGAGGTTACGGAGGCACTTGAGGTTCTTGAAGAGGAACCTCCTCATTTTCCTCCCCTATGCCAACAATAGGAACTTGGTCAAGACGGGAAAGGACTCTCTCATTTGGTACACCTCCCTCCTCCCTTCTAGCGATCGATCTCCTCGTATTCATGTCCTAAAAACACAAAAAGAAGAGATTGATAAAAGACACCTTATATACTCAACTCTAAGGCACGATATTAGAATACAGAAGAAAGTGAAACTTCTAGCATCCTATAGCCTCTTGTCCATGGATGTGTCGCGACTCACACCAATGACCAAGATACTACTAGATGTGGCCTGTGAGACTTTTAGACCTTAAACTATTACACAAAACCTTATGCTCTGATACCAAGTCTGTCACGACCCAAAAGAACCCCCTAGAAGTTAGGGAAAACCTTCGAATCGTGACCGGGTGTACTTCACCCCTTTGGGGTCTCGTACAAGCCCTCTCACTAGCATTCATAATATAAAGCATGAAGTGTAGTGCGGAATTAAAACTTTTCGCGATAATAATAATAAAAGAAGTCTTTTCATAAATACTAGGAAATCTTATCGTCACAAGCCAACTTAAAGACACAACTTAGAATCTTAGGGACACGGCCCTTTACCATAAAAAGGAAATACTAATTTAAGTCTTAATAATGAAACAAAGAAACACAACACTATGTCCTTGAATATATGAGGACATGCCCAATTCTTGAGAGATAGAATTCCCAAGCTTCAACTCCGATCCTCCAAAAGGCTTCCGACCTATATATAAAAGTATGGGGTTAGTACAACAATGTACTAAGTATGGCATATGCAAAAACATACAAAAAGGGACATTTTAGTAAAATAACTTTTCATGCAATTTAAATATAAAAATGAATTTAGAAACAAACCAACATAAGAATAGTCATTTAACACTTAAGGAAGGACTCACATAATTTTAAACCAAAAGAACACTTTACAGTAACTTTACTAAAACTTACACTAAACTAAAAGAAACATTACATTGAACTTACTAAACTTACAGTAAAATTGAATAAAGCATTACATTGAACATTTTAAATTCTTACAATGAAGACCTTACAGTCAATGGCACGGTCCAAGTCATATGAACTTTTTTCCTTTGAAGTTGCCCTAACCCAAGGTTATCCTAAAACTCCCTAAGGTGAGCCAAGAAGGGATCTTCATTACACCTCCCTTCAAAGCACACCAAAGCGACCCTTAAAACCACCAAATCTTAGGCTTACTTCATTGGAAATCAAATCCACGCCCTTGGCTAACATATGCAAAACACTCATGGAAATATAGGTCACACTAAGTGCAATGTGAGAGTAGCATCCCATACTACCACTCCCACTTAGTGCTCCTAATGAATTCCATTTACTCAAGTACTCCACAATAATCATCCATGACACCACACCATAGTACTCATTCACACGTATTTCATGAAAGTACTCTTTTCCCATAGTAGGTATAGGTGACACCAAGTGCAATGTGAGAATAGCATCCCATACTACTACTCCCACTTAGTGCTCCTACTAGGTAACTAATGTGGATTGAGCACTTCACGACATACATACACAATATCAAAAATATACAAGTTAACTAGTTTCAAATCAATTCTTTTGTGGGATTTAGCTTAACTGACAAAGACCATAAGAGCAAGAGATGGAATCCCGATATTAACCCCTATCGGATGAGGGATCCTTACTTGCCTAGTGTATGGCCATGCTTCTTAGCATTTACATGGCTTTTCCAATAGCTACACCTATGCGGGCACATACTTAAGGGATAAGAAGATTGTTACAAAGTAACTCACTCTCTACTAACGAGGAGTAATCATCTCAAGAGGTACTTTGGATTACAACATCTCAACTCACGAAGTGTAATCCACCTACCCTTCATATCCTCTCGGTGCTAGGCATAACTCCCCACGTATTTCTCAACATAATAGTCTATCTTATAAAGCTCACTAGGAATGGAGAGGTTGATACTAGACACTACATCTCAACTCACGAAGAGTGTCCACCTCAAGATTCCCGTTTTTACTGAACTTGGCATAATACATTCTTTAAAGTGTGTGTGTGTGTACATGTGCACACCTTGCATATCAGCATTATTTCATTCTCATCAAGTTCTACACATACTTTAACCTTGATTCATCAAGTTACACACTCTACATGCTTCCCATAATCATATACTTCATTTAGACATAAACTAGGTCAAACCTGCAATTCAAGCTACACCAATCACAATACAAGACTCATTTCCAATATCTCTTCATTTCACATATTATACCTTCAAGATTACATATTTAAAACATACTAAATAACATCAAGTTCGTCAATTAGCACCGCCACCCATAAGGTGGACCATACCACTCAAATAGCAATTCATAATAAGATCTATATAGTGAGAGCAACTCATCAACAAATCAAACCATCATCACCCATAAGCAATTTATCAATATTTCACCATATTAAGGCCCTTAGGGCAGTAGCTACACCAACATGACAAATACAAGAAGACCCAAGTTCATACCCTACTCAAATCATGCTCACATAACCCATTTTCAAGCCAAAAGTTGAAGTATGCATAAACAAGAGTTTCATGGAGTTTTTACATCAAAATCATCAATTCAAACCAATATAAATACATTTAAACCATTAGAACTTAAATACAAGAAGACCCATTCTAGAAATCAAAGTTAGAAGAAGTTTGAATTTAGAAACCCTTTTGAAAAACTTTTTGGAAGTTGGCTTCTTGAATGAAAGGATATTCAAGAATGGATACCATACCTCACTAAGCAAGAAAAATGCAAGATTTTTTGATGAAGAGACACGTCCAACCAGCCCTCCTATCCTTCCTTGACCTCTAGCTCTCAATGGAGTCTTGAGATAGTTTGACTTTTTGAAGTGAGGGGTTTTGTCTAGGTCTAGGGTTTAAAACTAATTTAATATAACCTAAAAACACTAAAATTATCCACCTAGGGTCTTAAAAGACTTGGGGTGTAACAGACTTGGCAGGCCTCACAGACGAGACCTTCACCAACGGACCGTCTGTGAGCCAACGGACCGTTGGTAGGGTCTCGTTAGTGGATATTTAGTTTCAAATGGATCATGGCCAACTGAACTCTTTGGTCCAATCTACACCTATGCGGGCACATAGTTAAGGGATAAGAAGAATGTTTCTAAGTAACTCACTCTCTACTAACGAGGAGTAATCATCTCAAGAGGTACTTTGGATTACAACATCTCAACTCACGAAGTGTAATCCACCTACCCTTCATATCCTCTCGGTGCTAGGCATAACTCCCCACGGATTTCTCAACATAATAGTCTATCTTAGAAAGCTCACTAGGAATGGAGAGGTTGATACTAGACACTACATCTCAACTCACGAAGTGTGTCCACCTCAAGATTCCTCTTTTACTCAACTTGGCATAATACATTCTTTAAAGTGTGTGTGTGTCTACATGTGCACACCTTGCATATAAGCATCATTTCATTCTCATCAAGTTCTACACATACTTTAACCTTGATTCATCAAGTTACACACTCTACATGCTTCTCATAATCATATACTTCATTTAGACATAAACTACGTCAAGCATGCAATTCAAGCTACACCAAACAAAATACAAGACCCATTTCCAATATCTCTTCATTTCACATATTATACATTCAAGATTACATATTCAAAACATACTAAATAACATCAAGTTCATCAATTAGCACCGCCACCCATAAGGTGGACCATACCACTCAAATAGCAATTTATAATAAGAACTATACAATGAGAGCAACTCATCAACAAATCAAACCATCATCACCCATAAGCTATTTATCAATATTTCACCATATTAAGGAAATTAGGGCAGTAGCTACACCAACATGACAAATACAGGAAGACCCAAGTTCATACCCTACTCAAATCATGCTCACATAACCAACTTTCAAGCCAAAAGTTGAAGTATGCATAAACAAGAGTTTCATGGAGTTTTAACATCAAAATCATCAATTCAAACCAAGATAAATACGTTTAAACTTAGAACTTAAATACAAGAAGACCCATTCTAGAAATCAAAGTTAGAAGAAGTTTGAATTTAGAAACCCTTTTGAAAAACTTTTTGGAAGTTGGCTTCTTGAATGAAAGGATATTCAAGAATGTATACCATACCTCACTAAGCAAGCAGAATCCAAGAGTTTTTGATGAATATACACGTCCAACCAGACCTCCTATCCTTCCTTGACCTCTAGCTTTCAATGGAGTCTTGAGAGAGTTTGTCTTTAGAGAGAGAGTTTGAATTTTTGAAGTGAGGGGTCTTGTCTAGGTCTAGGGTTTAAAACTAATTTAATATAACCTAAAAACACTAAAATTATCCACCTAGGGTCTTAAAAGACTTGTGGTGTATTTACATAAAACACCCCAAGTTGGTAGCCACTTAACTGACTTGGCAGGCCTCACAGACGAGACCTTCACCAACGGACCGTCTGTGATCCAATGGACCGTTGGTAGGGTCTCGTTGGTGGATACTTAGCTCCAAATGGAGCATGGAAAACTGAACTCACTGTTCCAATCGACCCCCTAGCTCGACGGACCGTTGAGGGACCAACGAATCGTCCTTAGGGTCATCGATGGCCACTGCTTTTTGGCAGATTTTGCCCAAGTCTTGGGCCCTTCATCTAGGGCCCCTTGTGGGTCCTAGGTGGGGTCATGCCCGGACTTTAAACCCCTAAACTAAGTTTTCTAGGTCTTATAAACATCCAATGCAAGTTTCAAGTAAAACGAACACGTAAAATTCATCCAAACATACCAAGACACACAAGTACATTCTAAGGCATACCATCCAAACGTCATGGACGTTCTTGGTCGATTGAACTCCAAACTTAACCAAACTTCACACACTGTATAAGGACACTAAACTAACTCAGTTTAACTTAAAATGAACTCAAGAAACAACCATGAGGCTCTAGTTCACCTTAGTTCGTTTTGGGGCGTTATATGCACAATAAGTTCTTGATAGAGTTACCTATGCTGACTAATTGAATTAACCATGCTTGACATTGATATAATTTTGGGTATGGATTGGATCCATAAATGCTATGCTACCATAGACTGTCGAAACAGGGTAGTAAGGTTTCAGTTTCCTAATGAGTTAGAGCTGGAATGGGAAGGGCGTAGTTCAAATCCAGCAAGCCAAATAGTTTCCCATCTTAAAGCCAATAAGATGTTATCTAAGGGGTATGTATACCACTTAGTCAGAGTCAATGACTTAGAACATGATGTTCCTTCCATAGACTTTGTCTCCACAGTGAATGAGTTTCACGATGTCTTTCTGGAGGATTTACCACGAATCCCTCCTGAACGCAAAATTGACTTTGGTGTTGACTTAGATCCTAACACTAAACCAATTTCCATTCCTCCCTATTGAATGGCTCCATCTGAACTCAAAGTGTTGAAGTTGAAGTTAAAAGATCTACTTGATAAGGGCTTCATCCATCCGAGCATATCCCCATGGGGTGCTCCAGTGTTGTTCGTTAAGAAAAAAGATGGAACTCTTAGAATGTGTATCGATTTTCGGCAACTCAACAAAGTCACTATAAAGAAAAAATACCCTCTTCCCATAATTGATGATCTATTTGATCAACTCCAAGGTTCAAGTTTCATTTCTAAATAGATCTCCGGTCAGGGTATCACCAGCTTAGAGTGAGACAAGAGGACATTCCTAAGACTGCCTTCCGTACTAGGCATGGTCATTAGAGTTTCTTGTCATGTCATTTGGTCTCACTAACGCACCATTTGCGTTTATGGACCTTATGAATAGGTTCTTTCGTGAATACCTTGATTCTTTTGTCATAGTATTTATAGATGACATCCTCATATACTCTAAGACCAGAGAAGAGCATGAACAACATTTGAGAATGACATTGCAAGTACTTAGGGAACATCAGCTGTATGGAAAATTCAGCAAATGTGAGTTTTGCCTGAGATCAGTGACCTTACTTGGTCATGTTGTGTCCGACCAAGGTGTAGAGGTTAATCCAAAAAAGATTGAGTTAGTAAAGAACTGGCCGAGACCCCTCACTCTTACAGACATCCAGAGTTTCTTGGGTTTGGCTAGTTACTATCGCAGGTTTGTTGAGGGCTTTTCCGCTATTGCTACTCCATTGAAAGCTTTAACAAAGAAAAAGGCGGTGTTTGAGTGGTCTGAAACTTGTGAAAAGAGCTTCCAAGAGATCAAAGACCGACTCACTTCAGCCCCAGTTCTCACATTGGCTAGGAGTGGTGAAGGGTATGTGGTGTACTGTGATGCTTCTCGAGTAGGTTTGGGATGTGTTCTCATGAACGATGGCAAAATGATTGCATATGCATCAAGACAGTTGAAAATCCACGAGAAGAATTACCTTACCCATGATCTTGAGTTAGCTGTTGTGGTATTTGCGTTAAAACTTTGGAGACATTACTTATATGATGTACATGTTCAGCTATTTACTGACCATAAAGTCTTCAGTATGTTTTTAAACAGAGAGAATTTAATCTTTGTCAGAGAAGATGGCTAGAGCTGCTCAAGGATTATGACATGAGTGTCCACTATCACCCAGGTAAGGCCATTGTTTGTAGTGGCCGATGCTTTGAGCCGATTGAGCATAGGCAGTGTGTATCATATTGATGATGAGAGGAAGGAGTTGGTTAAAGAGGTACACCAGTTGGCTAGGTTAGGTGTACGGCTAGTAGATACACCAAGTGGGGTCAGTTCATTCTAGTTCTGAATCCTCCTTTGTTGTAGATGTTAAAGCTAAGCAGCATCTCGACCCAGTACTCATGGAGTTGAAAGACTTAGTGTAAGTAAGATGAATGAATCATTCTCCCTAGGGGGGATGGTGTGCTTAGATACCAGGGCAGATTGTGTGTGCCCAATATTGATAATCTGAGACCTAATATTATTGCAGAGGCTCATGGCTCCAGGTATTCCAGTCATCCAGATTAAACAAAGATGTATCATGATCTCAAGGAGATCTATTGGTGGGAAGGTATGAAGCGAGATATTTCTAAGTTTGTGGAGGAGTGCCCCAATTGCCAACAGGTTAAGGACGAACACCTTAAGCCTGGAGATCTTACACAGTCAATTGAGATACCAACATGGAAGTGGGAGGCTATTAATATGTACTTTGTGGTTGGTCTGCCCAGGACGAAGAAACTGCATGATTCCATTTGTGTCATTTTTGACAGGATGACTAAGTTTGCTCACTTCATTCTTGTGAGGTTTACTTACAGGGCTGAAGATTATGCCAAGTTGTACATTGATGAGATAGTGAGGTGGCGTGGGATCCCTTTATCTGTCATTTTGGATAGGGGAGCCAAGTTCACTTCTCACTTTTGGAGATCTTTCCAAAAGAGCTTGGGTACACAGGTGAAGCTCAGTACTGCTTTTCATCCTCAGACAAATGGACAAGCAGAGCGTACCATTCAGACCCTTGAAGACATGCTGAGAGCATGTGTTATTGACTTCAAGGGGAGTTGGGATGATCACTTGCCACTGATTGAGTTCTCTTATAATAATAGCTACCATTCCAGTATTGGGATGGCACCTTTTGAAGCACTGTATGGAAGAAGATGTAGGTCCCCAATTGGGTGGTTCAAGGTACGAGAGTCTTCCATCCTTGGCCCTGAGATCATACATGAGGCTATGGAAAAGGTGAGAATGATCAGGGATAAATTTGCTACTGCTTACAGTCGTCAAAAATCATATGCTGATAAGAGGAAGAGGGGTCTTGAATTTGAGGTAGGGATCAAGTCTACCTGAAGATATCACCCATGAAAGAGTGATGAGGTTTGGTAAGAAAGGGAAGTTGAGTCCGAGGTATATAGGTCCTTATGAGGTCTTACAGCGAGTAGGGAATGTTGCCTATGAACTGAAATTACCAAATGACTTGGCTTCGGTTCATCAAGTGTTTCATGTTTCGATGTTTAAAACTGTCTAGGTGATCCAGCATCCATCCTGCCTATTGAGGGGTTAGGAGTCGATGAGAACCTTTCTATGAAGAGGTTCCAGTTGAAAGTCTGGATCGCCAAGTGAAGCAGCTGAGGAACAAGGAGGTTGCCACCGTAAAGGTGTTATGGAGGAACCACCTTATTGAGGGAGCAACATGGGAGGCCGAGGCCGACATGAGATCCTGTTATCCTCACTTGTTTAGTTCTTGAGGTTAGATATACTCTTTCTAAGTCTGATTTTGTTTATGAAACTCTAAATTTTAGTGCATTAGTCGGTTTTGGTGTTTTAAGTCCATAACTATGTGTTTTATACTTGCACTATATGAGTTAATATGAGTTCATGCTTGCATTCATGTTGCTGTTTTGGTATAGCGTTGACATGATTTTTGTGTCGCATGAGTTGTGATGTGCATTGAGTTAATGTGAGATTGAGAAGGAATTTCCTCAATCTCATATATGAAGCTTCAGATAAGCTTTGAGTGATGTGCATCATCAAGAGTAAGTTGTGAATCAGATATTCACAAAGAGTACAGTTTCAAGTATGTTGATGTGTTTTTCAAAAATACCCTCTTTTATTCAAAATGATGTGTAGTGTGTTCCGGGGACGAATGTTCCTAATGGAAGGATAATGTAACATTCTAGAAAATATACTCGTGTAGTGAAGAGTCTATTAGGTTTTAAGAATATGTATTGGGGTACATAGGCATCCCAATGCCAAATATTGAGTAATATTGGGCATGTTAGAGAATATTGACTTAAGGGTGTTAGCCAATTTCTATGTATTAACAAGTAACTTAAAATACACTTCGATGTTCAAATGCTCCAATCCAAGCTTGTTTAGGAATTGTAACTGCAATGAAGACCCTAAGCTAAAATTCTTAATTTCTTCGCTTACACACATTAGAACGAGGCATCCAAGTGTCAAGCCTTGGTACCATAGCACAAGATCATTTAAAATGATCATGAAGATTAAGAAGTGCCCAAGGACAAAGTAAGGATTCTTGGGACAAGAAGTGAACTTTCCAAGTGCAACTACAGAGTGCACTGTTAGGAAATTGCATAGCAACACATGTGCAAGTACATGTGCTAACGGCCGAGAGACCAAGCGACCAAGCCCAACCGATTCAGTTAGGGCAGTTAGGGGGCCGGCACGCGTCGGGTCAAGCCACGTGGGGCCGAGCTTCCTAATCAATCCTAGGCTCTAACTAACTTACCTAACTAGCTAACTAACGTAGGACTAACTAAAATAAACTAACTACTGTGCCAGAAATCCTAAGACCTAACCGGGTGACACTAGCCGAGTAGCTAACTAAAGAAACATCATAGTACCTAACCTAGGATGGTCCAAAGGGGTTGGTTATGGTCCTAGTGACTTAGGGGTACTTTAGTAATTATGCTAGGTCACTTAATTAATTAAATTAGAAACTTAATTAATTAATTTAAATTCATGGTCAAACCCGAGACCCTTAGCAAATTTTTAGAATTTGGCTAAGTCAAATGCTCTCCTATTTTTAGTCAATTTAGGAGTGGCATTTTGGTAATTAGCTAATTGATTTATTTAATTAAGTTAATTAGCCTAAGTTGAATTACTCAACATTCAGTTCCTAAGACTTAGTTTCACGTTTATCCAGTAGAAACTCTTGACTGTAAAACAGTGAGAAAACGTTAGAAAAACAAAAAAATACTCTCGGTTCTCCTTAGGCAATTTCAACGCTATTCTTCAATATTTTTGTGCAAAGAACAGGGTGATCTTCGTAGATTCAATTCTACAGTAAGGTATCGGTTTCGCCCTTTGATTCCTTTCCCCAGGAGGCTTTTCAAACATTTTGAATTCAAGAAAACCGAAACTAGGGTTGTTCCCAATGAAATTGTCGAATGTTCATCTCCCTAGTTCTCCCTATTTCCGATTCTAGTAGTATGTATAATGCAAATCTCGAGCATGTTGTTGGTATGTGGTGCTAACTGATCATTATGTGTAGGTTTCTGTGATTTTATAATGTTGAATGGGACCTATAGGTTAGATCCGTATGATTAGAGTATCATTTACATGAGATAAGAAATGTTGTAATGCATCATTGTGTTCGAGAATATGAAATTATTATAATTCGTTTATGAAATTCAGTTTACTGTTGAAAGGAATGAAGGTTTCAATTACTGTGTGTGTTTATAGTAGATATGTTTGTAAGTGTTTGGAATGCAATGTTTCCAAGAAGAAATAAGAATGAGAATCAAAGCTAGTTAATGAATCTTCAATGCCAAATCAACTTTATAGCTTGGACAAACTAAGCACTGAATTGTTCTTATAAGCTAATCAAATGTTAAAAGTTGGCTTGCTTAAAATGATGAGATTACAATAGTATATACACATGAAGTTACTTGACTTGGCTAGTGATAATATCATGACAACTGTTTAGTGAAAGTCTGGTTTATGCCAATTTATTTCCAAAATATGTATTAGAATTGGCCAATGATTAAGTCATACCAATCTTATACGGTCAATGTAAATTATGATGTTTCTTGTAAGGACAAATACATGTTAAAGATTGACTTGACAAGATGTAACTCAATGAACTAATAACTTAGGGTATGCCCACGATTGGGACAAGTCCCAACATACCCTATCTAAATGAACTTGTGAGTAGCACATTGAATAAGTCCTTATAACTATCATAAAGAATGGAACAAGACTACCAAATAACATTGAACAAGATAAGGTGAGTAATGAAATAACTAAAAGCTTATGAGTTATGAAATTTACCTAAAATGGGGTGTTAAAGGAAGTGAGACAAGTCTCACTTGCACCTAAACAATTATGTTAAAGATACTCACATAAGAGGGTGTTAGAAATTGTGAGTAGTCTCATTAACACCATGATGATAATGTAAGATTAAAGTTCACATTCATCAAGTATAGAAAGGGATGACAAGTCATCCGTTGAGCTAAGAATACCTCATACTAGAAGAAATCTTCCACAGTGTATGAGTTAACTCTAAAAGTTGTAAAGTATAATAAATTGATCTAAGCACCAATATACTAGAAATGAGCTTGTGCAAGCACATGTAAGCCTCATGATATGAGACTACCACCAAGGTGGATAAGGGTCTCCAAATTCTCCTAGTCTTTGAACTATGTCGCCAGCATAGGTTACTAGCTAGTGGATCCAACTAAGAAAGCTAGGAAATATTCGGTTTCACTTTTGCCGGTGAACCACCTCTTTTAATTATGGCGAAGACACTAGATTTCATGTTAGCTCACATGATCTATGTCGGTTAAATGCTAAATATTCCATTGGGAAAGTAAGAAATAAATAAAAAAAGAACTAGGAAGATGAGGGGTGTTCGTATAGGATGATCGAAGGGTGAGGTTAGACTAAGTAATGATGTAAGTCATTCTTAGTCATTGCGCAGAAAGATCCCAATGGAAGTCTTAAAAGAATATACTAAGTCAACCTATCATGTTCTAAGTGGATATGAGATCAAAGAAGAATAAATATAAGTTCAAAGTGAACTAAGTAAGAAAAAGCATAGGAATATCAAATCATCAGTGTTTGATAAGAATGAAGTTTTAACAGTTATTGGTTTATGCCAATAAAGGGAGAAAAACATAATGACTCATCAATTAGAGTATGAATATATGCCCCAACATCTTTATATTATGCAAATAATCAAATAATGGGCATAGCCAATAAAGATTGGCTTATAAAGACTTCATGCCCAATTTAACAATAATGGAAAAAACAACTCGCGAGTAGGGTAGTCAAATCATTTCCTTAGTCCTTTGGATTGGATCAAAGGAGATCATTGAACTACACAACAAAAATAAGAAAAGACAGAAAAATAAACTAAGTCTGGGAGAGGGAGCTCTTGGCCTAAGGGGAGCAAAAAATTAAATTTTTCTTGAGTTGTTCTAAAATTATGATCATGATTCCAAGGTCTTATGTTCATATAGAAAATGAGTTGTGTCCTTTAAATGCATGAAAATATGTCATATTCATATCATGATTCATAAATAACGAATTAGGAAAGTGAAGTGACTTCACTTTCCAAAAATGGCATGGTGCTATAGGAAGAGCTTTCCTTGATCATGCATAGTCCTTATGTGTTTATGTGCATACACCCATACTTAGTACAATCGTATACTAACCCATATACAATTACTATTTGTAGAGGTGCAGGTCCTTGAAGAAGATTGAAGATCAGTTGAAGCTGTTTGGACTAGTACCTCCAGACTTTGGTAGGTCCTCTTGAGTTCGAGGATGCCTACGCTTTATTTTCTAGCTTTAGTAGATTAGACATAGCTAGTGGATATTGTCCCTAGCGTTTCCTTTCAAACATTTGTTCAAGCTTTAGTATTAAGGCCGGTTTGGGAACTATTAATGATATTATGAATTCTTCATTTCAATTTTTCAATCTCTTAATAGATGGCTGTTTATTTTGAGCCGTTAGTATATCACTCTTATGCAATAATTATATGATGTCTAATTACACTTCAGTAAAGTTTTAAATTTTCCGCAAAATTTAACTGTATGATTGTGATGAAATCTAAGAAGAGGCTTGTCTGCGACTGAGGTTAACGACGTCGGTCTCATCTAGTGTCTAGGACCCAGATGTGAAAAAATTGGTATCAGAGCATGACGTTAAATTACCTAGGAACTAAGGCTCAAAACACCCACGTTGCGTATTTTGTAGCTTATGATTGTGAAGTACACCACAACCATGACTTAGAGACTTAGTGATGTTAAGAATCTTCCCTTCTTCTACTCTTTATCATAGTGTGTAGAGTTTTGACATTTTGTGTCATTCTAGAATCTAACTTCCTTATTGTGTGTGCGTGTAGAAAAATGAAAACAAGAAGAAACGCAGGAAGAAGAGTTGGAGAAGCAGCTGCTGGGGGAAACCAAGCTCCTCCTCAAGACCCAGCTGCTGGAGTGCAAGTGCATGTCAACCCAGCTGTGTTGACGGATAGAGAAATGAGAGCAGTACTGGTTCAGATGGCCCAAGCCATCACTGCTCAGCCATAGGCTATCACAGCCCAGGCCACTAGAGAGGGTGCTCCCAGGGATTACCCACATGCTAGCACCATGGCTAGCAGACTGAGAGATTTCACCACGATGAATCCTCCAGTCTACTTCGGGTCTAGAACCAATGAGGATCCCCAGGATTTTGTGGACGAGGTCCAAAATATTCTCTGTGCTATGGGTGTTAATGAAGAGGAGAAGGCTGAGTTGGCTACATACCAGCTCAAGGATGTGGCTCAGATATGGTACAAGATGTCGGTAGATGGCCGAGAACTAGGAGAAATCCCCATCACTTGGAATATTCTCAAGACTGCATTACTTTAGAGGTTCTTTCCCAGAGAGTAGAGAGAGGCTAAGGTTGAGGAGTTCATCAACCTACTTCCGGGGTTATGTCAGTCAAGGAATACTCCTTCAAGTTTGTTAAACTTTCCAAATATGCTTCTTCCCTAGTGTCTAGTAGCAGGGATGAGATGAGCAGGTTTGTGACTGGTGTATCAGAGGATTTGTAGGAGGAATGTCGGGCAGCCATGTTGAATGATAACATAGACCTTACTAGGTTGATGGTACATGCACAACAAGTGGAGCAGAGTCGTCGGAGGAAGAGAAGCCGTGAAAGAAAGAATCCTAGGCCCTCGGATCAGGCTGGTTCTAGCACGGGTAGGAGTTCGTTTGGAGTCCAGGACAGGCCCAAGTTCAAGAAGGGGCACTAGCACTCAGGTAATCCTACTCCTTCCAAGAACACTAATGCCAAAGGGGGCAAGTCTGGCCCCAAGAAGGGCAATGATAGAAATGCCAAGCATGACATAAATACGTGTGGTAAGTGTGGTCGTTTGCATGGAGGTGAGTGCTTGGTAGGTTCTAATGCACGCTATGGGTGCGGCAACAGTGGGCATATGATCAGGGACTGCCTACATATGAAGAATCAGGCCAAGGCAGATACTCAGCCTCGGCCTAATCCTACTGCTGCAGCCGAGCCTCCCAAGAGGAACAGGTTCTATGCTTTGAAAGGTAGAGAGGAGCAGGAGAAGTCAGCTAATGTGGTCACTGGTACCTTGCATGTCTTTTATTTTCCTGTGTATGCATTGTTAGATCCAGGATCCACCTTGTCTTTAGTTACTCCTTTAGTAGCTTGTAAATTTGACTTGATTCCTGAGATCTTGCATGAACCTTTTATAGTTAGTACTCCCATAGGAGACATCATTACAGCTGAAAGAGTATATAGAGATTGCACTGTTACGACCCAAAAGCACCCCCTAGAAGTTAGGGAAAACTTCAAATCGTGATCAGGCGTACTTGAACCCTTTGGGGTCTCGTACAAGCCCTCTAACTAGCATTCATAACATAAAGCATGAAAAATAGTGAGGAATTAAAACTTTTCGCGATAATAATAATAAAAGAAGTCTTTTCATAAATACTAGGAAATCTTATCGTCACAAGACAACTTAAAGACACAACTTAGAATCTTAGGGACACGACCCTTTACAATAAAAAGTAAATACTAATTTAAGTCTTAATAATGAAACGAAGAAACACAAAACTATGTCCTCAAATATATGAGGACATACCCAATTCTTGAGAGTTAGAATTCCCAAGCTTCACTCCGATCCTCCAAAAGGTTTCCAACCTATACTCATAAGGTATATAAAAGTATGGGGTTAGTACAACAATGTACTAAGTATGGCATATGCAAAAAAATACAAGAAGGGACATTTTAGTAAAATAACTTTTCATGCAATTTAATTATAAAATTCATGAATTTAGAAACAAATCAACATAAGAATCGTCATTGAAAACTTAAGGAAGGACTCACATAATTTTGAACCAAAAGAACACTTTACAATAACTTTAATAAAACTTACAGTAAACTAAAAGGAACATTACAGTGAACTTACTAAACTTACAGTAATATTGAATAAAGCATTACAGTGAACATTTTGAATTCTTACAATGAAGACCTTACAGTGAATGGCACGGGCCAAGTCATATGAAATCTTTTCTTTTGAAGTTTCCCTAACCCAAGGTTATTCTAAGGCTCCCTAAGATGAGCCAAGAAGGGATCTTCATTACACCTCCCTTTAAAGCACAACAAAGCGACCCTTAGAACCACCAAATCTTAGGCTTACTTCATTGGAAATCAAATCCACGCCCTTGGCTAACATATGCAAAACACTCATGAAAATATAGGTCACACTAAGTGCAATATGAGAGTAGAATCCCATACTCCCACTCCCACTTAGTGCTCCTAATGGATTTCATTTACTCAAGTACTCCACAATAATCATCCATAACACCACACCATAGTACTCATTCACACCGATTTCGTGAAAGTACTCTTCTCCCATAGTAGGTATAGGTCACACCAAGTGTAATGTGAGAATAGCATCTCATACTACTACTCCCACTTAGTGCTCCTACTAGGTAACTAATGTGGATCGAGCACTTCACGACATACATACACAATATCAACAATATACAAGTTAACTAGTTTCAAATCAATTCTTTTGTGGGAGTTAGCTTAACCGAGAAAGACCAATGAGAGCTAGACATGGAATCCCGATATTAACCCCTATAGAATAAGGGATCCTTACTTGCCTAGTGTAAGGTCATGCTTCTTAGCGTTTACATGGATTTTCCAATAGCTACACCTATGCGGGCACATAGTTAAGGGATAAGAAGATTGTTACTAAGTAACTCACTCTCTACTAACGAGGAGTACTCATCTCAAGAGGTACTTTGGATTACAACATCTCAAGTCACGAAGTGTAATCCACCTCCCCTTCATATCCTCTCGGTGCTAGGCATAACTCCCCATGGAATTCTCAACATAATAGTCTATCTTAGAAAGCTCACTAGGAATGGAAAGGTTGCTACTAGACAGTACATGTCAACTCACGAAGTGTGTCCACCTCAAGATTCCCCTTTTTACACAACTTGGCATAATACATTTTTTAAAGTGTGTCTGTGTGTACTTGTGCACACCTTGCATATAAGCATTATTTCATTCTCATCAAGTTCTACACATACTTTAACCTTGATTCATCAAGTTACACACTCTACCTGCTTCTCATAATCATATACTTCATTTAGACATAAACTAGGTCAAACATGCAACTCAAGCTACACCAAACACAATACAAGACCCATTTCCAATATCTCTTCATTTCACATATTATACATTCAAGATTACATATTCAAAACATACTAAATAACATCAAGTTCATGAATTAGCACCCCCACCCATAAGGTGGACCATACCACTCAAATAGCAATTCATAATAAGAACTATAGAATGAGAGCAGCTCATCAACAAATCAAACCATCATCACCCATAAGAAATTTATCAATATTTCACCATATTAAGGCCCTTAGGGCAGTAGCTACACCAACATGACAAATACAAGAAGACCCAAGTTCATACCCTACTCAAATCATGCTCACATAACCCATTTTCAAGCCAAAAGTTGAAGTATGTATAAAATAGAGTTTCATGGAGTTTTAACATAAAAATCATCAATTCAAACCAATATAAATACATTTAAACCATTAGAACTTAAATACAAGAAGACCCATTATAAAAATCAAAGTTAGAAGAAGTTTGAATTTAGAAACCCTTTTGAAAACCTTTTTGGAAGTTGGCTTCTTGAATGAAAGGATATTCAAGAATGGATACCATACCTCACTAAGCAAGCCAAATACAAGAGTTTTTGATGAAGAGACACGTCCAACCAGCCCTCCTATCCTTCCTTGACCTCTAACTTTCAATGGAGTCTTGAGAGAGTTTGTCTTTAGAGAGAGAGTTTGAATTTTTGAAGTGAGGTGTCCTGTCTAGGTCTAGGGTTTAAAACTAATTTAATATAACCTAAAAACACTAAAATTATCCACCTAGGGTCTTAAAAGACTTGGGGTGTATTTACATAAAACACCCCAAGTTGGCAGCCAGTTAACAGACTTGGCAGGCCTCACAGACGAGACGTTCACCAACGGACCGTCTGTGAGCCAACGGACCGTTGGTAGGGTCTCGTTAGTTGATACTTAGCTTCAAATGTAGCATGGACAACTGAACTCACTGGTACAATTGACGCCCTAGGTCTACGGACCGTTGAGGGACCAACGGACCGTCCTTAGGGTCGTCGATGACCACTGCTTTTTTGGCAGATTTTGCCCAAGTCTTGGGAACTTTATCTAGGGCCCCTTATGGGTCCTATGTGGGGTCATTCTTGGACGTTAAACACCTACACTAAGTCTTATAGGTCTTAGGAACATCCAATGCAAGTTTCAAGTAAAACGAACACGTAAAACTCATCCAAACATACCAGACACACTAGTACATTCTAAAGCATACCATCCAAACGTCAAGGACGTTCTTGGTCGATTGAACTCCAAACTTAACCAAACTTTACACACTATCTAAGTAAACTAAACTAACTCATTTTAACTTAAAATTAACTCAAGAAACAACCATGTGGCTCTAGTTCACCTCAGTTCATTTTGGGGCGTTATATTCTCCCCCACTTGGAATAACATTCGTCCTCAAATGACACTTAAATTTTAAGAACAACAAGGACTCACTTATAATCATATAATACACTTAGATCATGATCAAAACATTAACAATCAAACCATCAACTAGCAAGGAATATCATTTCACACTTTCAACACTTAGCAACATAGGCAACTTTTCCCAAACTTCACAAAGTCAAAACTCAACCTTAAACTTCTTTTATGGAGGAACTACCTTATCCAACATTAAACATGCTCAAATACAATACTTTTACACACATTGAAACAAAAATTCAAGACAAAACAATTTTCTTCAAAAGATCAAAATTCTACAAGGAAGTTCACTGTGTTCACTGCCAAGCTACTAATATTTTTTCGAAAATTCATTCTTTAAGCAATTCATCAAGATGACATGATTATATGAACTATAAAACCATATAAACTCATTTAATAACACAAAAGCAACAATAACAAAGAGATAAGACTTACCAAAACCATCAATCCGGATTAATTATCCTTTCTAGCCCCCATCCCATAGGAAGGGTTCTTCTTGGAAGCATTAGGATCTAGGGAAGCTTGATTGACATCTCTCCTCCTTGATTTAATGTTTGGTCAGTCCCTCATCTTGTGGACCTTATTACCACATGCAAAACAACCATCCGTTCCGGCAACACACTTACCCCCATGTTGCTTGCCACAAGTAGGGCACCTAGCCCTTTAATAGGAATGACCACCACCTTGAGAATGTTGATTTGGAGCCCTATCCTTGTTTCCCATGGAAATCTTGGGGATAAAACCTCTTCTTAGGCCTTTGGTGACTAGAATCATCCGACCTAGGTCTCTTACCCTTTTGCCTTATCTCCCTAATTTTGGACTCCTCAATTTGTTGCGCATAAACCATGAGCCTAGAGATATCCATGTCCTTAAGAAGCATTGTCGTACGACACTCTTTTTCCACCAAGCTAGACACGCCCATCACAAACTTGTTCATCCTAGCCCTAGGGTTGGCTACCATGGTTGGGGCATACTTAGAGAGTTGGGTGAATTTGAGAGAGTACTCTTGCACACTTATTCCCCCTTGATGAAGGTTCATGAATTCAACCATCTTCTTCTCCCTACACTCTAAAGGAAAGAATCTATCTAGGAAAGTCTCTTTGACTTCCTCCCAATCAACTGGACCTCTTTCTAAGGGTCTCTCACCCCTCCATTGCTCATACCACACTTGAGCAACATCCTTAAGTTGGTAAGCGGCCAATTCCACTTTCTCCCTAGGGGTCACACCCATAGCATCTACCACCTTGAAAACCTCATCTATGAAGCCTTGTGGATCTTCATCCACCTTAGTGCCATGAAAGGTAGGAGGGTTCATCCTCATGAAATCCCGAATCCTAGAAGCGGGAGTACTAGCAATTGGATGTTTATTTTGAGGCGTTAGTATATCACTCTTATGCAAGAATTATATAAAGTTTAAGTACACTTCAGTAAAGTTTTGAATTTTCTGCTAAATTTAACTGTATGATTGTGATGAAAGCTAAGTAGAGGCTTGTCTGCAACCTTTGAGAGGTTAACGACGGTGGTCTCATCTAGCGTCTAGAACCCGAGTGTTACATGCACCCTCTCTAATCATACCTAAATGATCCTCAATACTACTTATAATGAGATTAATACACTTACAATACACCAAAACACATAACATGTATACCATAACATTCACTTCACCAAGGTTATCAAAAGACTTACTTAAGTAATTCTAGAAGAGAACGCCCATACACCCTCTTCAAGATTACCTAAATAAACCTTATGACTTCCTAAGATTAGATAATGTCAAAGGTATCAAGAAACTTCCCTAACTAGAGTTATTCTCAAGATTTCTCTAGGTAAGACATGAAAAGATCATCCTTTATACCCCTTTCACACTCTAAGTAGGAAATCCTTAGAGTTACTCTAGATTAGGTATCCATTCATTCACATGCTTCCTAACATAAGTCATTAATTCATTAGTTCATTAAGAGACATTCATAACATAAAGAAAATTCATGTAATAGTCTTGGAGAAGACCTAGAGACTCATAACTAACATCTTCAAAGCCTAAAGATCAAATGTCTTGATAAAGTCCCATACCACTACGTAAACTTCATAGACTTCTCAACCACTAGTAGGTATCCCATATGATGAGAATAGGAAATAACCAACGTAGACCACAGTAGCTAAACATGGAATCCGAGGTTGTAACCTACTCCGATAAGGGTGTTCTACTTGCAAATAATAAAACTTGGACACATCCTCTGTAGGCACATGGTTAATGAATATGATGGGTTTCTTTCAATGGAGAAAAGGATAGCTTAATGACTTTCCTAAGGATTATTTCATGCCTTTCCAGCCAACCAACCTTAAGTTCACCATTCAGACAAGAGGGATACCATTACAACTTTCGACTTCAATGATATCATAACCTGTCAACTAGGTTTAGTGCTCCACATAATTTAACCTTCTTAGCAATGTTCAAGGTCTCTTGTCATTCATACATACAAGACTAAGAGGCTTAACATCCTATGTAAAGAATCTCATATTCACATGTTCATGTATCAAGTAAGGGACACAAGTCTACCAAACAAGACATACCAATACTTCACTTATATAATGGCATATCACATAAGAAGCACATAGGCAGAGCGATCATCATCTTTAGGTCACCCTATACACTACTAGAACATTATGAATATAACTATAATAGACTCATATAGTCAAGTAGGAAGAATCATGCATCAACTCTAAGGCTACCCACATAAGGACATAGTCATAGTCTAACAAGATCACCTAACAACTTCAATAGAAGAACACATACTTTCATCTTATCACAAATAAGTAGATATGATCATACTTCACATAAATTAACTACACAACCATCATAATATATCAAGTAGTTACCGACAAGGCCATGATCATATAATACATAAATAAACGCCGACACGCCACATCATTCACAATTATAACACATAGCACCGCCACCATAAGTGGACCATACAAATAACAACATAATTCAAGAACTACATTACTTAAAATTAAGAGAATTCGGGAAGCGTACCACCAATCCATTCTCACCACTTCAATCCATAGCTATATCATCCAATACAATACAAAAAAGCCCTTACCCATGGCCATGATCACCAATTCAATACATAAATAACAATACCTAATTAATCTAAGTCAATTCAATATAGATTTATCAATCTAAGACAACCTATACATCAATTCAATACAATTTTTACATCATTCAATAGCCCATAGAAAACTACATAAGAATTCAATAGCATTAAGACAATTTCATCACATCCAAAATATAGCTAATTGGAAGAGATTATGATTTGCATGGGTTCCTGAAGATTTAAGGTTAAAATCATGTAATTAACATCAATTTAGTCATAAATCAATGATCTAAAATGTTTTATGCAAAGACCCATGGCTAGAATTCAATTTAGAAGATTTCAGTCATAAATCAATGATCTTAATTGTGATGAAAAGCCCAAAATATTGATGGATAAAAACTTGGAAAATCTATCGTCTTCATTGGAGCTTCAAAACATCATCAATGGTGGTTTTTGGAGAGAACAATGGAGATATTTGTTTTAAACTTGAGGGTTATGATTCGACGGGTGAATTGGGGTTTTAAAAGGTCTAATAACCGCTAATATCTAGCCCCAAAAATACCCAAAAGACCCCTGAACTCATAGGACCTTTTAACCAACTAAAACACAACTTAAATTTATGGAATTATCGTCAAAAAAAAAGTCTGCGACGCGGAGATGCTCCCGCATGATTTTCTTAAATTAAAACCCAAACCAGTGGAGTCTGCCATATGTCCGAGACGTAGAGCAACATTTTTTTCTCTTGGTGGACCATGTTTGTGACGCGGACTGGCTCCCACTAAGTGCAAATGTTGCTGCCTTGCTAGCCCAAGGCTTGAATCCTCCTATAGAACCCTTTTGTTGGTCCTCGGGGAGTTTTACCCAAATGTTTCCACCTAAAATACTCTCGTATACATGTTATGAACCTCTCAGATCAATTTGAACTCAAAACAACACATAAAATTTGACGAAACTCGTTAAGACACACAAGCACATTTCGAGGCACAGCCTTTAGAACGTCATGGATGTTCTTGGACGTTTGACATCCAAACTTCATGAAACTTCCTATTATCATCATTATAAACCTTTTTTGGATTTTAAAACATCATGAAACAAGTTTTAGGCTCTATTTTCTCCTATGTCATTTTAGAGGTGTTACACTTCACTTGGCTATTGCACTAGTAAGCTTGATAAGGGGTTATGAGTAAGCGTTTTGCTTGTGTTGTCATGATATGGACTCTTGAGCATGCTTTGTTTTTATAACATGATGTTGGAATTTATATATTTGTGTAAGGGCTATGCCCATTTCTTTCTATTCTGACACAGATGGTTGTATATGATACATATCTATTAGACTCTATATTTTGTATGTTCTATTTGTGACAGAAACGAAGAAGCCTATGTAAGATTATTATGCGAGGAGTCTAAGTAAACTCCCTATGTATATACTATGTGTAAGCGAGAGGTCTATGTAAACCTCATGATGTAGATGTAGATGAAAAGTTTTAATTTTCAAATCTTTTTAACCTATGAAATGTAATTACGAATGCTAAGAGGCTAGTCTTAGTCCTCTCCAAGGACGACAACATAGTCACGTCTAGGGGGTGCTCACAAGATGTGACATTGTTCCATCAAAAAAAACCATGATTAAAATCAATTACTCAACAATATATACTTTATTAGTCATAGGTAATCACAATTCATCACAATCATTCACTAATTTAAAGTTTAGAGAAACCCCATTGTAGAAGAAAAACCCTAAGAATTGGGTTATTTATATATCATCTTTACAAGGACCTATTGGGAAAATAATCACAAGAGTGAAGAAATCATACGTTGATGAAGCTTTATCCACAAAAAATGAGTGAAAATCGTAGAGACTTTGTCTTCTTGTTCAAGCTTCTTTGTTCTTCAAAGGGGTTGAATAGAGATACAATGTAGAGAGAGGTGAGAGATTTTCGGTTTTGATTTGGGTATTTAATTTGAGTGAGTGAATGTGAGGTAAAACTGATTTAAAATAAATATTTACACCTCCCACGAAATACCCAAAGACCCCTCACTTATGTTAACCTTTTAATGAAGTCAAACTTGAATTCCAAATTTCAGATTTCGTCGGGGAACAAGTCCGCGTCGCGTAGCTGCTCTCACAAGTTTTCCTAAATTAACTTTTGAACCATACAAGTCTGATGCATGTCCGCGAGTTAGACCAAGATTTTTGGTCCTTGTGGGACCTAGTCCGCGATGCAGAGACACTTCACCATTGTGCATTTTCGCGCTGCCTTAAGCAGCTTGCTCGGCAATGTTTGGGGTCCCTTCGTGGACCCCTATGGCAATCCTTGGGGAGTCGGACCTGAACTTTTTCATCCTATATACATTATTTTACCTATTTAAAATCTTTCTACAAGTCTTAGACTTCATATGACAATCCCAAACCTTTACGAAAACTAAGGATGTTTTACTAGTTCATATTCACTACTTTTCGGACGTCTGGGACATTTCTTGACATTTTAACTCTAAAGCTTCCTAATTAGTTTTAGTAAATTATGTTAGGCTTTGAAACAGTGTTTTAAGGTTTAGTTCGTCATGGACTTTTGAAGTGTTACACTTGGGGAGTCATACCTTTATTTTAGATCCCTAAACCCATCAACCAATGATCGGGACAACATACAACACCCTCAACACTCTAGATGAACACAAAACTCACTCACGTGATGCTCTGGTTTCACTAGTTTGCTTTTAGGGTCGTCATAAGTGCTTAGTGTTTTTTTGTTGTATTATTACGATTAGGGTTTACATATTTTTAGGATTAATTTTTATTTCTTAGGGTTTTGCAGGGCTTTTAAATTGTTTTCGTGGTTTATTTTAGGATTTATATAATTTAGGGTTCTTTAAGGTTTGGGTTTTGTTAGAGTTTTAAGTTTATAACGTACTGTTTGAGGTTACGACATAGGGTTTAGGGTATTTTTAGGATTAGGGTTTCAGTTCAATGGTTTAGGGCTTTTGTTTTTTAAATTAAGGTTTTAAGGATGTTATTTAGGGTTTATGGAGTAGGTTTTTTCTTTTTTTTTAGGGTTTAGCATATACGATTTAGGGCTTGATAGGGTTTTTTTGAATGTTTTTTTAGGTTTATGGTTAATGCATTTTTATGATTTAGGTTTTAGAGCTTAGGGGTTTTAAACTTTTTTAGGAGTTATATTTGGGTTTATAGGACTTACGGTTTGTTAAGTTTTAGGATTTCAGATTTAGGATTTATGGTTTTAGGTTAGAGTTTAGGGTTTAGGTTATAGAGTATTGTTTAGATTTATATTTTTAGGTTAAGGGTTTTATCTACGTTTTTAGGGTGTAGGGCTTTTGGTTTTTTGGATTAATGTTTTTTAGGGTTTTATATGTTTATGGTTTAGGGATTAGCATTTTTTGTGTTGTTTCAGGTTTATCTTATACGGGTTTAGGGACTTATTAGGTTTAGATCTTAGGATTTTTAAGGTTTAGGGGTTTTTCAGGGTTTTTTAGGGTTTTTTAGTGTTTATGGTTTAGGGCATAGTGTTTTGTAGGGTTTTTAAATTGTTTTTATGGTTTATTTTAGGTTTATTGTATTGAAGGTTTTTATGGTGTAAGATTTAGGGTTTCTTAGTGTTTAAGGTTTGAAATTTAAAGTTTTTGGTTAGGGTTTAAGGTTTAGGGATTTTGGTTTTTTTTAGGTTTATTGTTTTAGTTTATGGCTTTTATTTAGATTTTTATTGTTTAGGGCTTTGGGGGTTTTAGGTTTAAGCGTTTTTATAAATTTATAACTAATGTGTTTAGGTCTTAGGATTTTTTTTATTATGTTTTTATGGGATTAGAAAATAAGATATAGGGCTTTATAGGGATACAGCTTCAATGTATTTAATGTTTTGGGGTTTTTTATGGTTTTTAAGGGTTAAATGTTTCTTAGGCTTTTTTTAAAAAATTGGAACGACCCTTGCGGTGGGTCAAGGGCTGAGCAACACCCCCAGGTCTTATCATTTATGAAAACTCAAAAATACATAGAGGGGGACATGAACCTTACCTCTTGACCTAATAAGATGGGTTAGAAGTTGACCTACCTACTAAGGTTAGTCAACTCAACCCTTACAATATGATAGTATTCTAACATAACTTGAAAAAATACCATAAATTAGGGAGACACTCCCCTTACAAAAAGGAAAGTCCATTTAATAAACCTATTTTAAGCTATCTATCCCTATACTAGTATACTCAATTGAAATAGCATATGCATCTATCAATTCACCTTGGTGATCTCGTAAAATGCCCCCCACCCCATTTTAGGTGGATTGTGCATAACACTACCATCAGTATTCAATTTGTAATCACCTGCTGGAGTTTTTCCCCAATGTACACTCTAGGGGGTACTTCGGTTCATTACAATTTTGTAGTTCTTTTTAATGGTTTTAGTGTTTATTTTAGAATTTTAGGATTTAGGGTTTAATAGTGTTTTAGGTTTAGGGTTTGTTAGGGTTTTATGCTTAGGATTTAGGGTTTTCGGTTATGGTTTAGGGTTTCGTTCTTAGTGATTTTTTCTTATGTTTTGGGTTTTAGGTTAAGGGTTTTATTTAGGGTTTTAGGGTTTTTTATGTTTTTTCAAGATTTTATAGGTTTTGGGTTTAAGTTTTACGGTTTTTTTGTGTGTGTTTTTGGGTTTGGCGCATCAGATTTATGGTTTTCTAGGTTTTAGAGATTAAGTTTTTTTAGGTTTAAGGGGTTTTTGTATTCTTTTTAGTGACTGTAAAGGTTAAGTGTATATTGGAGTTTTTTAGGGTTTAGGGATTAGGTTTTTTTCTCCTTTTAGGTATTGAGTTTATAGGTTTTTAGCATGAACAGTTAAACACTTAGGGTTTATTTTTGAGTTTATAAGATTTACGATTTCTTAAGTTTTAGGATTTCATAGGGTCTTAGATTAGGGTTAAGGGCTTAGGACTTTGGTATTTTAGATTAAGGGTTAAATCTAGGTTTTTGGCTTAGAGTTTTGTTTTTTTTAGGTTAAGGTCTTTTAGGGATTTATATGCTTAGGATTTGGGCTTAGATATTTTTTGTGTGTGTTTTTAGGGATAAGCATATGCGATTTATAGCTTTTATAAGGTTTAGAGCTTAGAGTATTTAGATTGAGGATTTTGTTTTAAGGGTTAAGTGTTTCTTAGGGTTCCTTTTGGTTTAGGGTTTAGGGCTTAGAATTTTTTTTTTGTCTAGGTTTAGGGTTTCATGATTTTTAGGATTTAGGTTTTAGAGATTAGAATTTATAGGTTTAGGGGTTTTGGGGGCTTAAGTACTTCTTATTGCTTTTTAGGTAGGGCTTAGGGTTTTTTGTGCCTTTTAGATTGAGGGTTCACATATTTTTAGAATTCAGGGTTTTATCATTGGGATTTGTTGGGGTTTTAAATTGTTTTCAGGGTTTGTTTTAGAGTTTATAGGATTTTGGGTTTCATAAGGTTTAGGTGTTAGGGTTTCTTATGGTTTTAGGTTTAGGATTTAGGTTTTTAGGGTAGGGTTTATGGCTTAGGGCTTAGGGTTATTTTATCTTTATGTTTTTAAAGGGTTTTATCTTGATTTTTATGGTTTAAGGAATACTTTTTTTGTGTTTTATAGGGTTTAGCATATACGATATAGGGCTTTATAGATTTGTATAGTATTATGGATTACATATTTATAGGATTTAGGTTAGAGATTGTGGTTTTGTATGGTTATTAAGTTATTTTTAGGGTTTATAAGATTTTGGGTTTCATAATGTTTTGGGTTTAGAGTTATTTAGCTTTTAATGTTTAGGATTTAATGTTTTAGGTTAGGGTATAGGACTTAGGACTTAGGATTTTGTAAGGTTTACAGTTTTATGTTAGGTTTTATTTTAGGGCTTAGGGTTTTTTAAGGTTTAGTGTTTTGGATTATGATTTTAATCTAAATTTTTAAAGTTTAGTAATTTCGTTTTTTTGGTTAATGTTTTTTAGGATTTTATGGGTTTAGGGTTTAGGGATTATGGTTTTATTGGGTTTTTTGGGTTTAACATATATGATTTAGGACTTCACAAGGTTTTGTGCTTAGAGTTTTTTAGGCTTAAAGGTTTTGGAATTTTTAGGTTTTTAAAGGGTGAATTGTATCTTAGGGGTTTTAAGGGTTTAGGGTTTACATCTTAGGTCTTTTTGTGTTTAATAGGTTTGGGTTTATGGATGTTGATTATTTATGGTTTAGAGCTTTGGGTTTACAATGGGTTTTAAATGGTTTTAGGGTTTATTTTAGGATTTATAAGAATTAGGGTTTCTTAAGGTTTAGGGTTTCTTAGGGTTTATTTTTCAGATTTAGGGATTTTTATTATGGTTTAGAATTTAAAGCATAGGTTTTTTTAGATTTAGGTTTTTAGGTTTAGGGTTTACTAGGATTTTAGTGTTTATGGATTTGTTAGGTTTAGGGTTTCGGGTTTAGGGGTAGGGCTTTTTTGGTTTTTTTGGTTTTAATGTTTATAGATTTTTATAATTTATTAGGGTTTAGAACTTTGGGGGTTTTAAGGATTTTTTAAGGGTTTTAGGGTTTATTTAAGGGTATATAGGATTTAGGATTTCTTAAGGATTAGGGTTAAGGTTTCTTATGATTTTAGGTTTAGGATTTAAGATTACTTATTAGGGTTTAGGGCTTAAGGTGTTTTGAGTTTTTGTGTTTCACGTTAAGGTGTTTATCTAGGGTTTTAGGGTATACGTCTTTGGGTATTTAAGGTTAAGGTCGTTTTTTGTTTTTAGGTTTATGGTTTAGATATTTTTAGGATTGAGGGTTTATAGCTTAGGGTTTTGAAGGAGTTTTCAGTGTTTTTTTTGTTTAATTTTGGGTTTATAGGATTTATGTTTTCTTAAGGTTAAGGGTTTAGGTTTTCTAAGGGTTTAAGGTATACGAGATAGGGTTTTTAGCCAATGGTTTTTGTAGGTTTAGGGTTTAAGGTTGATGGTTTATCTAGGTTTTTAGGGTTTGTGTAATTTGATTTTTTGGATTAAGTGTTTTTAGAATTTTATAGATTAGTGTTTAGGGATTATTATTTTTTTTTTGTGTGTATTTTATGATTAAGTATATTCAAATTTTGAATTTTAAGGGTTTAGGACTGTAAGACCCCAAAAATGAGTTAGTGAGTCTATAGCCTAACATGTTTGTATTAAGGTTTCAAGGTCCAAAATGACTTATAATATGGTTTAGAGGCAGTGCTTAAAGCTTGAGGTGATTTGGAAGTCAAACGTCAAGGGACAACCAAGACGTTCGATGATTTATCGCCTATGTTCCTCATGTGTCTATACGTGCTTATATGTGTATGAAATGAGCTTATGAAGTCTTAAAATGAGTTATAATGATGTTTAATGGTATTATATTAAGTTTTGAGAAATTTGTAGGTCAAACGTCTAAGAACGTCCAAGACGTTCGAAAGATAGCCTTGAGACATGCATGTGTGTGTCTTTAAGGGTCCTTGCATGTTTGGACGTGTTGCGAGTTTTTATTTTGGATGAAACTCATGTGGAAGGTCTACAACTTGTTAAGGGTTGTATTTACGTTGGAAACGTCTGGGTACGACTTCAAAAGGGCCCCGCAAAATGACACACAAGAAGGACACAAGGCTGGTCGGGACACTGCCTTGGCAGTGTCAATCGACTGAACCAAACGACAGCCCATTGGTCAACCAACGGACCATAGGTGAGGTATAATCGATTGACAGTTAACCTGGGAATGTCTCAAACACAAAAATAGGCCAAGTACCAATCGACGGAATCCAAAGGACGTCCAGTCGATTGACCAACGACAAGTCGATTGGGTCCATCGATGATGGCATGTGACTGCTGCCTTGCATCTGTTTTATTTAAGGGGTGAATGGGAAATTCACCCCATGTGCTAAACTCACTCTAATAGGTTTATTTATCTATTTTGAGTGTACATAAGTTATCTAAAACGTGAACATCCCATTCCCAATTCCCTCTACACGAAATAAACTTTTTCCCTCCAAAAATATTCTCCCTAGAAACCACCATTGTTGGTGAAGCTAAAGAACAGCTTGGAACTTGGATTTTAATAGAATATTCATCCAGTTTTAAAGGTTTTCATGAATATAAAGGTATGGTGATCCTTCATCTCTATTTATATTTCCATCTAGAGAGTTAATCTCAAAGTTTCAAATGAGATTTTATGATCAAAGTTCTCCTTCTTCAATCTAGCTATGGGTTCTTTCTAAAAATGATTTAAATGCTTAAATCATGATGAATTGATGTTAATGTATTGGTTTGAATGTGATTTTAATCCAATTGCATGATGAACGCATGTCCCTTCCCAAAATCGATTTAGCCCTTGCATGGGCATTGTGATCATGGCTTGTTAATGGTTGAACTGTGATTCTCGTACGTTGAATTGCTTATATTTACTGTTATTTAAGTATATTGATGTTGAATTATTGATTAATGATCCAATTGGATCCATGTATGAACAATGGAACAAAACTAGCCTATTTTCTATGTGTTCACTGTATGTTCGACTTCATGGTGATTGATGTGGGATTTCAATTGTGTAAAGGTCATTGTAGCTACTTCCTTAAGTTGATATTATGAATAAATTGTGGGTATGAACCCTTAGTGATCGAATCAAAGGAAATTTGGTAAGATTGACCTACATTCTTTAGCCTATAGATTGATGATTCTACCATGCTTTTTGTGAGATTCAATTATGTTAAAATGATTGTTAGCTACTGCCTATGATGTAACGTGATTATGAATAATATGGAATGTATATAATGTGGATCAATGCATGATAGTTTTAATAGAATTAACCTATGTAAATTTATCTTCCATGAATTCCTAATATGAGGCATATTTACAGTGATCTAGAGTTTATTGGCAATTGTAGTTGGATCTCGTTTAAGCTATGATTTCTTCAAGCTAATGCCCTATATTTATGCTATTAATGAAATATAATTGATGATTAATGTAAGTCAATTTGGTTAAAGATCAATGTTCTTCTACTTTCTAGTATATATGTCATGTATTGTATTAGATTGTAATATGATCTTGTAGCGAATTGTACATGGTATATTTTAGGATTATGGTACTCTATATATTGTCCTATTCTTGAATTATTAATGAAACAGTAGTAATAGTCAATGATGCCTAAAGGCTAAAGGATTGGTAAGAATTGCTCTACTCTTCTACTTCTCTATTTCTTATAGTATTATAGTTAATGAAGATTTGTATGGCCTTGTGTGGTATGGTCCACTTATGGCGGCAGTGTTTACTTTATTGTCATTATAATGTGTTCAGCATGGCCTTTAAGGCAAATTGATGAATATATGATTCAATGATTATGATGATCACCTTATGTGTAACTTGTACCTAGTCTTCAATTATAGTTATGAATCTAGGTTATGTTACTATTTATATGAGCATGTAAATCAGTATTCTAAGATCATGTGTATGTGCTTCCATTAATAAAGTGTTAAGTATGGATGACCCCTACCCATGAACCCCTATGTGAATGTGTAAATAGCTAAAGCTAGGAGTCTTGATTATAATGTGATGATTGTCTTGCCTCCTATGTTATTGTTTATTGTGTGGTCTATGCTTGAAAGAGTATTGTGGTCTTAAGAGGGTGGCTGCCTCAATGAGTTGTTGATAGCCATTATGTGATCATTTTGACCAATGTCCACACACACTTACACTTATTGCATGCTAAAAGTAGTAAAGGTTCATGGTGTCTAAATGAAAGGTAGTTCTCATATTCACAAGTGTCTATGATTAGCATGTTAAGATTATTTGTATGATGAAGTATGGATGTGCATAGAGTCTTTGTGGGTTTATATTAAAGGATCGCTCATGTAGTTATACCTATAGACTTATGCATTGATATATGGGCATGTGTGATATCTATGTGTTATGTGAAAAGTGTGCTCACATATATGTACACACACATGAATGACGATCTAGTATATAGAGGGTCCTTGAGATGGGTGACCATGATTACTCTAAATCTAGATAGGTGCTTGAATATGCTATAAGCATATGAGGAATGAATATCTTAAGCCTATGTTTTATCAAAAAATTAATAAAGGCTTTTCAATAAAGGGAACTTAGCTTAGCACCGAGTAAACTTGACATTGAGAGGTGTTGACTTCCCTTGGAGGAAGATTCACCATTTGTCCCTTATAGAGTTTTGACTTCCCTTTGAGGAATAATCACCTATGAACCCACATGAGGTGTTGACTCCCCTTTGAGGAAGGGTTCACCTATGTTTTCTCATGAGATGAGGCCCCAATTGCCCAATGGCATGTAGAGGGAACTACCTATCTCTTTGTTCCATAAACTATGCTTGCCACATAAGATCTAGCAAAGTGAATTCACTTAGGATGCTAGGATATATGTTAATGTTCTACCTTGGCTAGGTAGGAACACCTTCCATTTGTGTAAGGCTCTACAACACCAAATTCCATGTTTAGCACCCATGGTCTTATTGTATGTTAACGTTATAGTTTCCCTAAAGTATAATGGACAATAGAAGTAAAGAACTAGGATCCTAACTAGGATGACTTAAGGGAGGTTACTTAGGATAGGTGGAAGTAATGAACCCATCTAGACATTGCACAAGTAGCTCCTTAGAAAGTCCTAGGAAGGTGACCTAATGTGTATGATTATGATTATGTCTTGACCTAATGTGTATGATTATGATTATGCCTTTATGCATGATATTGTAGGAGTTGTCTACTTGTTATGAAGATGTGCATGGTATGAATCTATGTGATGTGATCTTATCCTTATATGCACTATCTTTGTCTAAAGGACTATATGATGAAGGTCTTGTATTGACATGAATGAAGTTGTCTTTACTTACTATGAGGATGTATGAATTGTATGTTAAGGTTTGTGGTCTCATGAACAGTTTACTAAGTATGTGTGTGGGTTATGGGGTGTACATGTGCATTGTACTAGTATACTAAGATTGGGGTCATGAACAAGGTCTTATAACGACGAATATGAAAAAAAGTAAAAGTATGTGTAAGTTCATGTAGCTTAATTTCAATGTCCTATATTCTTGACTTGAATGTCTCTTGTAATGGAATATACTTCTATGATGATATGTGTTCACTTGTATAAGTTGTATGTATGGTTTTACTTGTGGTCCTAAGGTGATTCATTGCACCAAGTATCACTAAAGGATTACTTGGGAGCTTAATGAATTAAAAAAAAAGAATTCACTGTTAAGGGAAAGGATCTCACTGTAAAGTGACCTCAATTATGGCCTAAATTCTATATTTTATATGATGTTTGGCCTTTGATTATGTTTCTATGAAGTATGTGAATGATATAAATGTTATTTTTTAAAGGTTTTATGAAGATTTACTCAAAATGGCATGGAGTATGATTTCAAAGAAAATGTGCCTTTTAAATGCATGTTTTTGCATGGTTGCCATACTTAGTGTATTATTGTACTGATCCCATTCTTCTCTACTTTTTACACAAAGTGTAGGTTATGGATGCTTAAAGGATGTTTTTAATGGTGAAGAGCTTGATAGATGATTTCCATTCTCAATAAAAGGAATCCTTAAGTTCAAGGATCTCCTACTTGTGTTTACTGTAAAGTTTTATGAATTATATACTTATGTTTTATGTCTTATTGTCGTGTCCTTAATATATTCTAATGGTTATTGAGTTTAAGATGCCAAAGAGACTTAAGGTCTTAGTGTGTAATAAGATATTTTTTATATATATATGAAGTAAAGTTTCTAGCATATGATGTGCTATGAAAAGTTTTTAATTTTCCACTAAATTTACTATGTCAATGCGATGAATGATAACTATGGGCTTGTATAAGACCTCCGAGAGGTCAAGTACGCCATTTACTTCAAGGGTGTGCTCCACGGATGTGACAAGTACTCAGAGCATTTTATGTTTCAGTGTTTTTGTATTTTAGGGTTTTTAAGGTTTAAGTGTTTCTTAGGGATTAGTTTTTTTTGTGTTTTTTATATTTAGGGTTTACTAATTATTAGGATACAGGGTTTGGAGCTTAGAGTTTTGTAGAGGTTTTAAATGGTTTAAGGGTTTATTGAAGGATTTAGAAGATTTAGAGTTAATTAAGGTTTAGGGTTTCTTAGGATTTTAGATTTAGAATTTATTTCTTTAGGTTAGGGTTTAGTATTTAGTGCATAGAGTTTTTTTAGGTTTAAGGTTTTAGATTAAAGGTTTTATCTATGTTTTAAAGGTTTGGGTCTTAGATTTTTTAGAATACAATTTTAAGGGTTTTATATGTTTGTTTTTAGGTCATAGGTTTTTGTTTTTTGTTTTCTAGGGTGTAACACACCAAAAGTCTAAGATGTAATGTAGGGCCTAACATGATTTTGTAAGGGTAAGGACAATGTTTTGAGGTAAAAAATAATGAATACAAGTAATTTAGAAAGTTTTAGAATCAAAACGTCAAAGAACGTCCATAACATTCGGAAACTAGTTCAAGAGGTGCTAGTGTACGTTAGCCTATTTGAGTAGGTTTTAGGAGTCAAAATTTGATAGAATTTGGTATTAAGGTGTCGAATACATGTTAGAGTTGGTTTACAGTCCAAATTTTGGGTACGACTCCCCAAGTACAAACCAAGGGCCCTTGAGGAGGACCATTGAAGAATGGCTAAAAGCTTTCTAAGACAATAGCCATCTATGAGGGGTAAACCACGAGGCGTGGTCCAATCGACGGGGCGTCTATGGCCACCGTCGATGGAAGCTTATCCAATTTTGTGGGAAGTGATTTTTTCAAGTCTCAATCACAAACGACAGATGAGCATGACGGAGGGGGGCTTGGCCGTCGACTGACCTACGGGTTGTATGTCGGGGTCTCGTAGGTTAGTACACTCTTTTGCTGCCACATTTTAGTTGGTTAAATTAAATTAATTAGGTTATTATTTAATTAGTTAGGGGTTAAGTGAGGTCTAATTAAGTTAGGTTATGACTTATATAAGACCCTAACCTAATTAAACTAACCCAACCCACATAATTCCCAAAGCACAAATTGTTCTTCCTTCTCTCTTCGTTCTCTCTCCCAAAGAAACTCCATAGAAGACCAAGTCAAGGAGGGTTCTAGGGCTGCAAAGATCAAGTTTTATCCATCAATATTCATCAATTTACAAGGTATGGAAACCTTTCACCTTTGAGCTTCCTTTCCCCAAAGGGTTCTTCAAAAATTTATTTCAAAAGGTTGAGTTTCATGTGGTTTCCTTCAAATACGAAATTGATCTGATAATTTTTTTTGTTTATGATTCCTTTTTGTTATTAGGAGTAAAATGACGTGCGTTATGATTCAATTATACTATTCCTTGATGAATTGACCTAGTTTGTTGAAGATAACCTTTTCCCCTTAACCCTAGGTTGTGATTTTGAATTGAATTATCTAGTATTGATGCAATTGAGTTGGTTAATGTGTGAATTACTATTCTATGATGTTATTATGCAAATTTATGGATGAATTGGGGTTGGTTTATGGTAAGACCATGATGATGGCTTTGAACGAAGGAAGAGGTAAGACTTTGTGATCTTCAAACCTTCAATGTATTGTGATGACTTATACCTTATGATGGTGATTCATTTGTAGGATATTTGCTGTGATTGGATTGATTAGGATGGTATGAGGTTGGTATTGAAATGTCATATCTTATGAATTGTGAGATCATGTTAAGGTTTTATTGATATAAGGATGATGTTGATTCATTTGTGTTCATTACTATGAGATGATATATGGTGTTGATCTCACTACGAGGGATGTATTGAAAGGTGATTCTCATAGAAATCATAATGAGATAATTATGGTGATATACAAGGATTAGTCTCCTATGACCTAAACTAAGTTATGATTATTAATTAAAGACATTTCAAAAAGGGACTCTAGCTTAACACCGAGTGAACTAGATGTGAGGGGTGACACCTTCCCAATGAGGGAAGGTAGGGTTCACCATTGTACTCAAAGAGATTGGAGACTATAATTTGATGTACATAAAGAGGGTCTCAACTATATCTCTAGTTCTTGAACTATGTTTCCTCCATACGAATACTAGCTAGTGGATCCACCTAGATGCTCTATTCGTGTTTGGTACTACTTTTGTCGGTAGACCACTTTCCATCAGTGTAACATCTTACAACACCAGATTCCACACTTAGATCTTGTTGTCTATGTTGGTTAAGGTGTGTTTACCGAAATTAAAATGAAGTAATGAAGTAAACACTAACTAGGGTGACTTAAGATATTTGACATAGCCGAGGTAGGGGTATGGGACTCTACCTATGCCTTGCACTAGTTTGCCTTGAGGAATCCTTAGGAGGTTGTTCGTGTGTGTCTATAATGTATATGTTTTTTATATATTGACTTTACATGTTATTGAGTCTATATGATATTTCACTTATCGGCACGATGTTGGTATACATTGCTAAAGTATGATGATGGTTACTCTTGATGTTATGTTATGTCAAGTTAGAATTGCCTATTGTCCTTTGTTTTTGTTTACTTGATTAAGTGAGGTTATGGGGCTTTGCTTGGTCATTGCACTTGTAGCCATGATGAGGTGTAAGGTCCTTGTAGATGTTCAAATGTTATGAAGTCCTTATATATGCCTTGTGCTTATAATATGATGTAGAGGTTTTTTGGATATACCTATGTTGACTATCCTTTGTATTGTTGGTTTTAAGTTGAATATGGTATTGCATTGAGGCTTAGGTGGTTATTGATTCATATGATTCTTCATTGTGCATAAAAGCGGGATTTTATAGTAAGTTGACATATCTTTACAAATTGTCCCTTTTCAAGCATGATTTCTATATTGTGTGTTCGTTGTTCCTATACTTAGTACAAGTGATGTGCTAACCCTTATTTTTTCCTTTTCCCCAACACTTTAGGTTCCGATCATTTTACGAGGTTTACGCCAATTCAAAAAGACTTGGATCCTCATTCTCTAAGTTGGGTAAGTCCTCACCACTTCGAGGACAATGCCACTTTCTAGCATTGGATGTTGTTTAGTCTTAAAGACACTATGTTCATTTCTTTTCATTTGAGTACTAAGATTGTATAACTTATATGTGGCTTTTACTGTATTGATGTATGGGCTACGCCCAATTGTTATACTCTTGTTTATATGGTTATTATATAAGACATACGTTTAAGACTATATTGTAACTTATATATGTGTGTGCCATAAAAGTAGAAGACTATGTAATATTTTTATACGAACGGTCTAAATATACTCTATCCGAATATATTAAGTGTATGCGAGAGGTCTATGTAAACCTCATAATAGATATAGAAGAAACGTTTTAAATTTTTTGAATTTTAGCCTATGAATGTAATGATGTATGCTAAGAGGCTATTCATAGTCTTCTTCAAGGAAGAAAATGTCGGTTACGTCTAGGGGGTGCTCCCCGGATGTGACAAACTTTTTATCATGAGGTGGAATATCTTTTGAGTCGATGTCTCATAAGAACCATGCCAATGTAGATTCTTATTCATAATATTTAAGAGTTCCACACTTATTAATAGGAAATATATGATGCTTAGGAAACTCTCGTTTTCCTATAAATCCAATATCGTGCCTAGGGAGTCTTGACTTTATGTGCCCTTAGCATCTAATCCTTTTATTGTGATTATAGGCAATGAATACTCGAAGGACAGCCGCACGAAGACTTGATAAAGATATTTCCAATGCGGGAGTTCCTCCTCGGGGCAATCAAATCCCTCCTCTTGAAGAAGTTGCTAATGATGATCAAGCTCCGGACAATCCTCCGCCCTTGACGGATGGGGACATAAGGGCAGCTTTTCTCCAAATGTCCCAATCTATTACTACCCAAGCACAATCTCTCACCACTCAATCACAAGTAATGGCGGCCCAAGCTAATTGGGAGTTGGTACCCCGAGGAAACAAACATGTTAGCACCATGGCCTCCCGCTTGAGTGATTTCACGAGGATGAATCCCCCTACCTTCTATGGGTTCAAAGTAGAGGAAGACCCCCAAGAGTTCACTTATGAAACCTACAAAATCCTCTATTCCATGGGGTTGACTACTAGTGACAAGGTCAAGTTAGCCACCTATCAACTCAAAGATGTGGCCCAAACTTGGTACATCCTTTGGAGAGACAATAAGACTTTAAGAGGTGGACCGGTGACACGGGAGATTTTCAATAAGGCTTTTCATAATAGGATCTTTCCTCGAAAGAAGAGGGAAGTAAAAGTGGAAGAATTCATCAACCTTCGTCAAGGAGGTATGAGTGTACTTGACTAATATTTTAAATTTACTAAATGGTCAAAGCATGCTCCTTCTTTGATTTCCGACCCTAGGGATGAAATGAGACGCTTTGTGACGGGAGTGTCGGATGAATTGAAAGAAGAATGTCATTTGTCTATGCTACATGATAATATGAACATTTCTCGTCTCAGGTTCATGCTAAAAAAGTGGTGGAGACAAGGGTTAAGAGAAAGAGTAGGGATGTCAATAGGGCAAAGTCATTTGATGGTGGTTTTAAAAAGGTAGGCTTGATATCCAAGATAATCCTAGGTTGAAAAGGAGGTTTTCTAATAAAGTTCCTTCCAAGTTCTCTAAGGCTCGATATGTTAGGGTGTATAACCCTAAGCCTCAAAAGGGAAGGGGTACTAGTTCACCAAACAATAAGTCAACTTGTGGAAAGTGTGGCAAGAAGCATTATGGTGATTGCCTCATTGGGACGGATAATTGCTTTAGGTGTGGAAAGAGTGGCCACAAGGTGAGGGATTGCCAAAACTTGAAGGGTCAAGACAAGGATAGTGGTCAAGCTCAAGCAAGTGGTTCTAATATTGATGATCCGAAGAAGAATCGCTTTTATGCTATCCACTCTAGGGTGAGAAACAGACTTCTCCGATGTGGTAACAGTATGTTGAAAGTCTTTTCTATTGGTGTATATGTTTTACTTGATCCCGGTACTACTTTGTCATTTGTTACCCCTTTAGTAGTTAAAAAGTTTGATATTTTACCCGATATTTTGAATGACCCTTTTTCAGTGTCTACCCCGGTGGGTGATTTGTTTGTTGCAAAAAGAGCGTATAGACACGGTCATATATTGTTACCCAATAGAGTTACTTACATCGAACTAGTTGAACATGATATGTTTGATATTGATGTCATTTTGGGTATGGATTGGTTTCATGTTTGCTTTGATTCCATAGTTTGTAGGACAAGGGTGGTGAAGTTTAACTTTTCAAATGAGCCCGTTTTAGAGTGGAACGGGTGGGAGTCTATTCCTAGAGGTCGTATCGTTTCTTGTTTGAAAACTTGTAAGATGATCTCAAAAGGGTGTTATACCATATATTAGATTCAAAGATTTAGACTCCTAAAATTTCTCCCATTGAGTCGGTCCCCGTAGTGAGGGAATTTCCGGAGGTCTTTCTTAATGATCTTCCCGGTATTCCTCCCAAACGTGTAATTTATTTTTGTATTGAGTTTCTACCGGATACAAATCCCATTTCAATTCCTCCATAACGGATGTCTCCGAATGAATTGAAAGACTTGAAGGCTCAACTCAGATTTACTAGACAAGGGTTTTATTCGGCCTAGTATTTCTCCATGGGATGATGTAGTTTTGTTCGTGATAAATAATGATGGGTCCCTCAAGATGTGTATCAATGACCATCAACAACAAGGTCACAATCAAGCACAAGTATCCTCTCCCTCAAATTGATGATTTATTTGATCAACTCCAAGGTGCAAGTTACTTTTCCAAGATTGACTTCAGATCAAGATATCACCAACTTAAGGTGAGAGGTGAAGATATTCTCAAGACGGAATTTCGAACAAGATATGGTCACTATGAGTTCTTAGTAATGTACTTCGGTCTCACTAATGTTCCGGTGGCGTTTATCGACCTAATGAATTGGGTGTTTTGAAGTTACCTAGATTTATTTGTCATTTTCTTTATTGACGACATCATGGTATATTTGAAAAATGAGGGTGAACACATAGACTATATAAGAGTGGTTTCGCAAGTTCTTACGAAACATCAATTATTTTCCAAGTATATCAAATGTGAGTTTTGGTTGAGGTCGATAGAGTGTAACACCCGGATTCTGGAATCCGAATATAACCGGCGTCGTTAACCTCTCAGAGGTCGCAGACAAGCCTCTTCTTAGCTTTCATCACAATCATACAGTTAAATTTGCGGAAAATTTAAAACTTTTTAATACTTAAAGAATATACATAGACTTCATATAATACTGCATAAGAGTGATATTCTAATATCTCAAACTAAACAACCATTTATTAAATATTAAACAATTGAAATAAATGATTGTAATAATAATAATAGTTTTCCAATCGACCTTATTATAAACGCTTGAACAAATTTTTGAATTGAAACGCTAGGGACTATCTCAACTAGCTATGTCTAATGTACTAAGTTAGAATAATAAAGTGTAGCATCCTCGAACTCAAGTGGACCTACCAAAGTCTGGAGATCGCTAATCCAAACGGCTTCATCGAAACATCAATCGTCTTTAGAACCTGCGCCTATAAAAATAGTAATAATATATGGGGTTAGAACACACGTTTAATAAGTATGGATGTATGCACATAAACACATAAGGGCTATGCATGATCAAGGAAAGATCTTCCTAAAGCAACATGTCGTTTATGGAAAGTTAAGTCACTTACATTATTAAATCGTTAATCACAATTCATGCTTTGAATATGACATGTTATCATGCAATTAATACACACAACTCATTTTCTATATGAACATAAGACCTTGGAATCATGAACATAATTTTAGAACAACTTAGACAAAAGTTTATTATTTTGATCCTCCTAAGCCGAGAGCTTCTATTCTCAGACTTAGATTATTTTTCAGTCTTTTCTTCTTGTTGTTGTGTAGTTTAATGATCTCCTTTGATCCTATATTTTACATACAAGTGCAATTATTCATTGTAGTCCCATACCTACAATGAATCGAGTAAGTAATTCACAAGACTAAGGAAATGAGTTGGCTACATTACTTACAAGTTAAATATTTCATTCTTAAATTGGGTATGAATGTTTTATAATCCAATCTTTATTGGATATGCCCATTAGTTTATAATTTGAGATATATAGATCTTGGCACATATATTCATACTCTAATATTGTCATAGACCACTAACTTGTTATTTTTATCAAACATTGGTGATTGATGTTCTTAAGCTCTTGATTTACTTAGTTCCATGTGAACTTATGATTCTACTTCTTTGCTATGTTGTTCACTTTGAACATTCTACTTTATTATTTATTACTCTCTTAAAGAATTCTTTAGCATTAACGGAAGTAGATCATGCGAATTAACATGAAATCCAGTGTTTCCCCCAAACCGAAAAGGGGTGGTTCACCAGATAAGGTGAACCAAGTTCTGTGTCTACCCCACACCAAAAAGGGGGGTTCACCTGCTAAGGTGAGACCGAGTCAGTGTATTCCCCACACCGAAAAAGAGGGGTTCACGGCTGAAGTGAACCGGATACTTTCATGAGCTTTAACCTACATAGATCATGTGAGCTAAACATGAAATCTTTTGTCTCCCCTACACCAAAAAAAGGTGGAATCACCGGCCAAAGTGAAACCTACTTCTAGCATTCTTAGGTGGAGGCATCCACCCTATAGTACCCCTATGCTGGCTAAACATAGTTCGAAGACTAGGAGACATACGGAGACCCTAGTCCACCTGGGTGGTCATCTCGTCTCATGAGGCTTACATGTGCTGGCATAAGCTCATTGCTAGTCTATCGGTGCTAAGCTCAGATCAATTTTACTTTATTATCTTTTAGAGTTGACTCAAACATTATGGAAGCTTGCTTCTAGTTATGAGGTTTACTTAACTCTATGGATGACTGGTCATCCCTTTCTTTACTTGATGACTATGAACTTAAGTCTTACATTATCATCATGGTGCGAGTTAGACTTGTCTCACGGACTCTAGCACCTTTTATGTGAGTATTTTTGACATAACTGATTAAGTGTAATTGAGACTTGTCTCACTTCTTTTAACACTCCTTATTAGGTCAATTCCATAACTTAAGCTTTTAGTTATTTTGTTACTCACCTTAAATTTTTCACGTTAATTGATAGCCTTATACAATTCTTTATGAAAGTTATGATTACTTATACAATGCTATTACGTTCACAAGTTTGTGTGGATAGGGTATGTTGGGACTTGTCCCATTTATTGGCATACCCTATGTTATGAGTTCGTTGATGTAGAGATTAGTTGACTTTACATGATTTGGAAGTAATATGATTGGACATAGTTTTGTTAGCCAATTTATTGGCATAAATCACAAATTCACTATGTACTTTACATAATATTATCACTAGCCAATTAAATTACTTCCTAAATACATTATAGTAATTTAACATGTTAACAAGCCAACCTTTAACCTTTGCTTAGCCTATCAAAACAATCAATGAACAACTTATAACAATTTCATCTTCTCGAACACATGTAGGCATTACATTTTAATGTTCATGTAAATAACACCCAAAGTATGCGGATCTAACATGTAGGTTTTCATTCGACATATAAATCACTTAAACATACACATAATGATCAGTTAACACCACATCAAAAAAACATGCATCGAGATTCACATTATACATACTACAAGAATAGGAAATCGGGAGAACTAGGGATATGAACATGCGATTCGTTGGGAACAACCCTAGTTTCGATATTCTTGAAGTCAAAACATTTGAAAAGCCTCTAGGAGAAAGAATTCAAGGAGAGAAAACCCATACCTTACTGTAGAATTAAATATACGAAGATCACCTTGAACTTTGCACAAAAACCTTGAAGAATGCTTGCTATTGTGTAGGGTTCTCTTACGTTCTTCACTTGTTTTTAGTTGTAGCGTTTATGGTGAATATAGTGAGTCGAAGTATTTAAGCACTGAATGTTAACTAATTCAACTTAGACTACATAAATTAACTAAAATAACTTAATTATCTAATTACCAAAACGCCCCTCATAAATTGACAAGAAATAGAAGAACACTTGACTTAACCGAAATCTGGAAATTGCTTAGTGGTTTCGGTTTTGTCCATTTAAATTAATTAATTAATTTGCTAATTTAATTTATTAAGTAATCTAGGTTAATTACTAAAGTACCCCTAAGTTTTTAGGACCATAACCAATTAGCTAATTACCAAAACACCCCTCCTAAATTTACTAGAAATAGAAGAACGCTTGACTTAACCGAAATCTGGAAATTGCTTAAAAATTAGCAGAAAATTTAAAACCATTACAACAAAAATTAAAAAAGGATGTAGAATATCATTTCGATAGTAAAGATCAAACACAAATACAAAAGATAAAATTATTATGTAAAACATTACCAAAATTATAATTTCCAGATGAAGACAAAAAAATTATTTATATAGTAGAAACTGATGCAAGTGAAAAAAGCTACGGAGGAGTATTAAAATATAAAGAATAAATAATAATGATACACCACAAATATCATCAAAGATGAGTACTTCAAATAGTTCTAAAAGAATAAATATAATTTCACAAAAATCAATAGAAGAAGAAATAAAACCACATCATTATTATATAACAGGAATAATGGAGCAAAGAAAATATTTAATACTAATAAATACAGGACAAGAAGAAAACTATATTACCAGAGAGTTAGTAAAGGAAGATAAAATAATAACAACAGAACACTCATGTTCAGAATTACCAAAAGTATTAATAAAGATTAAATTTATGTTAGTTATCATATACTAGGAATATTTGAATCATGAATTCTAGTTTGCTAGTAAATGGGAAACAGGGAGAAAACTGCTAGACTATGCCATCCCACAGTGGAAACCGGTAGGCGAGGGATGCCGTTAGGGGAGTACACAAGGTTGAGGCGCTGATAAGCAGTAATTATCCGCTAAAGTACGATGCTAGTAGTGACCGGAAAACATGATAACAATACTCTAGTTTATAATAAACTAATATGAATTTAATTGAATTATGGATATGATAGGAAGGAATAATTGAAAACAAACCTGCATAAATAAATAAACATGATTACAATGTATGATGAAATAAAAAGCTATGAAACTTTGATCTTATATATACTTAAAGATATAGAAATTGTTGACATAAAAAGAATTATATGGGAAAAAATATTTGATTATGATATGAAAGATATATTAAATCAAGAATGGTATGAAATAGACTTACAAGAATTAGAAATAGAAAGAATAGATATATACGATTTAGAAATAGATTCAGATTGAAATGAACTATGAATATTTAGATTATTGGATAGAAACTATGGAAAACATAAGATTAACAAATCATTTAATACAAGAAAATTTATATATGTATCAAAGAACCCAAGATATGTTATATATAGAATATATAATAAATAATCTTAAAGAAATAATTAGATTAAAACAATTATCAAAAGAACTTTATGATAAAATATATTTTACTCTACAATATATGTATCTTATTCTACGATGAATTCCGCACGCGATTGGGTAATGTAATTGTATCTCTTTTTATCACTTTGTATACTAACTGCATATGTAGAAGTTTGTGGTTCTGTGGGTATTTGTTTTGGTGTATTTTGAATAAATGGTTTTATAAATAGTTGGTTTAAGTTGGTATTTTGTGATTTCTCACTAACTCTTTTGCTTGTACCTGCAGCAGTATTTAAACAAACATTATGGGTTTTAGGGAGTTTCCCATCGTCTCCTTTTATCTCTGGAATTTTAATGTCTTCCGATCGACATAGCTCCGCATTTTTATAGTCATGCTGCTAAACCCAATTAAATATGTACATTTAGGAGGAACTGAAATACTAATAAAAGCATGTTTTAGAGAAGGAATCTACACCTATAGAAATATATTTAGCAGATGATAGAATTATACAACCCCTAGAAAAAAGTATAATAAGCGCAGTAAAAGGTAATTTAATATACCAAAAATTTAAATTTATAATAAGTGCTAACTACTCAGTAGCAATTAATGACAGAAATATAGATAAATCATTAGTCTTATATTGGAAAATCTCAGGAATAGAATTAGTACCTGGAGTAAAATATTTACAGCTAGATGTAAGAATTTATATGTTTTAACAGTAAAACATAAAATAACAGCAAAAAATAAAATAAATAAAATAAAAATAGAAAACCCCTTTGAAAAGATAGTTACGGTTATAGATAATAATGAATATAGTTATAATGAAATTGATATAGAAGAGAAATGTTGGGGGTGCGGAATTCATCGTAGAATAAGATACATATATTGTAGAGTAAAATATATTTTATCATAAAGTTCTTTTGATAATTGTTTTAATCTAATTATTTCTTTAAGATTATTTATTATATATTCTATATATAACATATCTTGGGTTCTTTGATACATATATAAATTTTCTTGTATTAAATGATTTGTTAATCTTATGTTTTCCATAGTTTCTATCCAATATTCTAAATATTCATAGTTCATTTTAATCTGAATCTATTTCTAAATCGTATATATCTATTCTTTCTATTTCTAATTCTTGTAAGTCTATTTCATACCATTCTTGATTTAATATTTCTTTTATATCATAATCAAATATTTTTTCCCATATAATTCTTTTTCTGTCAACAATTTCTATATCTTTAAGTATATATAAGATCAAAGTTTCATAGCTTTTTATTTCATCATACATTGTAATCATGTTTATTTATTTATGCAGGTTTGTTTTCAATTATTCCTTCCTATCATATCCATAATTCAATTAAATTCATATTAGTTTATTATAAACTAGAGTATTGTTATCATGTTTTCCGGTCACTACTAGCATCGTACTTTAGCGGATAATTACTGCTTATCAGCGCCTCAACCTTGTGTACTCCCCTAACGGCATCCCTCGCCTACCCGTTTCCACTGTAGGATGGCATAGTCTAGCAGTTTTCTCCCTGTTTCCCGTTTACTAGCAAACTAGAATTCATGATTCAAATATTTCTAGTATATGATAACTAACATAAATTTAATCAATTATATATATGATATTCAGGAATATATGAAATTAGTTCTGCATAATTGTTAAACAATATACCTTTGTTTCTTGATTTTCCATGCTATCTGAAATATCTGGCTTGATTTCGGATTTCTCCATTTTTAACTTAGTTTATATCTTTTCTGAGAGAGGGTTTTTGAAAGAGTTTTTATTAACTTGAGCTTTTGGTTGGCATTGTCTGCCTTTCATTTACAATTTGGCAATCTATATATACTAAATTCTAAACCTATACTATTCACTATACAATAATGCACATTAGTGCGTCTACTGTACACTTTAAGACTTTTTCCTATTTTTCTTTACAGATGACCTTTACTATTCACACCTTGGCCTTTCAAAAAAGCAAATGCTACCTACTTTTTATATTATCTCTTTACTTTACATATTTTGTCAAAAGAGAATCTTATCTTATCTCCTTATCTCTTTATCTTGTTCATACCCCATCTTGTCTTGTCTTCTTTCACTCTAAATCGACATCTGGTATAACGTTATCTTCTCCATTGCATTTTGAACATCTGTGGTCGGGGTATTTGTGTCCAATAAGTTTACAATATCTGATTAATAAGTCTTCTGAAATAAATTCTTTCTTTAATGCTCGTGTTGTAGGTTGCTCTTCTGGCTTCAATAATGATAAAATCCATCTCTGAACTTCATCCATATCTGCTCTTCTTAATTCCCTTGAGTTTGAATATATCATAACTTGGTCTCTTGCATAATAACTCCAAATAGCATTGCCGTTTAAATAATTGTTAGCTAGTTCTTGTATAATTGTTGATATACCAATTATCCTTTTATTTGCATAAAAGTTTGGTATTTCTACCTTTGGTATTTCAGCTTGTTTTTCTATATCTTCTGGTATTATCATATCCTTGGTCAAACCTATCTTTATAACTTGAATTGGTGACTTGATTTCTTCATATAATATCTCAGCTGGTGCTGTATAAAATTTAATATAAAATAAATTTCCTTTGGTAACTCTCTTGTATATAATGAATGCTTTGTATAATTCTGGTATTCCACTTATTTCTTCTCCATCATATGTGTATACGGTACTTAGTAATCCATATCTGTAACATGTTTTAACTAAGTTTGAACTAGTTTTGGGTTGTGTAATCAATCTATTATATCCTTGTAGTTTTTGGGTTATATAATCTTCATTTGGATTTTTGGTTTGTGTGGATCTGGGGTTTAAATTTAAAAATGTTTGGATCTTATATATGTTTTCAATGTACGATTGGGTAATGTAATTGTATCTCTTTTTATCACTTTGTATACTAACTGCATATGTAGAAGTTTGTGGTTCGTGGGTATTTGTTTTGGTGTATTTTGAATAAATGGTTTTACAAATAGTTGGTTTAAGTTGGTATTTCGTGATTTCTCACTAACTCTTTTGCTTGTACCTGCAGTTGTATTTAAACAAACATTATGGGTTTTAGGGAGTTTCCCATCGTCTCCTTTTATCTCTGGAATTTTAATGTCTTCCGATCGACATAGCTCCGCATTTTTATAGTCATGCTGCTGACTTATATTAGCTTTAGACTTCAGGTTATCTTCATTAGTCTTTAGCTTTTGTATCTCATTGTCTATACTGTCCACTTTAGTACAAAGTGTAGTAATGGCTTTGAGTATCTTTTCAATTGTATCTTCTTCTTTGTTCTCAGTCTGAGTAGCTTTGTCTTGATAAGTAGTCTGCAACAACATTCTTATTAGTCTTTATTATTTCAATTGTAAATGTAAATTTTAATATATTTAATACCAATCTTCTAATTTCTTTCGTTGTTACTGAATCTTGTATTTTTCTGGTTAACCACCATTTTACTTGTGTATTATCTGTTCTTACAATAAATTTGTTATATACAATATATGACTCAAATGCTAATAAACATTTATATACTGAAAATAATTCTTTCCTATTTATTTCCCATTTTATTTCTGTATTTGTATATGTGCCTAAATAATATCTACAATGATATTCTATATTGTCATCATTATATTTATATTTTAATACTCCTCCGTAGCTTTTTTCACTTGCATCAGTTTCTACTATATAAATAAATTTTTTGTCTTCATCTGGAAAATATAATTTTGGTAATGTTTTACATAATAATTTTATCTTTTGTATTTGTGTTTTATCTTTACTATCAAAATGATATTCTACATCCTTTTTTAATTTTTGATGTAATGGTTTTAAATTTTCTGCTAATTTTGGTATATATTCTCTTACTTGGTTAACTAATCATAAAAAGGATGTAATTTCTTTTTTGTATCTAATTGTTCATTCGAAGTTATTATTTTTTGTACTATATGCGTTTGCATTTTTATTCCATTTTTATCTATTTGTATTCCTAGGAATTCTATTTGTTTTTTCATTATTTCTGCTTTCTTTTTACTTAAACTTATTCCTGAGTGTTCTATTATATGCATAAATTTTTCTAGTATTCTTATATGTTCATCTTGTGTTTTAGAATATAATAATATATCATCAATATATACTACACAATTTTCTAATTGTTTAAAATAATTATCCATAAAATGTTGAAATCTACCTGGTGCATTTTTATATCCAAATGGTAATATATTCCATTCATAAAATCCTTGTGGTACTGTGAATGCTGTAAGTTTTTTAGATTCTTCTTCTAACTTTAAATGATAAAATCCTGATTTACAATCAAATTTACTAAAATAATTATATCCTTGAATTTGTCTTATCTTTAATATTTTATTTGGTATTGGGTAATTATATGTTTTGGTTTTTGTATTTAAATTTCTATAATCAATAACCATCCTACTTTTTCCTCTTTTTTGTTCACTATATTTATTAACAATAAATGCCGGACTTGTATGTTTACTATTACTTTCTTGTATATATCCATTTTTTAGTAATTCACTTATATGTATTTTAAATTCATATAAATCATTATAATTATATTTTAATGGTTTTTGTGTTATTATACTATTTTCATCAATCAGCAATTTTAACTTTTGTTTCATGTTTTTTCCATCCTTGTAAAGGATCTTCGTTATATAATAATTCTAATTTTTCTTGGATTATTTTTACTTTATTTATAGAGAATATAATTAGTTCTATTCTAGGGTCTTCTTCTTTTATATTTTCTAGTTTTTGTGTAATTTTTTCACTACCTTTAATCCATTCTGTTGTTTTTCTTCTTTTGTTACCTACTCTTTTTGCTCCTATTTTTTGTTTACATGGTGTTGTGAACCACCAGTGTGTCTTTGTTATTATATGTGGATATAATTTATCTAAAAATGGCATCCCTAATAACATATCTTTTGTTATTAATTTAAAATTATATATTTCTTCTATAGTTAATATTTTATCCCATATTTATATTTTTATAATTTTTGCCTTGTATGTGATCATACTTCCTTCATTATTAAATCCTATTACTACTATTGGTGTTTTTAATTTTTCCCATTTTTCATCTGGTAAACAATTATATTTACATATATTAGCTTCTGCTCCTGTATCTATCATTGGTGTATAATATCTGTTATAATATCCTTCTATTATTATCTTCGCGAGTATATATATTTTCATTTTTTTTTATACTAAAGTTCTTTTTATTATGACTTTTTTATTTTGATAATTTATTGTTAGTTGTTTATCTTCTATATTATATGGTTTTACTTGTTCTAGCCATTTTATTCCTAATGTTATATTTTCATTTCCTTGATATATTTTAAATTTTATTATTATTGGTATACCTCCAATTATTATTTCTTGTTCTGTTGTTTCTTCAATGTTTATTAATACTTTTGGTAATTCTGAACATGAGTGTTCTGTAGTTATTATTTTATTTTCCTTTACTAACTCTCTGGTAATATAATTTTCTTCTTGTCCTGTATTTATTAGTATTAAATATTTTCTTTGCTCCATTATTCCTGTTATATAATAATGATGTGGTTTTATTTCTTCTTCTATTGATTTTTGTGAAATTATATTTATTCTTTTAGAACTATTTGAAGTACTCATCTTTGATGATATTTGTGGTGTATCATTATTATTTATTCTTTTTTATGTGCTTAATCTTTCTTGTACTATCTCTAAGTCCTCTTCTATATCAATTTCATTATAATTATATTCATTATTATCTATAACCGTAACTATCTTTTCAAAGGGGTTTTCTATTTTTATTTTATTTATTTTATTTTTTGCTGTTATTTTATGTTTTGCTGTTAAAACATATAAATTGTTACATCTAGCTGTAAATATTTTACTTCCAGGTGCTAATTCTATTCCTGACATTTTCCAATATAAGACTAATGATTTATCTATATTTCTGTCATTAATTGCTACTGAGTAGTTAGCACTTATTATAAATTTAAATTTTTGGTATATTAAATTACCTTTTACTGCGCTTATTATACTTTTTTCTATGGGTTGTATAATTCTATCATCTGCTAAATATATTTCTATAGGTGTATCTATTCCTTCTCTAAAACATGCTTTTATTAGTATTTCAGTTCCTCCTAAATGTACATATTTAATTGGGTTTTTTGCATTTATCTCCTGTATTTCTTTATTAATTATTCTCTTATTTATTATCGGTATTTTAGCTTTTCCTTTAGTATACTTACAATCTATGATATGTTCTTTTTTGGCTTACTACATAATATTCTTCTTTTTGTCGTTTAAACCAATTTTTATTTTTGGTACTTCTAATATTTTTTCTACACTCAGATCTAATTCTTTTCCTTTTATTTGTTCAAATATACTATTATCAAATATTATTTTTTGTTCTAAAGATTCTTCATCTTGACGTTCTTCTTTGTTTATTATTTGTATATCTGCTTCTGTCATTTTTCATATTATAGAATTCATTATCTGATTCTAATTCTATATCATTATCTATTTCATTTTCTGATATTTCATATATACTATCTTCACTTTCTAAATCATAATCAACATATTCTATTTGTGTATATTTTTCATTTTCCATAATTATTTCTGATATCTGTTTTTCTTTGGATTTTAAAGTAATTTACAATCTTTAGCTATATGTCCTAGTTTTCCACAATTATAACAAGTACATTCCGTCAATTTTCTTTTTGGTCTAAATGGTCTTTTAGTTTTGTAATTTTTTACATAATATCTCTTTCTTGGTTTTTTATATTTATACGTTGATCTATATTTTTTATAATTTTTATTTCTATTATACTTCTTTTTATAATATCTATCTGTACAACCAAATTGGGGTGCTATTTTATTTTTGCAACATGCTAAATTTTTTACTAATACTTTTTCCATTTTTATATCTTCTTTATGTTTTTCACATAGTTCTGTAAACCATCTTTGTAAGAATTTCATTCTGGCTCCTAAAGTATCTGTTAATTCTGCTTCATTCCAGCTTTTTATTATTTTTGAACTAAAAGGTTCTGGTAATTTTGTAAAATATAATTTTCTTATTTCCTTACTTTCTTCCATGTTATATGTTCCTTTATAATAATATTCTCTAAATGCACATGTATATTCATCTATATAACACATATTACATATTGCCAATTTTGTCATTAAATTTCTATTTATGACTTTTTCCTTATTTTGTTCTTGTACTTCTGTTGTCATACTACTAAATTCATTTCTTATAGCTATTTCGTATTTATTTAATATTTCCATAGATGTTGTAGCTATTTCTCCATTAAATTTTTTATTATTTCTTAAAGTATTTATACTTTCTTCCGTTAAATTTGTAACCATAATTTTACTGTTCCTATAAGTGTTCTTTCTATATATCCTGGTATTTCTGTCATTCCTATTTTGTTGTCTATTAGTTGTTTTGATATATATCCCATCCATAATTGAATTGTTTTATTTATATCTGCTACACAGTCTAAATCTAAAAAATTATGTTGATCAGTTGTTGGTTTAGGTGTCCATTTATTTAATCTTTTATTACATAAAGTTTTTTCTCTGTCATATTTTTCATAATTTGCATTATAGTATGTTGGATTTAAATATTTTGGATTTTTTACTCCTGATGTACTAGGTTTTTCATTCATGTCTATATCTCCCGTGTTTATTTCTACATTTTTTGTATTATCTATATTGTCTAAAAGTTCTGTATATGTTTCACTTATTTCTGAGTATTGTTCTTTTAAATCATCGTTGATATCATCAATTCTTACTTCTGGCAGATTAGTTATATTATCTTGATTACTTTCTTCTAATTTATTTTCTAATTGCAATTTTTCTTTAAATTTATTTATCTCATTTGCTAAGTTTCTTTTTTGTTCTTTTTCTTTTTGTTTTATTTCATACATTTCTTTCAACATTGCTAATTCTTTTTCTAGTTCTAAAAGTTTTTTATTTTTTACTTCTTCGATTTGTTGTACTTCTTTTTTCGCTTGTTGTTTTATTGTTTCAATTTCCATTTTTCTATCTATTTCTTCATTTTCTTTTGCTATTCTTACCATAGCAGTTAAACTATCTTCTAATTATACCGTTTCTTTTTCTAACATCAAACTTAAATTATCACCTATTTTCTTATATCTTCTTCCTAGATTAGAAAATATTATCTTTATTTTTAATCCTTCATAGTTTTCAAATATTTTTTCGTCTATTGCATATTCTTCCTTATTCATTTATAAATTATTTTGTAGTTTATATTCTAGATTATCTATTTGAGTTTTTAGATATAAAATATTTTTTCTTTGTATTATTATAGATTTATTACAGACTCCTGCAAATATATTGTAATTAAGCCAATTTTCTCTTTGTGTCAATTCATTTCTTTTTGCCATAATTATGTTATTAAGTTCTTCTTTATATTCCTTATTCATCTTAATTTTAAATATTTAATATATTTATATTCTACTCTAGATATAATATCTATTAATCTTTCTAATTCTTGGTTATCCATTTTTGTAATATTTAATTGTTTATATTTCGGATATAATTTAGTTAATTTTTTCTTGAATTTACTTATCCTTTTATTAATGTGGTTCTTTCTTTCTATAGTAGTTTTTTCATACTTAGCTCTGATACCAATGTTGGGGGGTGCGGAATTCATCGTAGAATAAGATACATATATTGTAGAGTAAAATATATTTTATCATAAAGTTAACATATAAGTGAATTACTAAAAAATGGATATATACAAGAAAGTAATAGTAAACATACAAGTCCGGTATTTATTGTTAATAAATATAGTGAACAAAAAAGAGGAAAAAGTATGATGGTTATTGATTATAAAAATTTAAATGCAAAAACTAAAACATATAATTACCCAAAAAATATTTGATTATGATATAAAAGATATATTAAATCAAGAATGGTATGAAATAGACTTACAAGAATTAGAAATAGAAAGAATAGATATATACGATTTAGAAATAGATTCAGATTAAAATGAACTATGAATATTTAGAATATTGGATAGAAACTATGGAAAACATAAGATTAACAAATCATTTAATACAAGAAAATTTATATATGTATCAAAGAACCCAAGATATGTTATATATAGAATATATAATAAATAATCTTAAAGAAATAATTAGATTAAAACAATTATCAAAAGAACTTTATGATAGAATATATTTTTTTACTCTACAATATATGTATCTTATTCTACGATGAATTCTGCACCCCCCAACATTGATATCAGAGCTAAGTATGAAAAAACTACTATAGAAACAAAGAACCATATTAATAAAAAGATAAGTAAATTCAAGAAAAAATTAACTAAATTATATCCGAAATATAAACAATTAAATATTACAAAAATGGATAACCAAGAATTAGAAAGATTAATAGATATTATATCTAGAGTAGAATATAAATATATAAAATATTTAAAATTAAGATGAATAAGGAATATAAAGAAGAACTTAATAACATAATTATGGCAAAAAGAAATGAATTGAAACAAAGAGAAAATTGGCTTAATTACAATATATTTGCAGGAGTCTGTAATAAATCTATAATAATACAAAGAAAAAATATTTTATATCTAAAAACTCAAATAGATAATCTAGAATATAAACTACAAAATAATTTATAAATGAATAAGGAAGAATATGCAATAGACGAAAAAATATTTGAAAACTATGAAGGATTAAAAATAAAGATAATATTTTCTAATCTAGGAAGAAGATATAAGAAAATAGGTGATAATTTAAGTTTGATGTTAGAAAAAGAAACGATATAATTAGAAGATAGTTTAACTGCTATGGTAAGAATAGCAAAAGAAAATGAAGAAATAGATAGAAAAATGGAAATTGAAACAATAAAACAACAAGCGAAAAAAGAAGTACAACAAATCGAAGAAGTAAAAAATAAAAAACTTTTAGAACTAGAAAAAGAATTAGCAATGTTGAAAGAAATGTATGAAATAAAACAAAAAGAAAAAGAACAAAAAAGAAACTTAGCAAATGAGATAAATAAATTTAAAGAAAAATTGCAATTAGAAAATAAATTTGAAGAAAGTAATCAAGATAATATAACTAATCTGCCAGAAGTAAGAATTGATGATATCAACGATGATTTAGAAGAACAATACTCAGAAATAAGTGAAACATATACAGAACTTTTAGACAATATAAATAATACAAAAAATGTAGAAATAAACACAGGAGATATAGACATGAATGAAAAACCTAGTACATCAGGAGTAAAAAATCCAAAATATTTAAATCCAACATACTATAATGCAAATTATGAAAAATACGACAGAGAAAAAACTTTATGTAATAAAAGATTAAATAAATGGACACCTAAACCAACAACTGATCAACATAATTTTTTAGATTTAGACTGTGTAGCAGATATAAATAAAACAATTCAATTATGGATGGGATATATATCAAAACCACTAATAGACAACAAAATAGGAATGACAGAAATATCAGGATATATAGAAAGAACACTTATAGGAACAGTAAAATTATGGTTACAAAATTTAACGGAAGAAAGTATAAATACTTTAAGAAATAATAAAAAATTTAATGGAGAAATAGCTACAACATCTATAGAAATATTAAATAAATACGAAATAGCTATAAGAAATGAATTTAGTAGTATGACAACAGAAGTACAAGAACAAAATAAGGAAAAAGTCATAAATAGAAATTTAATGACAAAATTGGCAATATGTAATATGTGTTATATAGATGAATATACATGTGCATTTAGAGAATATTATTATAAAGGAACATATAACATGGAAGAAAGTAACGAAATAAGAAAATTATATTTTACAAAATTACCAGAACCTTTTAGTTCAAAAATAATAAAAAGCTGGAATGAAACAGAATTAACAGATACTTTAGGAGCCAGAATGAAATTCTTACAAAGATGGTTTACAGAACTATGTGAAAAACATAAAGAAGATATAAAAATGGAAAAAGTATTAGTAAAAAATTTAGCATGTTGCAAAAATAAAATAGCACCCTAATTTGGTTGTACAGATAGATATTATAAAAAGAAGTATAATAGAAATAAAAATTATAAAAAATATAGATCAACGTATAAATATAAAAAACCAAGAAAGAGATATTATGTAAAAAATTACAAAACTAAAAGACCATTTAGACCAAAAAGAAAATTGACGGAATGTACTTGTTATAATTGTGGAAAACTAGGACATATAGCTAAAGATTGTAAATTACCTAAAAATCCAAAGAAAAAATAGATATCAGAAATAATTATGGAAAATGAAAAATATACACAAATAGAATATGTTGATTATGATTTAGAAAGTGAAGATAGTATATATGAAATATCAGAAAATGAAATAGATAATGATATAGAATTAGAATCAGATAATGAATTCTATAATATGAAAAATGACTGAAGCAGATATACAAATAATAAACAAAGAAGAACGTCAAGATGAAGAATCTTTAGAACAAAAAATAATATTTGATAATAGTATATTTGAACAAATAAAAGGAAAAGAATTAGATCTGAGTGTAGAAAAAATATTAGAAGTACCAAAAATAAAAAATTGATTTAAACGACAAAAAGAAGAATATTATGTAGTAAGCCAAAAAGAACATATCATAGATTGTAAGTATACTAAAGGAAAAGCTAAAATACCGATAATAAATAAGAGAATAATTAATAAAGAAATACAGGAGATAAATGCAAAAAACCCAATTAAATATGTACATTTAGGAGGAACTGAAATACTAATAAAAGCATGTTTTAGAGAAGGAATAGATACAACTATAGAAATATATTTAGCAGATGATAGAATTATACAACCCATAGAAAAAAGTATAATAAGCGCAGTAAAAGTTAATTTAATATACCAAAAATTTAAATTTATAATAAGTGCTAACTACTCAGTAGCAATTAATGACAGAAATATAGATAAATCATTAGTCTTATATTGGAAAATGTCAGGAATAGAATTAGCACCTGAAAGTAAAATATTTACAGCTAGATGTAAGAATTTATATGTTTTAACAGCAAAACATAAAATAACAGCAAAAAATAAAATAAATAAAATAAAAATAGAAAACCCCTTTGAAAAGATAGTTACGGTTATAGATAATAATGAATATAGTTATAATGAAATTGATATAGAAGAGGACTTAGAGATAGTACAAGAAAGATTAAGCACATAAAAAAGAATAAATAATAATGATACACCACAAATATCATCAAAGATGAGTACTTCAAATAGTTCTAAAAGAATAAATATAATTTCACAAAAATCAATAGAAGAAGAAATAAAACCACATCATTATTATATAACAGGAATAATGGAGCAAAGAAAATATTTAATACTAATAAATACAGGACAAGAAGAAAACTATATTACCAGAGAGTTAGTAAAGGAAGATAAAATAATAACTACAGAACACTCATGTTCAGAATTACCAAAAGTATTAATAAACATTGAAGAAACAACAGAACAAGAAATAATAATTGGAGGTATACCAATAATAATAAAATTTAAAATATATCAAGGAAATAAAAATATAACATTAGGAATAAAATGGCTAGAACAAGTAAAACCATATAATATAGAAGATAAACAACTAACAATAAATTATCAAAATAAAAAAGTCATAATAAAAAGAACTTTAATATAAAAAATGAAAATATATATACTCGCGAAGATAATAATAGAAGGATATTATAACAGATATTATACACCAATGATAGATACAGGAGCAGAAGCTAATATATGTAAATATAATTGTTTACCAGATGAAAAATGGGAAAAATTAAAAACACCAATAGTAGTAACAGGATTTAATAATGAAGGAAGTATGATCACATACAAGGCAAAAAATATAAAAATACAAATATAGGATAAAATATTAACTATAGAAGAAATATATAATTTTGAATTAACAAAAAAAGATATGTTATTAGGAATGCCATTTTTAGATAAATTATATCCACATATAATAACAAAGACACACTGGTGATTCACAACACCATGTAAACAAAAAATAGGAGCAAAAAGAGTAGGTAACAAAAGAAGAAAAACAACAGAATGGATTAAAGGTAGTGAAAAAATTACACAAAAACTAGAAAATATAAAAGAAGAAGACCCTAAAATAGAACTAATTATATTCTCTATATATAAAGTAAAAATAATCCAAGAAAAATTAGAATTATTATATAACGAAGATCCTTTACAAGGATGGGAAAAACATGAAACAAAAGTTAAAATTGAACTGATTGATGAAAATAGTATAATAACACAAAAACCATTAAAATATAATTTTAATGATTTAAATGAATTTAAAATACATATAAGTGAATTACTAAAAAATGGATATATACAAGAAAGTAATAGTAAACATACAAGTCCGGCATTTATTGTTAATAAATATAGTGAACAAAAAAGAGGAAAAAGTAGGATGGTTATTGATTATAGAAATTTAAATGCAAAAAGTAAAACATATAATTACCCAATACCAAATAAAATATTAAAGATAAGACAAATTCAAGGATATAATTATTTTAGTAAAGTTGATTGTAAATCAGGATTTTATCATTTAAAGTTAGAAGAAAAATCTAAAAAACTTACAACATTCACTACTCCACAAGGATTTTATGAATGGAATGTATTACCATTTGGATATAAAAATGCACCAGGTAGATTTCAACATTTTATGGATAATTATTTTAAACAATTAGAAAATTGTGTAGTATATATTGATGATATATTATTATATTCTAAAACACAAGATGAACATATAAGATTACTAGAAAAATTTATGCATATAATAGAACACTCAGGAATAAGTTTAAGTAAAAAGAAAGCAGAAATAATGAAAAAACAAATAGAATTCCTAGGAATACAAATAGATAAAAATGGAATAAAAATGCAAACGCATATAGTACAAAAAATAATAACTTCGAATGAACAATTAGATACAAAAAAGAAATTACAATCCTTTTTAGGATTAGTTAACCAAGTAAGAGAATATATACCAAAATTAGCAGAAAATTTAAAACCATTACAACAAAAATTAAAAAAGGATGTAGAATATCATTTCGATAGTAAAGATCAAACACAAATACAAAAGATAAAATTATTATGTAAAACATTACCAAAATTATATTTTCCAGATGAAGACAAAAAATTTATTTATATAGTAGAAACTGATGCAAGTGAAAAAAGCTACGGAGGAGTATTAAAATATAAATATAATGATAACAATATAGAATATCATTGTAGATATTATTCAGGCACATATACAAATACAGAAATAAAATGGGAAATAAATAGGAAAGAATTATTTTCAGTATATAAATGTTTATTAGCATTTGAGCCATATATTGTATATAACAAATTTATTGTAAGAACAGATAATACACAAGTAAAATGGTGGTTAACCAGAAAAATACAAGATTCAGTAACAACGAAAGAAATTAGAAGATTGGTATTAAATATATTAAACTTTACATTTACAATTGAAATAATAAAGACTAATAAGAATGTTGTTGCAGACTACTTATCAAGACAAAGCTACTCAGACTGAGAACAAAGAAGAAGATACAATTGAAAAGATACTCAAAGCCATTACTACACTTTGTACTAAAGTGGACAGTATAGACAATGAGATACAAAAGCTAAAGACTAATGAAGATAACCTGAAGTCTAAAGCTAATATAAGTCAGCAGCATGACTATAAAAATGCGGAGCTATGTCGATCGGAAGACATTAAAATTCCAGAGATAAAAGGAGACGATGGGAAACTCTCTAAAACCCATAATGTTTGTTTAAATACAGGTGCAGGTACAAGCAAAAGAGTTAGTGAGAAATCACGAAATACCAACTTAAACCAACTATTTGTAAAACCATTTATTCAAAATACACCAAAACAAATACCCACAGAACCACAAACTTCTACATATGCAGTTAGTATACAAAGTGATAAAAAGAGATACAATTACATTACCCAATCGTACATTGAAAACATATATAAGATCCAAACATTTTTAAATTTAAACCCTAGATCCACACAAACCAAAAATCCAAATGAAGATTATATAACCCAAAAACTACAAGGATATAATAGATTGATTGCACAACCCAAAACTAGTTCAAACTTAGTTAAAACATGTTATAGTTATGGATTACTAAGTACCTTATACACATATGATGGAGAAGAAATAAGTGGAATACCAGAATTATACAAAGCATTCATTATATACAAGAGAGTTATCAAAGGAAATTTATTTTATATTAAATTTTATACAGCACCAGTTGAGATATTATATGAAGAAATCAAGTCACCAATTCAAGTTATAAAGATAGGTTTGACCAAGGATATGATAATACCAGAAGATATAGAAAAACAAGCTGAAATACCAAAGGTAGAAATACCAAACTTTTATGCAAATAAAAGGATAATTGGTATATCAACAATTATACAAGAACTAGCTAACAATTATTTAAACGGCAATGCTATTTGGAGTTATTATGCAAGAGACCAAGTTATGATATATTCAAACTCAAGGGAATTAAGAAGAGCAGATATGGATGAAGTTCAGAGATGGATTTTATCATTATTGAAGCCAGAAGAGCAACCTACAACACGAGCATTAAAGAAAGAATTTATTTTAGAAGACTTATTAATCAGATATTGTAAACTTATTGGACACAAATACCCCGACCACAGATGTTCAAAATGCAATGGAGAAGATAACGTTATACCAGATGTCAATTTAGAGTGAAAGAAGACAAGACAAGATGGGGTATGGACAAGATAAAGAGATAAGGAGATAAGATAAGATTCTCTTTTGACAAAATATGTAAAGTAAAGAGATAATGTAAAAAGTAGGTAGCATTTGCTTTTTTGAAAGGCCAAGGTGTGAATAGTAAAGGCCATCTGTAAAGAAAAACAGGGAAAAGTCTTAAAGTGTACAGTAGATGCACTAATGTGCATTATTGTATAGTGAATAGTATAGATTTAGAATTTAGTATATATAGATTGCCAAATTGTAATTGAAAGGCAGGCAATGCCAACCAAAAGCTCAAGTTAATAAAAACTCTTTCAAAAACCCTCTCTCAAAAAAGATATAAACTAAGTTAAAAATGGAGAAATCCGAAATCAAGCCAGATATTTCAGATAGCATGGAAAATCAAGAAACAAAGGTATATTGTTTAACAATTATGCAGAACTAATGTCATATATTCCTGAATATCATATATATAATTGATTAAATTTATGTTAGTTATCATATACTAGAAATATATGAATCATGAATTCTAGTTTGCTAGTAAACGGGAAACAGGGAGAAAACTGCTAGACTATACCATCCCACAGTGGAAACCGGTAGGCGAGGGATGCCGTTAGGGGAGTACACAAGGTTGAGGCGCTGATAAGCAGTAATTATCCGCTAAAGTACGATGCTAGTAGTGACCGGAAAACATGATAATCATACTCTAGTTTATAATAAACTAATATGAATTTAATTGAATTATGGATATGATAGGAAGGAATAATTGAAAACAAACCTGCATAAATAAATAAACATGATTACAATGTATGATGAAATAAAAAGCTATGAAACTTTGATCTTATATATACTTAAAGATATAGAAATTGTTGACATAAAAAGAATTATATGGGAAAAAATATTTGATTATGATATAAAAGAAATATTAAATCAAGAATGGTATGAAATAGACTTACAAGAATTAGAAATAGAAAGAATAGATATATACGATTTAGAAATAGATTCAGATTAAAATGAACTATGAATATTTAGAATATTGGATAGAAACTATGGAAAACATAAGATTAACAAATCATTTAATACAAGAAAATTTATATATGTATCAAAGAACCCAAGATATGTTATACATAGAATATATAATAAATAATCTTAAAGAAATAATTAGATTAAAACAATTATCAAAAGAACTTTATGATAAAATATATTTTACTCTGCAATATATGTATCTTATTCTACGATGAATTCCGCACCCCCCAACATTGCTACATCCTTTTTTAATTTTTGTTGTAATGGTTTTAAATTTTCTGCTAATTTTGGTATATATTCTCTTACTTGGTTAACTAATCCTAAATTGTAATTTCTTTTTTGTATCTAATTGTCCATTCGAAGTTATTGTTTTTTGTACTATATGCGTTTGCATTTTTATTCCATTTTTATCTATTTGTATTCCTAGGAATTCTATTTGTTTTTTCATTATTTCTGCTTTCTTTTTACTTAAACTTATTCCTGAGTGTTCTATTATATGCATAAATTTTTCTAGTAATCTTATATGTTCATCTTGTGTTTTAGAATATAATAATATATCATCAATATATACTACACAATTTTCTAATTATTTAAAATAATTATCCATAAAATGTTGAAATCTACCTGGTGCATTTTTATATCCAAATGGTAATACATTCCATTCATAAAATTCTTGTGGTACTGTGAATGCTGTAAGTTTTTTAGATTCTTCTTCTAACTTTAAATGATAAAATCCTGATTTACAATCAACTTTACTAAAATAATTATATCCTTGAATTTGTCTTATCTTTAATATTTTATTTGGTATTGGGTAATTATATGTTTTAGTTTTTGCATTTAAATTTCTGTAATCAATAACCATCCTACTTTTTCCTCTTTTTTGTTCACTATATTTATTAACAATAAATGCCGGACTTGTATGTTTACTATTACTTTCTTGTATATATCCATTTTTTAGTAATTCACTTATATGTATTTTAAATTCATTTAAATCATTAAAATTATATTTTAATGGTTTTTGTGTTATTATACTATTTTCATCAATCAGCTCAATTTTAACTTTTGTTTCATGTTTTTCCCATCCTTGTAAAGGATCTTCGTTATATAATAATTCTAATTTTTCTTGGATTATTTTTACTTTATTTATAGAGAATATAATTAGTTCTATTCTAGGGTCTTCTTCTTTTATATTTTCTAGTTTTTGTGTAATTTTTTCACTACCTTTAATCCATTCTGTTGTTTTTCTTCTTTTGTTACCTACTCTTTTTGCTCCTATTTTTTGTTTACATGGTGTTGTGAACCAGCAGTGTGTCTTTGTTATTATATGTGGATATAATTTATCTAAAAATGGCATCCCTAATAACATATCCTTTGTTGTTAATTCAAAATTATATATTTCTTCTATAGTTAATATTTTATCCCATATTTGTATTTTTATATTTTTTGCCTTGTATGTGATCATACTTCCTTCATTATTAAATCATGTTACTACTATTGGTGTTTTTAATTTTTCCCATTTTTCATCAGGTAAACAATTATATTTACATATATTAGCTTCTGCTCCTGTATCTATCATTGGTGTATAATATTATAGAATATCATTGTAGATATTATTCAGGCACATATACAAATACAGAAATAAAATGGGAAATAAATAGGAAATAATTATTTTCAGTATATAAATGTTTATTAGCATTTGACCCATATATTTGATATAACAAATTTATTGTAAGAACAGATAATACACAAGTAAAATGGTGGTAACCAACCCTTTGGAACATCCTAGGTTAGGTACTAGGATGTTTCTTAGTTAGTTACTTGTCTTAATGTCACCTGGTTAGGTCTTAGGTTGTCGGGTCCATTTGTTAGTTATTTTTGGTTTGTCCAAGGTTAGTTAGTTAGTTAGGTCATTTATTTAGAGTCTTGAACCGGTTAGGGAGCTTGGCCCCACGTGGGCTGACCTGGACGCGAGCCTGTCCCCAAGCGTTCTAACCGAATCGGTTCGCTTGTCCCTTGGCTGGTTGAACATGTGCTTGCAAATGTGCTTGCACATGTGTTGCGTGCACTTTCCTAACTAACCATTCTGGAAGGTTCATTTGGAATGTTCACTTATTATCGCAAGGATACTCACTATTTCCTTGGGCGCTGCTTGATCTACATGATCATTTTAAATGGTTATGTGCTATGGTACTAGGCTTGACACTTGGATGCCTAGTACTTGATGTGGGTATATATGGAGGATATAGTTAATTTACATTAGGGTCTTTATTGCAGGTACATTTCTTAAACAAGCTTGGATTATATTATAAAAACTTGTGTATATATAGAAATTGGCTAACACCCTTAAGCCAATATTCTATATTATGCCCAATATATATCAATCTTGGGCATTGGGATGCCTATGTATCCCAATACCCATTCTTAAAAACCTACTAGGCTCTTCACTAGACATGTAATATTCTGGAATGTTACATTATCCCCCCTTAGGAACATTCGTCCCCGAATGACACTACACATCATTTGAATCAAAGAAGGTATTTTCTAAAAACACATTAATACACTTGAAACTTTACTCTTTGTGAATATGTGATTCACAACTTACTCTGGATGATGCACATTACTCAAAGCTTATCTGAAGCTTCATCTTTGAGACTGAGGAACTTCCTTCTCAATCTCACTTTAACTTAATGAACATCACACTCATGCAACACAAAAATCACGTCTACGCTATACAAAAACAGCAACATGAATGCAAGAATGAACTCATATTAACTCATATTGTGCAAGTATAAAACACACAGTCATGGATTTAAAACACCAAAAACCGCCTAATGCACTAAAACTTAGAGCGTCATCAACAAAATTAGACTTAGGAATACTATATCTAACCTCAAGAACTGAATAAGTGAGGGTAACGGGATCTCATATCGGCCTCGGCCTCCCATGTTGCTCCCTCAACAAGGTGGTTCCTCCATAGCACCTTTACGGTGGGAACCTCCTTGTTACTCAGTCGCTTCACTTGACGATCTAAAATTGCAATGGGAACCTCTTTAAAAGAAAGGTTCTCATCGATTTCTAACACTTCTTAAGCATCGAACGTGAAACACTGGATGAACAGAAGCCAAGTCATTCGGTAACTTCACTTGGTAAGCAACATTTCCTACTCGCTGTAAGATCTCATAAGGACTTATATACCTCGGACTCAACTTCCCTTTCTTACCAAACCTCATCACCCCTTTAATGGGTGATATCTTTAGGTATACTTGATCACCTACTTCGAATTCAAGAGCTCTCTTTCAGTTGTCTGATATGATTTTTGACGACTGTAAGCAGTAGCCAATCTATCCCTGATCATTCTCACCTTTTCCAAGGATGGTCACTGATCTCAACCAAAACTCACATTTGCTAAACTTTGCATACACAAGAATGAAGTTGGATCCTAGAATGACACAAAATGTCAAAGCTCTAGACAGCACGATAAAGAGTAGAAGAAAGGAAAATTCCTAACATCACAAAGTCTCTAAGTCATGATTGTGGTGCACTTCACAACCATAAGTTAGAAACAACGCAACGTGCTTGTGTTGAGCCTTAGTTCATAGGAAATTTAATCTCATTCTTTGATACCAAGTTTGTCACACCCAAATTCTAGAATCCGAATATAACCGACGTCATTAACCTCTCAGAGGTCGCAGACAAGCCTCTTCTTAGCTTTCATCACAATCATACAGTTAAATTTGCGGAAAATTTAAAACTTTTTAATACTTAACGAAGTATACATATACTTCATATAGTACTTCATAAGAGTGATATTATAATAGCTCAAACTAAACAACCATCTATTAAAGATTAAACAATTGAAATAAATAATCGTTAAAATAATAATAATAGTTTGCCAATCGGCCTTATTACAAACGCTTGAACAAATGTTTGAATTGAAACGCTTGGTACTATCTCCACTACCTATGTCTAATGTACTAAGTTAGAATAATAAAGTGTATCATCCTCGAACTTAAGAGGACCTACCAATGTCTGGAGATCGCTTATCCAAACTACTTCGTCGAAGCTTCAATCTTCTTTAGAAGCTGCGCCTATAAAAATAGTAATAATATATGGGGTTAGTACACACTTTTACTAATTATGGGTGTATGCACATAAACACATAAGGGCTATGCATGATCAAGGAAAGCTCTTCCTAAAGCAACATGTCGTCTCTGGAAAGTCAAGTCACTTATATTCTTAAATCGTTATCGTGATTCATGCTATGAATATGACATGTTATCATGCAATTAATGCAGACAACTCATTTTCTATATGAACATAAGACCTTGGAATCATGAACATAATTTTAGAACAACTTAAATGAAAGTTTATTATTTTGACCTTCCTAAGCCGAGAGCTTCTATTCTCAAACTTAGATTATTTTTCAGTCTTTTCTTCTTGTTATTGTGTAGTTTAATGATCTCCTTTGATCCTATGTTTTACTTACAAGTGCAATGATTCATTGTAGTCACATACCTACAATGAATCGAGTAAGTAATTCACAAGACTAAGAAAATGATTTGGCTACATTACATACAAGTTAGATATTTTATTCTTAAATTGGGAATGAATGTATTATAATCCAATCCTTATTGTCTATGCCCATTAGTTGATTATTTGAGATATATAGAGCTTCGCACATATATTCATACTCCAATATTGTCATAGACCAATAACTTGTTATTCTTATCAAACACTGGTGATTGATGTTCTTAAGCTCTTGATTTACTTAGTTCCCTATGAACTTATTCTCCTTCTTGCTTTGTTGTTCACTTTGAACATGCTAATTTATACTATCTTACTCTCTTAAAGAATTCTTTAGCATTAACAGAAGTAGATCATGCAAGCTAACATGAAATCCAGTGTCTCCCACACACCGAAAAGGGGTGGTTCAACGGATAAGGTAAACCAAGTTCTGTGTCTACCCCACACCGAAAAGGGGGGTTTACCAGCTAAGGTGAGACTGAGTCAGTGTCTTTCCACATCGAAAAAGAGGGGTTCACGGCTGAAGTGAACCGGATACTTTCATGAGCTTTAATCGACATAGATCATGTGATCTAAACATGAAATCCGGTGTCTTCCCCCGCATTGAAAAGAGGTGGAATCACCGGCCAAAGTGAAACCTACTACTAGCATACTTAGGTGGAGGCATCCACCGGCTAGTACCCCTATGCTGGCTAAACATAGTTCGAAGACTAGGAGACATACGGTGACCCTAGTCCACCTGGGTGGTGATCTCATCTCATGAGGCTTACATGTGCTGGTACAAGCTCTTTGCTAGTCTATCGGTGCTAAGCCTAGATCTATTTTACTTTATTATCTTTTAGATATGACTCAAACATTCTGGATGCTTGCTTCTAGTTATGAGGTTTACTTAACTAGAAGTGGCTGCCCAAGAAGGGACCAGCCAACCACCACCAAGTCAAGCTGTTCAAAGTGGGGCTCAAGATGAGTCTCTATCGCAGACTTCCTCGACGCCTCCATCTCCTGAAGAAATAAGGAGGGAAGATGAACCTCAGGAACCCCCTATTAATGCTACCGAGCAAGATTTGAGGAATGCAGTCCAATTATTGACTCGTATAGTTGCTGGTCATGGCCAAAGGCAAGAAGGTCCAGTTGCAGGTACTAGTGGTGTAGTTAGATCAGCTGGAACACGGATACGTGATTTTCTTAACTTGGACCCTCCATCATTTACCGGGTCAGATCCTAATGAAGATCCCAAGACTTTATAGATCAAATCCAACGCACTTTGGATATTATGCATGTAAGTGGTAAAGAAGCACTTGAGCTAGCTGCATACAGATTAAAGGGTGTGGCTATATTGTGGTATGAAGCTTGGAAGCAATCTAGGGGAATAAATGCACCTTCAGCTATGTGGAAAGAGTTTAAAAAGGCATTCCTTGATCATTATCTGCCATTGGAGATCCGAGAGGCCCGTGCGGATCAGTTCTTAAATCTCCACCAAGGAAATATGAGTGTGAGGGAGTATAGTCTCAAATTTAATTCCTTGGCCAGGTATGCTCCTAATGTAGTAGCTACTATGGAGGATAGAGTTCATCGTTTTGTGGACAGATTAGATTCATATCTGGTTAGAGACTGTATAATTGCTTCATTAAATAAAGATATGGATATAGCAAGGATGCAGGCTTTTGCACAAAAATTGGAGGATCAAAGGCAAAAAAGAAGAACACAAGAGTTGGAAACAGGGCATTCTAAGAGGGCCAGATCCATGGGTCAGTTTACACCATCCCAAGGTGAGTTTAGGCCTCAGTTCTCTAAAAGACCACCTAGGCCAACATCTTTCTACTCTACAGCTAGTGCTCCACCACGGTTCCAAGGGTTTAGAGGCAATCAGTTTTGGCAAAGAAGTGAAAGCCAAGGCAGTCATCAAGAGCAAGGAAGTACGAGCCAATCAAGGCCTCCACGACAGCCTTGTAAACAATGTGGAAGGAATCATCTAGGTGCATGCAGGTTTGGGACGGATGTTTGTTTTTGGTGTGGCACACCAGGGCATATGATGAGAAACTGCCCTCATAGGGGAGTGGGTGGCATTGTTCAACCAACTAGATCAGTTGTTGCGTCGACCTCATCAACCCCTTCTTTAGGTAGGGGACTACATATGCCTACAGGTCGTGGTAGAGGAGCTAGGGGAGCAGCTAGTTCTAGTGGAGGTCAGAATCGCACATATGCACTAGGGGATCGACAAAATTTAGAAGCGTCGCCGGATGTGGTTACAGGTACATTGTCCATCTTTTCACATATTGTATATGCATTAATAGATCCGGGGTCTACACTATCATATGTTACACCATTGATTGCTGGAAAGTTCAAAAGAACACCAGAATTATTAGCGAAGCCATTTGAAGTGTCTACACCGATTGGTGAATCTATTATAGCTAGGAGAGTTTATCGTAATTGCATTGTAACTGTTTGTGATCGCGATACATTGGCTGACCTTGTTGAGCTAGACATGGTAGATTTTGATGTTATAATGGGTATGGATTGGTTAGCTTCTTGTTATGCCACGGTAGATTGCCGAACTAAGATAGTGCATTTCCAGTTTCCAAAAGAGGTAGTCCTCGAATGGAAAGGTAATATTGGGATGCCAAGAGGTAAATTTATTTCTTATCTTAAGGCAAAGAAGATGATTTCCAAAGGATACATATGCCATCTGGTTAGAGTGAAAAATGTAGATGTAGAGCCACCAACCCTTCAATCCATTCCGGTGGTAAATGAATTTCCAGATGTGTTTCCTGAAGATCTTCCAGGTTTGCCTCCAGAACGAGAAGTAGAGTTCGGTATTGATGTGCTTTCAGATACTCAACCTATCTCAATTCCTCCGTATAGAATGGCTCCGGCAGAATTACGAGAGTTGAAGGAGCAGTTAAAAGACTTATTACAGAAAGGATTCATAAGGCCTAGTGTGTCGCCATGGGGAGCACCAGTTTTATTTGTACGCAAAAAGGATGGCTCATTAAGAATGTGTATCGACTACCGGCAGTTGAATAAGGTAACAATTAAGAACAAATATCCCCTCCCTAGAATTGATGATCTGTTTGATCAATTACAAGGTGCTAGGTGTTTTTCAAAGATCGACCTGAGGTCAGGTTATCACCAAGTGAGGGTCAAGGACAAAGATATACCCAAGACAGCTTTCCGAACACGGTATGGTCATTTTGAGTTCTTAGTCATGTCATTCGGGCTAACAAATGCACCAGCAGCTTTTATGGATTTGATGAATAGGGTGTTCAAGCCATTCTTAGATGTGTTTGTGATAGTGTTCATAGATGACATTTTGGTGTATTCAATATCGGAAGAGGATCATGCTAATCACTTGCGGCAGGTTTTACATATTCTCCGTGATCGTAAATTGTATGCAAAGTTCTCTAAATGTGAGTTTTGGTTGAAATCTGTGGCATTCCTAGGTCATATCGTATCCGAGGAAGGAATAAGGGTTGATAACCAGAAAATAGAAGCCGTGAAAAAATGGCCAAGACCTACAACGCCTACGGAGATCCGTAGTTTTCTTGGATTGGCAGGTTATTACAGAAGGTTTGTTGAAGGATTCTCTTCCATGGCTGCACCCTTAACAAAGCTAACACACAAAGGAACCAAGTTTCTGTGGAGCGATGAGTGTGAAAGAAGCTTCCAAGAGCTGAAGAGTAAATTAACTTCTACACCTGTGTTGGTACTTCCAGAAGGTACAGAAGGCTATGTAGTGTATTGTGATGCTTCGGGAGTGGGCTTAGGTTGTGTATTGATGCAGCATGGTAAAGTTATAGCTTATGACTCAAGGCAGCTGCGGCCACATGAGAAAAATTATCCAACCCATGATCTAGAGCTAGCAGCAGTTGTGTTTGCTTTGAAGATATGGCGCCACTACTTGTATGGAGTTCATGTTGACATATACACTGATCACAAAAGCTTGCAATATATTTTTAAGCAAAAAGACTTAAATCTGAGGCAGCGAAGGTGGCTGGAGCTATTAAAAGATTATGACATTGACATCTTATATCATCCCGGTAAAGCTAATGTAGTAGCTGATGCTTTAAGCCGTAAAATAATGGCAACCACTTATGGGAAGTCTATGGAAAGACAAGGAATGACTAAGGATCTTTCCCAACTAGCTAACTTGGGCGTTCGCCTTCTTGAATCTCAAGACGAAGGGGTAATTGTGCAAAATGCGGCAGAATCCTCATTAATAGTGGAAGTGAAAGAGAAGCAGTACACTGATCCAATTCTTTTACAACTTAAAGAGAATGTACTACATGGTATGACAAAGGCGTTTGAGCTTAAGCAAGACAGAGTACTTCGATGTCAAAACAGATTGTGTGTACCTAATATAGATGAACTAAGAAAGAGGATCATGATGGAAGCACATAATTCAAGGTACTCTGTTCATCCGGGGTCAACTAAAATGTATCATGACTTGAAAGAAATGTATTGGTGGGGGAACATGAAGAAGAACATTGCAGAATTCGTGGCTCAGTGTCCAAACTGTCAACAGGTAAAAGTAGAACACCAAAAGCCCGGAGGTTACATGCAGCGTATAGAGCTTCCAATTTGGAAATGGGACATGATCAACATGGATTTTGTTACTGGTTTGCCTCGCTCATTCCGGAAGTTTGACTCCATATGGGTAATAGTTGATAGACTTACCAAAGCAGCACACTTCTTGCCTGTGAAGACTACTTATACAGCTGAAGAGTATGCGAGGTTGTACATTAAAGAGATAGTTCGACTACATGGAGTGCCAATCTCTATAATATCGGATAGAGGAGCTCAATTTACAGCAAATTTTTGGAAGTCATTTCAAAAGAGTTTGGGAACACAAGTGAATTTAAGTACAACCTTTCATCCTCAAACGGATGGTCAGGCAGAACGTACGATTCAGACACTTGAGGATATGCCGCGAGCTTGTATATTAGATTTCAAGGGTAGCTGGGATGATCACCTACCACTTATTGAATTTGCTTATAACAATAGCTATCATTCGAGCATTAAAATGGCACCTTATGAAGCTTTATATGGCCGAAAGTGTAGATCACCAATTGGCTGGTTCGAAATGGGTGAAACTTCCTTATTTGGGCCAGATCTTGTTCATCAAGCTATGGAAAACGTCAAAGTGATACAGCAGCGGCTAGAAACAGCTCAAAGTCGACATAAATCATATGCAGATATTAGAAGGAGAGAACTAGAATTTTCTATAGGGGATTGGGTATTCTTGAAGGTGTCTCCGATGAAAGGGGTAATGAGGTTTGGTAAAAAGGGAAAGCTGAGTCCACGCTATATAGGGCCATATAAGATTATCCGAAAATCTGGCCAAGTAGCCTATGAGTTAGAGCTACCACAAGAGCTTTCATCAGTTCATTCGGTGTTCCATGTCTCAATGCTACGGAAATGCGTAGGTGACCGATTTCGTATTACTCCTACTGAAGACGTACAGGTTACGGGAGATCTCACTTATGAAGAAGTACCCATTGCTATTTTGGATCGACAAGTTAGGAAGTTAAGAAATAAAGAAGTAGCTTCTGTAAAAGTACTATGGAGAAACCAACAAATAGAAGAAGTTACATGGGAAGCAGAATAAGCAATGAAATTGAAGTATCCTCACCTCTTTCACACAAGTGGGAATGATCAAAATGTTAGTGGAGGCATTGACAAGTAAGTATAAGTCTATATGTTCAATGTGATTAATAGTAGTACTAACTTAGGCTTGAACTTGTTTAGGCCGGACAACCATGCTAACATTCGAGGACGAATGTTCCAAGGGGGGAAGGATGCAACGGCCTGTATTTTGTATGTGGTAGTTCTATTCATGTTATACTTGACATATACTTATAGTGTAGGTGAGGGATCATGTTTCTTACATGATTAGTGTTGGTTTAAACTAGCTTGGAAGCTGATGTAATGCCTTGCACATTTTAGCATATGTATTGCAAGTTAACTCCGATGGAAAGTATTTAAGTAATTATAGTAATGTGGTAATTGAGCTAGCAGCTGCATCACCTACTTGATCTATATTATAGTTAAAGGGCCCAAGTTTGATTGACCAGATTTAGGCTTATATTTAGGGGCTCATTTGAAGCCCAAACCTATTAAAGAAAATGTGAATGAAAGAACGCCCAACAGCCAAATATGCCAATTGGCCATTATGGATAAAGCCCAAGTGAAACTAAGTAAGTACATGACCTCCTAAGATTTGTTTTGCCATGTTATTGGGCCAAGTGTGTACCACCTACTTGCACTAATCTGTCCCAAGCTGATAAAAAGAACAAAGGAAAAATGGACAGCCAAGGTCCAATAATATTAAGTCCAAAAGGGCCCAAGTTAAAAGGACAAGCAGGTGAGGCACCTACTTGACATTATATGGCCCAAAATTGGTCAAGAGTGTCGGCCATAACACCTCCTTTTTCAAAGGATAAGGATCAAGTCTTATTCTCCATTTTGAACTTGCAAAATTTCAGATTTTCTTAAGTTTCTTTCTTGGTCTCTCTTGGCTTCAATTAGCAGCCCTAAAACACCTTAGGGATTCTTGAGTGCTGTCTCATTTTCAAGTAAGAAGTTTGAAGGAGAGTTTGAATTCTTGAAGTAAAAGTTTAGAGGATAAATTTCCAGAATTAAGGTAAGACTTCAACCTATTTGTTTTCCTCTCTTTGATCATGTTTGGATTGGAGAATTTTGTATATATTTATCAAGAATTCATGGATGATGATAAATCTTTGAGTCAATATTCTCCTATATGCTGAAAGATTTGAGATTGATAGTGGCTGCCTTATGAATATTGTTGTTGAGGGCAGTTTGAGTATCTTGGAAGATGATGTATGAAGTTGTATTAATGTGTGGAGGAAGGGTGTGGTGGTTCACCATTTATGTAAGGGTTGTATGGGCCTGATTTCCATCAAATATTTTTAGCTACTGTTTTGGAGAACCTTATTGTGATTAGCTGCTGATGTTAGCTTAATCATGACTTATGTTATAGATTAGCACCCAATAAGGAAGGCTGAATCGTGATAGTGGTATTGGTCATAAATATAAGGTATGTAAGGCTATTCGATTCTATATCCTTTTGGCATGAAATCTGCCACCTGCAATTAATATCAATAAAGTGATTCTCATAAGTTCTATTTCTAGAAAAGGAAGCATGGTGGCAGCGTACTATCTCCAAATAGCTAACAATATTTCTTTCCCCATTCTAAGTACATGGAACTACTTCATTATATGTTCACTACTCTATACTTGTGTAATTTTCCCTTGTGCTGTTATAGAAATGGTATTTGCAAAAGAAAGTTTGATGAATCCTTCTCCTAAGCCAATTGAAGTCAATTGTGCCATTAAGGTCTTAAAGTAAGGTGTTGATGTTTCATAGCTCCTTATGTCATTGTTACTGCCTCAAAGTATTGTTTTCATGTATTCCACTACTGTTCCGTAATTTCATGTCTCCAAGATGATTATGACCACCAAATCAACATCTCAAAATGTTACGATTATCCAAAATAACATCTCAAAAGAGTTATGAACTGATTAACAATAATCTCAAAGATTAAAGAATCTAAGTGAAGAAATCTATTTAATTAAGGGTGGCAGCTTAGGGGCGAAAGCCTAGCATGGGCCGATCCCTATTGGTATAGAAGGGTGGTAGCTCAGGGGCGAAAGCCTAGCATGGGCCGATCCCAAGTTGTGTAATTATGAGGACCGCATCCCAGGGGTTAATACGCCTAGCATGGGTCATCCTCTTCTACCACTGATCAGCTGGTCACTTGTATCACATGTCCAACAAAGATTATAACATACAAAAAGGTAAAGAAATGAATGTAGCTTACTTGATTCCACAAGAGTAAGCAAAGGTGGTCTTCTTTCCTAATCTATGCACTCATATGTTGCTACTTGATTTCATTTGAGCCTTGTATTACATATACTATTTGCCTTACATATTCAGTACATTTTTCGTACTGACGTACCGTATTGGGGATGCTGCATTTCATGCTGCAGGCTCAGGTACTCCAGCTAGTAGACCTCCTCAGTAGGAGCACTCGAAATTCTGCTACTTTTGGTGAGCTCCAAGTTGATTCGGAGCTTTATTGAGTCCTTGGTAAATTCATTTGGTATTGTATCATAGTTAAGGGTAAGGCGGGGTCTGTCCCGACCTACTCTAGTCTTCTATCTTTTAGAGGCTTTGTAGACGTATGTACATGGTTCAGTTGTGTCTTAAGGAGTTGTGGCCATGACGGCCAAGTATTGTACATAAATTTTGGACCTACTTACGTTGTTTTGTATCGCTGCATCCTAAGTTAACTTGTCTCAATTGTTATAGTATATGCTCAGTAAGAACAGGTTGCAGGTTGGTTCTCTCGGGCCTTTAGGGCATCGGGTGCCTGTCCGTCTTAATGGGTTTTGAGGCGTGACAAAGATGTTGGATTTAAGTCCTAATGCACTATAGTGATGCCACAATGATAACTGAGCAAACTAATGTACTCTTAATGAAAATTTTGAAACACATGATTTCGCTTCATTATCAAAAATGAATATGATAGCAGTTATGATAATTCTAAAACCTTACTATTGAGACTGTATAATGAATGTGGGTGTGACAAAAGACAAAATAATAATAGTCATCATTGTGATAAAAATGAAGAATACTGTAATTTTTCCAAATAGACCTCCAAAATGTGAATGTAATGCTTGTCATCAAAATGGTATGAAAAGTCATTAGAAACATTTTTGATGAGACCTAATAATTTAATAAGTTTATAAATCCGCCATCAATGAAAATGATGAAAACACGGTGATACACTTGACTTTCAAAAGTGATGTCAAGGTATGTCATATGAATATGATAAATTTCAGAGCATGACAATGAACTTCTAATGAAATGAATAATTATAAAACATGTATATATGATTATGGTCAACTCCTTGAAGAGAATATTACTTGTTGATAGTATCATGAAAAGTGGACCATTCATGAAAATAAATATGTCAAGAGATGATGAAAATTATAAATAAGGACATACTCATGTATGATTTAATAAATATCACAACTCACCCCTATGTGAGGTTAGAGACAAATAAAGAAATTCTTTTGGGAGTTTTGTTCTCATAACAAATTATTTAGCTATAATTGGAGGCATATAATTTTTGCTTAAACCACTTGGATATTAACCAACATCATCTCTTGAAATGTGCTCTTGATTTGAATTCGAGCAAACAACCTTTGCAAAAATCAAATTGCAAGTTGATGATAAAGCGCATGTGTCCATAACATAGATGCATCTATATAATAGTAAATGGTTTACATGGAAGGTGAACGGGCCCTTATTCACCTTTTCATACATTTCCTAATTTCAGGAGATACAATCTATACCTTTGTTGGCGCAATGATAATTTTATCATGAGAACAAACAACACAAGAGAATTTTTGAAGGATTTATTATTTCTTCCATATATATAATCACATGAAGTCTCATTTATTTGCGTATCATATTTGAACCAGGATGGTCATCAACCATGTGAATTGATATTTATTTCAATAAACTTCTAGTTTATTTTTCATGCGATTCTATCATCATGTTCATATTTAGCTACCACAAACATCATGAAAATATGGGTAATCTTTTGTGTGAATATTTATAACCCACTTTAATTATATTAATATGAAGATCTTCATTCATAATATATAGTCTCAATATAATTTATTTTATTTTTTTACTATTCTTTGAAACTTAAAAAGTTTCTTTTTAGACTTACCACAATTTCAATATTATAGGCAATTTTATTTGTTTGAGTAGTAACACAGTAGTTCAGCAAAGTTCACAATTGACATTTGATACTACCACATATTTCATAACATTGTTTTTGTGGTGAACATCTCTTTCAAGGAGAAATTTAAATCATTATTGTCATGGTCAAAATCATTACACGCAAAATTTGTTTCTTGATTTACTTTTGTCATTAGAATCTCATCCCTTTTATTTAATATCTGGTAAAATATATTTGATGTACATAGATACATAAATTAATGATAATTTTTTTGTGGTCAAGAATTATTCCTTCCTTTGTCATTTTGAAAGTTCATAATAAAATGTACCACAATATTTGTAATGTACTAAAAGTATTAGACCAATGACCATTTATACCAACATAAATGTTTGATATGAGATGTGTTATTTAATGTTTAGCAACACTTGTACGTATCAAGTCAACAAGGTTTTCCTATCACAATTGATTCAAGGTCAGGAACCAAATAATACTTATCTAGAAAATTTAGTGTGCTATATATTATTTCATTGTTCCACCATTACGAAATGCACAAAGACGAGTCCCAAATAAGATTTACTGAATGTTAGATTCTCTACCATTAGGGGGAGATAATCAACTGAAAAATAGGTTATACATAATGAATTACCATTGATTTGATCCTCATTGAAGAGATAATTTAAGTAAGTTGTTAGACGTTGTCACGCCCTGAGCCTACACCATGAACGTGGCCAACACCCAATGACCATTGCTGGTCTTGAGCGCACCCTTGGCCTGACTTACTTAGCTCAGCGGAAGACTTAACTTAATCATAAGGCGATAAACATTCTCATAAAATAACTTAAATAAATGTCTTGGTCAAAATGACACTTAAGTATCAAAATTAGAACATCTGAAATGCAAGATAAAGAGAGACCCAAACTGAACAATCTAACTGACTATCTATCGATGAAGCCTCTATAATACTAAGATGAATGTTGGGACAAACCCCACAACATTCTATAAGTAAAAACATGGAAAGCAATAAAAGAGTCCTCCGGAATGCAAGGAGTCTCACCACTGACTCTGAGTGGTAAAACTGGATCAACGGGGCACTGAATGGTGATCTTGGTTATCTGCGTCTGCATCATAAGACGATTCAGTCCAACTGGCATCAGTACCTTGAATATACGAGTATGCGAGTTGGAATGCTAAACAATAACTTAAGCTTGATAAGAATAAGAAGAAAACTTACCTTGGCTCTGCTTAACTCAAGAAATACTAAACTTAATATAAAGCAATAAAGCCACATGCAATATATATAAAGCTTTATAAAAAAAATAACTTAGTTCGTCAAAGAAGATGCAATAACAAACTCAACTTTACTTGTATATGAAAGTAATATAGTTTCTGGGGAGATTCTCTAACCTAAAACCATCACTATGAGCCTAAGTGATGGTACAACATCTTACCTTACGTTGCAAGAGGACCGTCCTATACCTTGCCGTCAGTATCTAACCCGAACTACTAAGTGGATTCACTAGTCTATGCTAAAAAGCACAAAGGAATCATCTAAAAAGTATATGACCCTTCTTCTGTCCATGTTGGTTACATGGTTTATGGAGGATTGATTTAATATGAACTCGTGTCCCCATATCGGTCCTCAATACTACTCTCAAAATTGCTTATCTCATATGTTTTTAAAGCAAATTCTTCTTTAGTTTGAGGTAATTGCTGAAACTTAGCTTTAAAAGCTTTCTTGAAAATCATAGTTTCCTCTTTACTAAAACTAGCCAAAGGCTCTGTTGGAAGTCTAGCTTCCTTTCTTGCTCAAAATGTGAAAACATTTGTAACTCTTAGGGAATACTTAGTTGCCTTATAACTTTTGAGAAATGAACTCAAGTTTTTACTCTTTGTTTAACTTGCAAATTGAGACGTAAAACAAATTTAAAACATTTGTTAAAGACTCTTGGAAACTTTTAAGAACTTACTTTGACTTGCTGCTTAACCTTTAGACTTAACTCAACTTCTTTGACTTTGATCTTAACTTTCCTTAAATTGTATTATGGATTTAAGGTTCGTGATCTAATATTTATGAATGATTTCATGATGTATAGATGTACCTTAGAGTGTTGGAATCAACTAGGAAACATTGGTACATCACTTAGGAACTAGTACATAAAGATGGGAAATGAATGGGGTGCACAAACATCCTTGGCGCTCTGAGAGGCGTGGGGCGCTAGGCCCCGAACATCAGAGGCCAAGTTGGGGCGCTCTGGCTGGTGCCTTGTCCCAAGGCCCTACGGATAGAGATTGTCCTGTGAGGCTTTGAGAGGCGCGACGCCACAGGGCCCTACAGACAGGCGTTTCAACTTTTATTCTCCGTTTTTCATCTCTAAATCCTTTAAAATTCCATGTTTTCCCCCCAAACACTTAGAATTATCAATACCCTCAATACCCAATAGATTCGACTCAAAGAACAACTCGAAAACACGAATCAAATCAACTGTAGGCATGCAACAACTCAACCAACAAGAATTCAACAATATTCTTCAAGAACTTCACTTTTAATCATTCAATCTACTCAAAATTGTTGAATTAAACAAGTTGGTGTGTGGTTGAACTAACCCAATACGAAAAGATCTCACGTACCTTAATAGGGATCACCCCCGACGAATTCCACTTGCAATTCCTTGGCATTCTTGGTGAAGCCTTGATCTTCCTCCCTTCTCCATCTTCTCTTCTCTTTTCTCTAAGTCCTAAGCGTAAATTGATTTTCCAAAACTGACTTAATGCTTATTTTTTACCTCTAATAAACCCTTAAAATGAATTAGAAAATAGATGGGTGAAAAGACTAGTATGCCCTTACTTAAATCCAGAATTGGACTTTTCTCACTTTAACAACCCAACTTCCAAAAGACATATGTCCTTCATACGATAACAAAATCATGAAAACTTGGTGCCGTTAGAAAGATCATTCCAAGGGATTTCCAACCATATCAAGAACAACCCCTAAATCATCACGAGCTAGAAGTTATAGCCATTTGAAAATGAACAAAACTCACTTCTTAAACTTAGGAAATTTTCCAGATTTTTCTTATTCTTTCCAAAAATAAATATTTCCAGATTGTAACCTCTTTTTAGTTGTTTCTAGTTGCGAGATGTTACAATATCTCCCCCTTGGGAACATTTGTCCTAGAATGAGATTACTCTTACTAGGCTAATGGTGTAACATCTAGTTCAAACACCTAACATGCTCACTCATAACTTAAAGGGTACTAAGAAGAAAAGTAGTACCTTGGTCTGCACTTTCTCTGTATTCAAACAAATGTGGATATTGTAACATCTCATGACCTGAAATATCTAGGAATAATCTAAGAAACTAAGAAAAATTATTTTCGGAAAGAAAAGGAATAGTCTGGAAAATTTTCTAAGTTTAAAAAATGAGTTTTGGTCATTTTCAAAAGGTCATAACTTCCAGCTTAGGAGGAGTTAGGGGCATTTATTTATAATAATGGAAATACCTTGGCAAGATCTTTCCAACGACGCCAAGATTGCTCATTTTCGATGTTGTATGAGGGAGATATGCCTTTCCGAAGTTGGGCTGTTGGACTGAGGAAAGTCGAATTCGGATTTTAGTAAAGGTAAAGTAGTCTTTTCACCCTACTATTTCCTAATTCATTTTAAGGGTTTATTAGGGATAAAAACAAACCTTGATTGAGTTTTAGAAAACTTGAGAACGCTTAGGGCTTGGGAGAAAAGAGAAGAGAAGTGCAAGATCAAGAATTCTTTAAGAACGCCAAGATCGTTGAGTGGAATTCGTCAGGGGTGATCCCTTTTAAGGTATGTGAGACCTTTTTGTGATGGGTTCTTCCAACCACACACCAATTTTATTTAATTCAACAAGTTATAGAAGATTGAATGACGAACATTGATACTTTGATGAACAATTATCGATTTCTTGATTGATTTGGGTTGTAGCATGTTTTAGTTTATTGGATTCGTGTTTCCGAGTTGTTTTTCAGGTAGAATATATTGGGAATTGAGGTTGGTAGTGATCCCAAGTGATTGGGGTGATATCTATGGAAGATTTGTAGGTTTAGAGATGAAAAACGAAAAAGAAAAGTTAGAAATCCCGTCTGATAAGCCCTAGGGTGCTGCGCCTGCCAGAGCCCCTCAGGGCAGGATTTTTCTGACAGAGCCTGGCATGCCGCGCCAGCTAGAGCCTCTCAACACAGTCTCTGTCTGCCAGGCTGTCGTGCCCGGTGCCTCTCAGAGCGCTAGGGCCATCTGGAGATCTTGTTCTTTCCCTATCTGTTCGTACTAGTTCCTAAGTGGTGTACCTAAAATTCCTAGTCGATTCCAATACTCCAAGGTACATCTAAACACCATGAATCACTCATACACATGAATCATGAACCTTTAATCCATAATTCAATTCAAGGAAAATTGGGATCACGGTTATGTAAGTTAAGAATTCAAGTCTAAATCTATGAAGTAAGTTAAAGTAAAGTTTCTTAAAGCTTCCAAGAGTATTATTTAAACGTTTTAACTTCGCTTCAAGGCTCAAGATTCGAGTTAAAGAAAGAGTAAAAGTTGAAGCCTTTTCTTCAAAAGATATAAGGGAACTAAGTATTCCTTAAGATTTGATTAAAATCAAAGGTTTCAAGTCAAGTAAAGAGTAAAGAGAAGAGTTCATTTCTCAAAAGATACAAGGGAGCTAAGTATTCCTTAGAAATTTTGTAAATGTTTTCACATTTAAGTTAAAGAGGAAACTAATTTTTCCCATAAGAGTTTTGAACAAGAAAATGGAACATTAATTCCAAGAGGGCTTTTTAAAGCTAAAAAGGGTTGAGTAAATTATATCAACCTAGAGGAAAGAGGTAAATTAAAAGCAATGAGATAAAGTATATTTTGGGAGTAGTATTGAGCAGCGATGTGGGGATTAGAGTTCATATTAACTCAACTCTCCATGTAAACCATGTAGCCATCATGAGTATTAACGGGTCATACTTTTTAGATGATTACGTAAGTTTAGCCAGTGGATCCAATAGGTTGAGGATGTTCTATGCGACAACAATGTATAGGACGGTTATGACAGCGTGGGCGAGACGTTGTATCACCACTTAGGCTAATAGTGGTGGTTGTCGATAAGATAAATTCTCACAGAAACTATATTACTTTTATATATAAGTAAAGTTGAGTTTGTTATTGCTATATTTAATGAACTAAGTTGTTTTATTGTGTTACAAGCTTTATATATATATCTCATGTGTTTTAAATTGCTTTATATACATACTTTGAGTTAAGTATATCTTGAGTTGAGCAGAGCCAGGTAAGTTCATCTTATTATCTTCACGTTTAATTTGTTGTTTAGCACTCCAACTCACATACTCGTATATTCAATGTACTCATGCCAGTTGGCCTCCATCATATTATGATGCAGATTTAGGTAACTAGGATCAGCACGCAGCGCTTCGTTGATCCAGTTTGAGCATCCAGAGTTAGCGGTAAGCCTCCTTGCATTTCGGAGGATCCGTTTTATGCTTTCTAGTATTTCAATTTCAAAGTGTTGTGGGGTCTTTCCCGACATTCATCATAGTATGCTAGAACTTTCATAGACAGTAAGATAGTTAGTTTGAGTCTCTTCTTTGAATTGCAGATGTTTTGCTATGCATTTAAGTGCTATTTTGGACAGACTATAATATTTAAGTATTTATTTTAAGAATGTAAGTTAAGTCTTCCGCTGAGATAAGTAAGCTACACCAAGGGTTAACTCAAGACCAATAATGGTCATTGGGTGTTGCCAAGTCCAGGGTTTACACTCAGGGCACGAAAAACATGGTATTAGAGCATAGAATACAGGAGTCCTAGGGAGTCTATGAATCCGTGTCCGTAGAGTCTTAGTCATCGGTGTGAAGCGCACCACATCTATGATTAGGAGTGCGACATTTAGGAATTTCTTCACTTCTTTCATATTCATTGTTGTGCGTTAGAGTTTAACTCTAAAAGTTTCCCCCTAATTCGTGCTTGTGCATGTTTCAGATAACAATGCCTCCATGAAGAGCAGCAAGAGGTCGTCCAGCTAAGAGGAATGTAGAAGCTCAGGAACAGGAGTTACCCAATGCTCCTGAAGTGAAACATCAATGAATGGTTACCAATGTTGAGTTTTGCGAGGCTATCCGAATGCTAAGCCAAGCGGTAACTTACCAATTCGGACAACAAAGGGTAGCTCGACAAGAAGAGGCTGATACTTCTAGGATTCACAAATTCTTGAGGATGAATCCCCAAAGTTTTTTTGGTTTAAGCACTATTGAGGATCCGGAAAACTTTGTGGAAGAGTTGAAGAAGGTGTTTGAGGTGATGCATGTGGTGGATATTGAAAAGGTTAAACTAGGTGCATACCAATTGAAGAGTGTGTCTAGGCTTGGTTTGACCAATGGAAGGAGGGTCGAGATGAGGATGCACCACATCCGAGTTGGTCTTTCTTTGAAGAAGCTTTCTTGGGGCGTTTCTTTCCCCGAGAACTGAAGGAAGCAAAGGTACGAGAGTTTCTTACTCTGAAATAGGACTCCATTAGTGCTCATGAGTATGGGTTAAAGTTCACCCAATTGTCTCTCCATGCTCCGGAGATGGTAAAGGATATGAGGAGTAGGATGAGCTTGTTTTTTGCTTGTTTGGGTCATGCTTTTTAGTAAAGAAGGTAGGTCAGGAATGTTGATTGGGAACATGGGCATTTTAAGGTTAATGGTCTATGTGCAACAAGTTGAAGAAGAGAAGCTGAGGGACAGAGAGGAGTACAGGAACAAGAAAGCCAAGACTAGGAATGAGTTTGGCCAATAGAAAGATGGTTCGAGTCTACCACAATTTCAAAAATAGAAGGGGCATGCACCATCATCTTCTATTTCACTTGCCCCCAGAAACCGAGGTGAGTATAACGGACAGAATTCGCAGAACTTCAAGGCTAGACCAGCCCAATCCCAAGGTAGTGTGGCATAAGGAGGTAGTTGGGCTGCTGCATGTGGTAAGGGTGGTGGAAACCACCCTGGTCAATGTTGTGATGGACAGACATGTTGTTTCAAGTGTGGTCAAGAGGGTCACTTCATGAGAGAGTGCCCTAAGAATAAGCAGGGTGGTGGAAATCCAGGCAGCAGAGCTCAATCTTCATTAGTTGCTCCACCAGAAAGGACTGCACCTAGAGGAGCCACTTCTTGCACAGGCTGAAGGGCAGACCGTCTCTTTGCAATCACTAGCCTCCAAAAGCAAAAGAAATCTCCAGATGTTGTCACGGGTATTATAAGAGTCTTTACTTTTGATGTTTATGATTTGTTAGACCCAGGAGCAAGTTTATATTTTGTAACTCCTTTTGTTGCAAATTAGTTTGAGATTCTTCCTGGGAATCTTTGCAATGTGTATCTACCCTTCTTGGAGAGTCAATTCTAGCGGAAAGAGTCTATCTTGATTGTCATATCTCTATCAATCATAAGAAACCATGACTGATCTAGTAGAGATACATGGTAGATTTCGATGTCATTCTAGGTATGGACTGACTTCATGCTTGTTATGCGTCAATATATTGTAGAATTTGAGTGGTCATGTTCCAAATTCCTAATGAGCCAGTCATAGAGTGGAGTAGTAGTTCAGCAGTGCCTAAGGGTCGTTTCATTTCGTACCTTAAGGCGAGGAAATTAGTTTCAAAGTGGTGTATCTATCACTTAGTCGGGGTTAATGACTCAAGTGCTGAGGTACTTTCTCTTCAGTCAGTTCCTATAGTAAATGAGTTTCCAGAAGTCTTTCGTGATGATGTACCCAAAGTCCCTCCTGAGAGAGAGATAGACTTCGACATAGACATCATCCCATATACTCGTCCTATCTCTATTCTGTCTTACAGAATGGCACCAACAAATTTAAAAGAGCTAAAAGAACAATTGAAATATTTGTTAGATAAAGGCTTCATTTTACCAAGTGTCTCACTTTAGGGAGCTCCGATCTTGTTTGTAAGGAAGAAGGATGGTTTCCTTAGGATGTGTATATACTACCATCAGTTGAATAAGGTTACCATCAAGAATAAGATATGGGCATTATGAAATTTTGGTTATGTCCTTTGGTTTGACCGATTCGCCTACAACATTCATGGGTCTTATGAACCGAGTCTTCAAACCTTATTTAGATATGTTTGTCATCTTCTTCATTGATGACATACTGGTTTATTGAAGGAATGAAGGAGATCGTGCTAGTCACCTCAGGATTGTTATTCAGACTTTGAGAGATAAGGAGTTATATGCCATGTTCTCCAAGTGTGAGTTTTGGCTTAAGTCTGTAGCATTGTTGGGCCACATTATTTCTGGTGATGAGATTAGAGTTGATATCCAAAAGATAGAAGCGGTTTAGAGTTGGCCTAGACCCACATCTCCAACAAATATAAGAAGTTTCTTGGGTTTGGCTGGCTATTATAGGAGATTCGTTGAAGGGTTTTTATCTATCTCGTCTCCTTTGACCAAGCTAACTCAAAAGACAGTCAAGTTTCAATGGGATGAAGCTTGTGAGAAAAGCTTTCAGTAGTTGAAAAAGAGATTGACTACCACTCCGGTTTTGACCTTACTAGAGGGTACTCAAGGTTTTCTGGTGTATTGTGATGCATCAAGAGTTGGCTTGGGCTATGTGTTGATGCAGAATTATAAGGTTATAGATTATGCCTCCAGACAATTGAAGGTTCATGAGAAGAACTATCCAACTCATGACTTAGAATTCGTTGTAGTATTTTTGGCTTTGAATATATGGAGTCACTACTTGTATGGTGTTCATGTTGACATATTCACTGATCACAGAGCCTCCAATAAGTGTTAACTCAGAAAGAGCTAAATCTCAGACCGAGGAGGTGGTTAGAATTACTCAAGGATTATGACATGAGTATTCTTTACAAACCAGGTAAGGCTAATGTGATTGTTGATGCCTTAAGCAGGTTGTCCATGGGTAGTACCGCCCATGTTGAAGAAGAAAAGAGGGATTTAGCTAAAGATGTGCACAAACTCACGCCTGGGAGTCAGACTTATGGATTTCACAGAGAAAGGGATAGTGGTGACTAATGGGGCTGAATCATCACTTGCATCTGAGGTAAATGAAATTCAAGACCAAGACCCCATTTGCTTGAATTGAAGGAAATTTTCAAAAGCAAAGAGTATTGGCTTTTGAACAAGTGGGAGATAGTGTGTTGAAGTACCAAGGTAGATTATGTGCACCTAGGGTGGATAAACTCCAAGAGAGGATCCTGGATGAGGCTCATAGCTCCAGATATTCCATTCATCCGGGTTCCACCAAGATGAACTGTGATTTGGGAGAGGTATATTGATGGGAAGGCATCAAGAAATATATTGCTGAGTTTGTTGCCAAGTGTCTGAATTGCCAGCAAGTGAAAGTAGAGCACCAAATGCCTGGAGGTTTGGCTCATACTATAGAACTTCCAGAATGGAAGTGGGAGATGATTAATATGGACTTTATCACAGGCTTGCTAAGATCTCACAGGCAACATGATTCTATTTGGGTAGTTTTTGATAGAATGACAAAATCAGCTCATTTCTTGCAGGTAACGACTACCTATTCGGCTGAGGATTATGTTAAGTTGTACCTTCAAGAGGTGGTGAGACATCATGGAGTTTCGGTCTCCATTATTTCAGATATGGTGCACAATTTACTGCACAATTCTTGAAATCTTTCTAGAAAGATTTGGGATCAAAGGTGAACTTAAGCATTGCTTTTCATCCCAGAAAGATGGACAAGCAGAGAGTACTATATAGACCTTAGAAGATATGTTGAGATCTTGTGTAATTGACTTAAAAGGGAGTTGGGATGATCACATACCTCTCATTGAGTTCTCCTACAACAACAATTACCATTAGAGCATCCAAATGGCTCCATATGAAACTCTTTATAGGGGAAGATGAAGATCTCCTATTGGGTGGTTCGAGGTTGGTGAAGAAGGGTTGATAGGACCAGATAGGTGAAGGTGATTCAAGAGAGATTGAAAACAGTACAGAGTCACAAAAAGTCCTACACTGATGTGAGGAGAAGGTCATGGAGTTTGAAGTGGATGATTGGGTATATCTTAAGGTTTCACCCATGAAGGGTGTTATCAGGTTAGGTAATAAGGGAAAAATTAGTCCCCGGTATATTGGTCCTTATAGAATCTCCAAGAGAGTGGACAATGCAGCTTATGAGTTGGAGCTACCCCAAGAGTTAGCGGTGGTTCATCCGGTATAAAATATTTCTATGTTGTAGAAATGCTTGGGAGATCCTTCATTGATTGTACCAACTGAGGATGTTGGGATTGAGGATAACTTATGCTATGAAGAGGTTCCGATGCAGATTTTAGATCGTCAAGTTTTCAAGTTGAGGACTAAGGAGTTGCATCAATTATGGTCCTTTTGGAGGAACCAATTAGCTGAAGAAGCGACTTGGAAAACGGAGTATCATATGAAGAGGAGATATCCACCTCTCTTTGAATCCGAAGAGAATAAATATCAAGGTACTAAATTCTCTTCTTAGCTCTTTAAAAGACTGTGTAAGCATGTTATTACTTGCTTTAGTTTGATGAGTTCTGAGACAATGTTACTACCCTTACCTTAGTGAAAGAGTTCTCATTCGAGGACGAATATTCCCAAGGGGGAGATATTGTAACATCTCGTTACCTAAAATAGCTAGGGATAAGCTAAGAAACTAAGAATAGTTATTTTTGGAAAGAAAAGGAAAAATATAGAAAATTTCCTAAGTTTAAAAAGGGAGTTTTGGTCATTTTCAAACAGCCATAACTTCTAGCTCCAAAGGAGTTAGGAAAAGCTCTTTATATGAATGGAAATGCCTTGGGTAGATATTCCTAATGGCTCCAAGTTTGCTCATTTCCAGTGTCATATGAGGGAGATATGCCTTTCGGAAGTTGGATTGTTGGACTGAAGAAAGTCCAATCCGAATTTTAGTAAGGGTAAAGTAGTCTTTTCACCCTACTATTTCCCAATAAATTTTAAGGGTTTGTTAGGTTTAAAACCAAGACTTTATTCAGTTTTAGAAAATTCGAGAACGCTTAGGGCTTGGGAGAAAAAAGAAGAGAAGATCAAGATCAAGAATTCTTTAAGAACGCCAAGATCGTTGAGTAGAATTCGTTGTGGGTGATCCATTTTAAGGTATTTGAGATATATCTATGATGGGTTCTTCCACCCACACACCTATTTGATTCAATTTAGCAAGTTAGAGTAGATTGAATGATGAGCATTGATACTTTGATGAACAATTATCGATTTCTTGATTGATTTGGGTTGTAGCATGTTTTAGTTGATTGGATTCGTGTTTTCCGGTTTGTTTTTCGGGTCTAATCTATTGGGTATTGAGGTTTTTAGTGATACTAACTTATTGGGGTGCGATCCATGGAAGATTAGAAGGTTTAGAGATGAAAAACGATGAAGAAAGTCGGAAATCCCATCTAAAAAGCCATGGGGCGCCGCACCAGCTAGAGACTCTCAGGACAGTCTCTGTCCTTCAGGCTCTAACGCCCCGCGCCTCTCAAGTGCTAGGGCCACCTGGAGATCTCGGTTTTTGTTTGTTCGTGTTTTCTAGTCTTTCAATTTCAGAGTGTTGTTGGGTCTGTCCCAACATTCATCATAGTATGTTCGAGGATTCATTGATAGTCAGATAGTTAGTTTGAGTCTCTTCTTTGAACTGCATATATTTTGCTATGAGAATTTAATTACTATTTTGGCCAGACTATAATATTGAAGTTTTATTTTAAGAACATTCTTATTTTATCATTGAGTTAAGTTAAGCCTTTCGCTGAGATTAGTAAGCCAGGCCAAGGGTTCGCTCAAGACCAGCAATAGTCATTGGGTGCCAGCCACGTCCAGGGTGTAGACTCGGGGGCGTGACACATATATCTTCACCCTATCATCTTTAGCTTCTCAAGCAGTTTCTCCAAAAATTGATTTCCCCAAAGAACTTTGACTTGATTCTACTTGCTTTCTTCTCAACTTGCGAACTTGGCATCTAGAATATGGACTAAAATCTCTTTATAAGATAAGATATCCTTGATACCAATATATTCAGTTGGTATGATAAGTAAAATGTCTCCCATGCAGTTCTTCAACATGAACAAAAAAAAATGAAATACCAGATGAACCACTGCTAACTCTTGGGGTTGATCCAACTCATAAGCTACCTTGTTGATCCTTTTGGATATTCGGTAAGGACCAATATACCGGGGACTAAGTTTCCCCTTCTTAACAAACATCATAACACCCTTCAAGGGTGAAACTTTCAGATATACCTAATCATCCACTTCAAATTCCAATGACATTCTCCTAATACCCGTGTAGGACTTTTGACGACTCTATGTTGTTTTCAATCTTTCTTAAATCAACTTCCCCTTCTCCATGCCTTGGTAAACTAGATCTGGTCCTCTCAACCCTGCTTCACCAACTTCGAATCACCCAAGAGGAGATCTGAATATTCTCCGAAAAAGAGCTACATATGGAGCCATTTAGATGCTCGAATGGTAGTTATTGTTGTAAGCAAACTCAAATGAGAGGTAGGTGGTCATCCCAATTCCCCTTGAGATCAATAACACAAGACCTCAACATATCTTCTAGGTTTTGATAGTATGCTCCGCTTGTCTATTCGTCTGAGGATAAAAAGCAGTGCTTAAGTTCATATTCTAACCCAAACCTTTCTAGAAAGACTTCCAGAACTGAGCAGTAAATTGTGCACCTCTATTTGAAATAATGGAGACCAAAACTCCGTGAAGTCTTACCACTTCTTGAATGTGCAACATATCATAGTCCTAGGCTCAATGGGTAATCTTTACAGGAAAAAAGTGGGCTGATTTGGTCATTATATCGACAATTACCCAAATACAATCAGGTTGCCTGCGAGACCTTGGTAACTCTATGATGAAGTCCATATTAATCATTTCCCACTTCCATTCCTGAAGTTATATATTCTTGGTGAACCCTACAGGACCTTCGGGATCTGCTTTAATTTATTGACAATTCGAGCACTTTGCGACAAATCTTGCAATGCCCTTTTTCATACCTTCCCACAAATATAATTCTCCCAAATCACGATACATCTTTGTGGAACCTGGATGAATGGAATATCTGGAGCTATGAGCTTACTCCATGATCCTCTCTTGGAGTCCATCCACCATAGGTACACACAACCTACCTTGATATTTCAATACACCATCTCCCCCCTGTTCAAAAGCTAATACTCTTTGCTTATGAACATTCGTCTTTCATTCAAGAAAAAAAGGGTCTCAGTCTTACTTCTCTTTTACTTCTGACACTAATGATGATTCAGCCCCATTGGTCACAACTGTTTCCTCCTTCTGTGGAATCCATAATTCAGAATCCTAAGCGTGCAAGTCTATGAACATCTTTTGCTAGTTTTTTCTTCTCTTCTTCTATATAGGTAGTACTAACCATAGACAACCTTCTTAAGAAATATGCAACCACATTAACCTTTCTCGGGTGGTAATGATAAGTCATGGGTTGGATAATTCTTTTCATGAAACTTCAACTGTCTGGAGGCACAAGCTATAACTTTGCCATTCTGCATTAGAACACAACCCAAACCAACTCTTGATGCTACACAGTACACCACAAAACCTTGAGTACCTTCCGGTAAAGTCAAATGTGGGACAATAGTCAACCTTTTTTCAATTTCCTAAAAAGTTTTCTCACAAGCTTCAGACCAATGAAATCTAACCGTCTTCTCAGTCAACTTAGTCAAAGGATATAAAATAGATGAAAACCCCTTAACAAACCTTCTATAGTAGCCACCCAAACCCAAGAAACCCCTTATATCATTTGGAGACGTGGGCCTAAGACAACTCTAAATTGCTTCTTTCTTTTGGGTATCCACTCTAATTCCATCACCAGAAACTATGTGGCCTAAGAATGCCACAGACTCAAGCCAAAACTCACACTTGGAGAACGTGGCATACAACTCCTTATCTTTCAAAGTCTGAAGGACTATCCTGAGGTTACTAACATGATCTTTTTCATTCCTTGAATAGATTATTATGTCATCAATGAAGACGATAACAAACATATCTAAATAAGGCTTGAAGAATTTGTTCATAAGATCCATGAACTATGTTGGTGCATTAGTTAAACCAAATGACATGACAAAAAATTTATAATGTCCATATCTTGTTCCAAATGTTGTCTTTGGAATATCACATTCCCTAAGTTTCTACTGATGGTAGCCTTGCCTATGATCAATTTTCAGGATGCAGGAAATACCCTGAAGCTGGTCGAAAAGATCATCAATCCTTTGGAAGAGAATATTTATTCTAGATGGTGACCTTATTCAATTGACGGTAATCTATACACATCCTAAGGTAACCATCCTTATTTCTTACAAAAAATATCAAAGCACCCCAAGGTGAGACACTTGGTCGAATGAAACCCTTGTCCAACAGATCTTTCAAATGTTCTTTCAACTCTTTTGACTCTGCTGGTGCCATTCTATATGATGAAATAGAGATAGGACGAGTATTTGAAATGATGTCTATGCCAAAGTCTATTTCTCTCTCAAGAGGGACTCCGGGTAGATCATTTGGAAAGACTTCTGGAACGCTTTTACTACTGAAACTGAAACTGACTGAATAGGAGGTATCTCAACACTTTAGTAATTAACTTGGACTAAGTGATAGACACACCTCTTGGAAACTAACTTCTTTTCCTTTAAGTACGAAATGGAATTGTCCATAGCCACTGCTGAACTGCTTTTCCACTCTATAACTGGTTCACTAGAAACTGGAACTTGACTACTCGAGTGCTGAAATCTATTGATGCATAATAGTATGAAGCCACTCCATACCTAGAATGACATAAAAATCTACCATGTCTAACTAAACTAAGTCATCCATGGTACTCTTTTGATTGACAGGAAATGGTAGAATCACGATTGACTCTCTGTGCTAGAATAGAATTCTAAACCAGTGTAAAAACAATGAAGGGATAAAGATGTTTCTCTAAAAAGCATCAAAATTGAAGACTTGGATCATACTAGTGACAATATCTGGTGAATCCTCTTGCTCTCGGCGGCTAGTGATTGCATAAAAGTGGTTCCCTTCTCCATCTTCCCCTAACGTAAGTTATCCAGATGTAACTCTATCTAGTGAAAAATTAAAGAAGATTGAGCTCTATTGCCCTCTTTATCATTTTTCTTCCTGTTCTTAGGACATTCTCTTATAAAATGACCATTCTGGCCACACATGAAACAATCAATGAAGCCATCACAACACACCCCTGAGTGGCTCCTACCAACTTGTAACATGCAAGATTCCAAGTACCCCATTATTCCTTACCACCTTGCAAATACACAGGTCTAGGTCTAAAGTTCGGAGAATCCTGAGTATTGTACACACATTGCTTCCTTGGTGCAGGTACAATAGGAGATAATCAAGTATGCCCTTTATACTTCTGTTGGATAGAAGACAAGTTCACATTACTCTTTTTCTTCCCGAACTCATTCCCTGATGTATTAGCCCTCTTGTTCTTAAACTCTTCTCTATCCCCTAGATTTTACTCCTCAACTTATTGCACAGGGATCATCAGCATGTCATCTATTAACATGGCAACCTTAATATCCTTACTTGAGAAATGAGAAAACACAGCTTCAAACTAGTTCATTCTACTCCTCATGTCTAAAGCAAAACCCAACTCATAATCGGTTACGCATAAGCACGAGTTAGACAGAAACATTTTAGAGATAAACTCTAACGCACAAAGAGAAATATGAAAGAAGTGAAGTATATCCTAAATGTTGAAGCCTCCTAATTATCGATGTAGTGCGCTTCACATCGATAACGAGGACTCTACAGACTCGACTTCATAGAATCCCTAGGACTCTTGAACTTTGTGCTTGATACCAAGTTTGTCACGCCCCGAGCCTACACCCTGTACGTGGACGGCACCCAATGACTATTGTTGGCCTTGAGAGACCCTTGGCCTGGATTACTTAACTCAACGAAAGACTTAACATAATCATAAGGCGAGAAACATTCTCATATAATAACTTAAATAAATGTCTTGGACAAAATGACACTTCATTCTCAAAATTAGAAACATCTGAATGCAAGATAAAGTGAGACCCAAACTGAACAATCTGACTGACTATATGTCTATGAAGCCTCTATAATACTAAGATGAATGTTGGGACAAATCCCATAACATCTATAAGTAAGAACATGTAAAGCAATGAAAGAGTCGTCCGGAATGTAAGAAGGCTCACCAATGACTCTTAGTGCTCAAACTGGATCAATGGGGCGCTGGATGCTGATCCATGTTACCTGCGTCTGCATCATAAGACGATGCAGGCCAACTGACATATCAGTACATTGAATATACGAGTATGCGAGTTGGAATGCTAAACAATAACTTAAGCTTGTTAAGAGTAAGAAGAAAACGTACCTTGGCTCTGCTCAACTTAAGAAATATTGGACTTAATATAAAGCAACAAAGACACATGCAATATATATAAAGCTTTGTAAAAAAATAAAACAATTTAGTTCGTCAAAGAAGATGAAATAACAATCTGAACTTTACTTGTATATGAAAGTAATATAGTTTTTGTGGGAGATTCTCTAACCGACAATCATCACTATGAGCCTAAGAGATGGTACAACGTCTTACCTCACGTGGCAAGAGGACAGTCCTATACCCTGCCGTCAGTATAGAACCTGAACTACTAAATGGATCCACTAGTTTATGCTAAAAAGCACTATGGAATCATCTAAAAGTATGACCCTTCTTCTGTCCATGTTCGCTACATGGTTTATGGGGGCTTGAGTTAGTATTAACTCACATCCCTATATCGGTGCTCAATACTACTCCCAAAATAATTAGCTCATATGTTTTTAAAACAACTTCTTATCTGGTTTGAGGTAATTGCTCAAACTTAGCTTTAAAAGCTCTCTTGAAAATCATAGTTTCCTCTTTACTAAAACTAGTCAAAGGCTTTGTTGGAAGTGTAGCTTCCTTTCTTGCTCAAAATGTGAAAATATTTGTAACTCTTAGGGAATACTTAGTTCCCTTATAACTTTTGAGAAATGAACTCAACTCTTTACTCTTTGTTTAACTTGAAACTTGAGCCTTAAAACAAAGTTACAATGTTTGTTAAAGACTCTTGGAAACTTTGAGATTTTACTTTGACTTTCTTCTTAACTTTTAGACCTTACTCTTAACTTCTTTGACTTTGATCTTAATTTTCCTTTAATTGGATTATGGATTCAAGGTTCCCTCATGTTTATGGATGATTTCATGATGTTTGGATGTACCTTAGAGTGTTGGAATCAACTAGGAAACATTGGTACATCACTTAGGAACTAGTACGAAAAGATGGGGAATGATTGGGGTGCACATGCGTCCTTGGCTCTCTAAGAGGCATGGGGCGCCAGGACCCAACCATCAGAGGCCAATTTGGGGTGCTCTGGATGGCCCGCCGCCCCAAGTCCCTACGGACAGAGACTGTCATGTGGGGCTATGGGAGGCGCGGCTCCCCAGGGCCCTACGGACAGGCATTTTGACTTTTCTTCTCGGTTTTTATGTCTAAACCCTCTAAACTTCCATGGTTATTTCCCCAAAGACTTAGAATCATTAATACCCTCAATACCCAATAGATTCTACTTGTAAAACAACCCAGAAACACAAATCAAATCAACTCTAGGCATGCAACAACTCAACCAACAAGCATTCAACAATATTCTTCAAGAACGTCACTTTTCATCATTCAATCTACTCAAAATAGCCGAATTAAACACGTTGGTGTGTGGGTGAACTAAACCAACACGAAAATATCTCACTAACATTTATAGGGATCACCCCCGATGAATTCTACTCGCAATTCCATGGCGTTCTTGGCGAAGCCTTGATCTTCCTCCCTTCTCCTTCTTCTCTTCTCTTTTCTCCCAAGACCTAAGAGTAAATTGATTTTCCAAAACTGACTTAAGGCTTATTTTTACAGTTACAATGTTTGTTAAAGACTCTTGGAAACTTTGAGATTTTACTTTGAATTTCTTCTTAACTTTTAGACTTAACTCTTAACTTCTTTGACTTTGATCTTAATTTTCCTTTAATTGGATTATGGATTCATGGTTCCCTCATGTTTATGGATGATTTCATGATGTTTGGATGTACCTTAGAGTGTTGGAATCAACTAGTAAATATTGGTACATCACTTAGGAACTAGTACGAAAAGATGGGGAATGATTGGGGTGCACATGCGTCCTTGGCTCTCTAAGAGGCATGGGGCGCCAGGACCCAACCATCAGAGGCCAATTTGGGGTGCTCTGGATGGCCTGCTGCCCCAAGTCCCTACGGACAGAGACTGTCATGTGGGGCTATGGGAGGCGCGGCACCCCAGGGCCCTACGGACAGGCATTTTGACTTTTCTTCTCGGTTTTTATGTCTAAACCCTCTAAACTTCCATGGTTATTTCCCCAAAGACTTAGAATCATTAATACCCTCAATACCCAATAGATTCTACTTGTAAAACAACCCAGAAACACAAATCAAATCAACTCTAGGCATGCAACAACTCAACCAACAAGCATTCAACAATATTCTTCAAGAACATCACTTTTCATCATTTAATCTACTCAAAATAGCTGAATTAAACACGTTGGTGTGTGGGTGAACTAAACCAACATGAAAAGATCTCACTAACCTTTATAGGGATCACCCCCGATGAATTCTACTCGCAATTCCATGGCGTTCTTGGCGAAGCCTTGATCTTCCTCCCTTCTCCTTCTTCTCTTCTCTTTTCTCCCAAGACCTAAGCGTAAATTGATTTTCCAAAACTGACTTACGGCTTATTTTTACCTCTAATAAACCGTTAAAACGAATTAATAAATAGATGGGTGAAAATACTAGTTTACCCTTAAATTCGGAATTAGAATTTCTTCACTTCAACAAGCCAACTTTTGAAAGGCATATCTACCTCATACGATATCGAAATTATGCAAACTCAGCGCCGTTAGAAATATCTTTCCATGGGATTTCTAACCATATAAAAAACTACCCCTAAATCATCTTGGGCTAGAAGTTATGGCCGTTTCAAAATGACCAAAAGTCACTTCTTAAACTTAGGAAGATTTCCAGATTTTTCTTATTCTTTCCAAAAATAAATATTGCCAGATTTTAACTTCTTTTCTAGTTGTTTCTAGTTGCGAGATATTACAGACGCATTCGTTGATCCTATGTCATAATTCAGTTATAAATGCTCTAATAAATATTTCTTGAAGGACATAATTTATGGCACGCCTGAAGCGTGATACATTAATCGATTCAAAATATAAAACTTCTTGAAGAAAAAAAATAAGCAAATGATAAAGATGGTCATAATAATGAGGCAAATGCTTTAGAAAGATCACCATGACATAACACTTCATAAAATCTTGACAAAGGTTCAGTTACCTGAAAATGATGAAAAATAAAGAGAGTTTGATAAATTATGTCACATTAGAATCGTTATAAAATAACAGTCAACGATAACTTGAATATAATGTAGTGCTCAAAATAATAAATGGTGATGAGGATCTTTATATTAAATATGTCGAGAGTTGAGAGATAAATGATTGCCCAAAGAAAATACAATTCAATTATATTTTTATTCCCTTGGAAATGTGATGTTTTGGACTTATTTTGTTCATATACCAAGATATAATGTTAGTGGGGTAGAAATGAATTATGTGCCATAAGTAAAATCGTAAAATATAACATACGGCTTGTGCATTGAAAAATGAAGTCTTTTCACAGAAGTCCTGACATTATTGTATGGAGATAATTACTCCTAAGATGGATGCAATGAGGTTTCTATCAGTCTAACAATATATGAAAAACTTTAATATGCATGATGAATGATTATCATGTCTAGATAGGCAGTAAATATTATTTCAAAAATTCTTGAATGATCTAAAAAGGTTATAAAGCGATTCCATTGAATAGTACCCCAATGGTTGTATTATATCATAACATAAAGATCAATTTTGATCTTGTTAAAGTGGTTAGAAAATATCATGTCATAGTGCAATTACTGCATATATGTATCCTGCTACTATTATTCATGAAAAATAATTTTATTAGAATGCATGCAAAATATAACATCACTGTTATCGGTGGAGATATTGGAGTGAATCAAATATCGATATAAATTATTTATTCTAACCAATCTTGTAAAGGTTTATTGATGATGCAATTGCAGAAAATCATTTGATTTATACCAAGTTTGATCTCAAGAGAGATATCTGTTTTAATGTGGAAACATTGTCATGACATATTATCCTACAAGATAATCAGTTTTATTATCATGAAAGTCTTTCTCACTTGGATATTGATACACACAGGTCACATGAATAATTTGTCTACACCGACAAGTTCACAAACTAAGTGATTGTCAAAAAAGTGTAGTTGGTTGAACAATACATATCCAACGGACGAGAAACGATATATCAAGATAAGCTCATATGCAACATAATTATGAATCTAATTTGATCACAAAGACACACTCAATATCAACATTGGGGAGGCTATGAATATGATTGGGAGACATCCTTTACAAGAATTAAATGATGTTTTAATCAGGGGATTAAATACGCGCTACACACTTTTTTTCTTAACTAAGGTTTTGTCCCAATAGATTTTCCTGGTAAGATTTTTAATGAGGCAACTCTCAATACGTATTACTAGGTATGTACTCTTTTTCCTTCACTAGGACTTTTTCCCACCGAATTTTTTCTAGTACGATTCTAATGAGGCACATTATCTATTGATAAACTCCAATAAATAGGAAATACATCATATTGTAGATGTCCATTACAAAATACTCTGGATAAGCTTGAAATCAAGAAGACAACTTACAAGCATCTCCACAAGCAGACACCTATAAGTAACTCTAGAAACAGGTTCATAAGAAACTTACAAGCAGCTCCGCGAGTAGATTTTTATAAGCAGCTTCCAAAATCAGATTCTTATAAACAACTTACAAGTATCTCTACAAATGAGTCCCTACAATCAACTTACAAGTAGCTTCCTTCAAGCAACTTGTAACGAGGCAACATTCATATCACGAATGACTATGTACATTATATTTGTGTGTTTGTGTGTCAACGTGACATAACACTTCATAAAACCTTGGTAAAGGTTCAGTTACCTGAAAATCATGAAAAATAAAGAGAGTTTGACTATGTACATAGTTGGTGGAAGTCATGGATGACCTCACTTTGTTACTATAGCAATATAACTCCAAGTAACTTTTGCCAATAAATAAAACATTCCATACAACAAAGAGATACAACAATAATTATAAAATACTACTACTTTCTTCCTTTCTTTGTTCTTATTATTTTTGTTTTCCTTTTATTCTTTCTATGTTATTCCATTTGATTTTAGTATTCTATCATTATTTAATAACATAAACTACTAATTTTAAAAATATAAAGATTTAAATTAGTATTTTTAAAATTTTGATAAAATCTTAAAGACTAAATTGCATATACCCATTAGTTTTGAAGAGTTCCCTTTTAGTCAAAACACAACCAGACGATTGGGAGGACGAAGGGATGAATATTTGGAAAAAAAATCAAACTATTTGCTTCTTATTCAACTTCAAAATCATTCAAACATTTTTTATTCTGTTTTCATTCTTATCGTACAAGGTAAATTTTCTTCTCATTTCTATTTCAAAATATTAAAACTAGAGTTTCATAAAGAAAAAAATCATTATCATCTATTTATGATATTTTTTGTTTTTTTGCATTGCATTTATTTCGTTTGAAGTTGAATTAACTCAAAAGAGTTTTTTAGTCCGTATAAAATTATTTTGTGTTAATGAATTTAGTGAATTCAATTTAGTTGTTTCAGCCAATAACTTTTGTTGTTGTCTGGACAACTATTTAAGTTGTTTATAGGAATAATTAGGAATATCATTCAATACAAAATGGTCCAACAACTGCATGCAGTTGTCGTGCGACTAGATAAGTCATTCCAACAACTAAGGCAGTTATTGGACAATCGTGTTTAGTTGTTGATCAATTGATTAGTTATAGGATAAATAATATAATTATTGATTTTTAATGTACTACAACTACACATTTTCTATCGATCCTATTAAGTTAATTCTATACTATTTACTATTTTTAAAAAATAATTTAGTATAGATATAATGCATGAATATAAGAGAAAGAGAATTGGGACATCTTCATCCAATGCAAATACTGGAGAAAATGTCAAGAGCTTAACAACTGCTAAAAAAGAGGTAAAGGAACACTTGAAAGTAGTAAGACCAATAGTGACCTATTTGGAGAAAAAACAAGTGATGAAAATAGTGGAAAGCAATCTAAATAAGATGGAAAAAAGTAGTAAGAGCAGCAATGACCTATTAGGTGAAAAATGTAATGACCCGGATTCTTGAATTCCGAATTGCCACCGGCGTCGTTGACCTCTCAGAGGTCGCAGACAAGCCTCATCTTGTATTCATCACATTCATCTAGTTAAAATTTAAAACTTTTATATGTATGAAGTTTACTCAGACTTCATATAGTCATTACATATTAATCATTACATACTAAGCTCAACCTCAATAGACAACCATCTAATATAAAGAATCAATTCGAAACTGCAGATGAATATATCATAAATAGTTTGCCAAACACGACCTTACATCAAAAGGTTCGAAATGAAATATGAAAGAAATGCAAGGGACAACATCCACAAGCTATGTCTATATCTAAAGCTAGATTAAAACTGTAGCATCCTCGAAATCAAGAGGACCTAACAAATGGTCTGGAGAAAACGCTGAAGTCCAAACTGCTGCAAGTGCGTCAATCTGCTCTCTGACCTGCACCTATAAAATAGTAAATAGTAGGGGGTTAGTATACCACTTGTACTAAGTATGGGTGTATGCACACATACACTTAAAGCTATGCATGATCAATGAAAGCTCTTCCTAAGCAACATGCCATTTCTGGAAAGTGTAGTCATTAGACTTTCCTAATTCGTTAGTTGTGAATTGTAGTATGAATATGATGTATTTTAATGCATTCAAAGCACACAACTCATTTTCTATATGATTACAAGACATTAGTATCATCAACATGATTTTAGAACCACTCGGGCGAGGATTTGAAAATTTTCTAACCCCCAACCCAAGAGCTCATACTCTCACACTTAGTTTTTTTTCCAGTCTTTTTCTTCTTGTTGTTGTGTAGTTCAATGATTCCTTTAGTCCTATGTTTTACTTACAAGTGCAATGATTCATTGTAGTCCCATACCCACAATGAATCAAGTAAGTAATCCAAGGACTAAGGAATGATTTCCCGACCTTATAGTGATTCATTCTTTGCACTATATATTCATTACATTTCATAAGCCATTCTCTATTGGTCATGCCATTTATTTCATTACTTTCATGTTAGGGAAGTTATGGGGTATTTAGTTAACGTTATGTTTGTACTTTCCTTTATTGGCATCATACAAAAAGTCATTATAAGCCAATCTTATTTGGCTTTGCCCATTATTTGCTGAAAATTCATGAGTGTGATATTGGCAATTGACAATCTTAATCTCTTTTTCATTACTCACTTTGAACATACGTTCCATCATCAGCATCATCATTCTCACTTTCATAGAGACATCATAGGGAATAAGATCATGCGAGCTAAAATGAAATCCAGTGTCTGCCCCACGCCGAAAAGGGGTGATTTACCGGTTAAAATGAATCTAGATCATGTGATCTACTCATGAAATCCAGTGTCTGCCCCACACATGGAAAGGGGTGATCCCCGGCTAAGGCGAATCCATCTCAAGTGTTCACTCCACACCGAAAAGGAGTTGCTCACGGCTATAGTGAACCAAGAACATATTGTGAGCATTAATCGACATAGATCATGTGAGCTAAACATGAAATCCAGTGTCTTCCCCACACCAAAAAGGGGTGGAATCACCGGCCGAAGTGAAACCGAACATGCCTAGCTCGCTTAGGTGGAAACCACTGGCTAGTTCCTATGTTGGCTAGACATAGTTCGAAGACTAGGGACTTAATGAGACTACTTATCCACCTCGGTGGTAGCCTCGTCACATGAGACTTACACGTGCAAGTACATGCTCATAACTAGTCTATCGGTGTTGTGCTCACTTTCATTATCTTCTTTATCTTTTAGAGTTGACTCAAGCATTATGGAAGCTTGCTTCTAGATTGAGATTTACTTACTCTTTTGATGACCTGTCATCCTTACTTTACATTGATGAAATGTGAATTGTCCTTACATATCATCCATATTTTACATTGATGAAATGTGAATTATCCTTACATATCATCCTTACTTTACATTCATTAAATGTGAATTGTCCTTACATATCATCCTTACTTTACATTCATGAAATGTGAATTGTCCTTACATATCATCCTTACTTTACATTGATGAAATGTGAATTGTCCTTACATATCATCCTTAGGTGTTAATGAGACTAGTCTCACACATTCTAACACCTTCATTCGTGAGTATTCTTTTAACATAGTAGCTTAGGTGTAAGTAAGACTTGTCTCACTTTCTTTAACACCCCATTCTGGTCACTTACTTAATTTAGACCCCTTTAGTTATGTTACAACTCACGTTACTTCCTTACTTTAGTGTAGTAGCTTCATATCATCGTTTATGGATAATGATCACTTCATTCAATGAGTTACGTATGTTCATAGTTCATTCTTTTAGAGCATGTTGGGAGTTGTCCCAATGTATGGCATGCGCTTGGTTATGGATTCATTGAATTACTTTAGAAGTGCTTATGATATCATTTGATACTCTAACTACACAAGATTGGCATATGATTAGTATTAGCCTCAACATTTGGGATATTAAACTACATAACCATTTTTGTTGGTATAGACCAATTTTACGTATGTTCACATTTAAATTGAATTTGTATGAACCTTTACCCAATATTTCAATCATTTACATAAGCCCCTAGCCATTAGCATGCATCCGTTTTGACAAAGTAGTGTTAGCCAATTTTATTGGCACCAGATAGTCAATTCATTCAGTGTGTGATTTCATAGAGATCTTTTTAGACAATCTTAGTTCATGACTTTAGGCATAACATTTTTAAGCATCTTGGAAAGCATCATATTAACATTTGATGGATATAACATTTTCATAAAGTCACAACAAGTATGCATTAGGTCGTCACACATCACACTTAACGTTTCTGAACATATCTTAGTAATACATCGTCCTTCAATTCACGTAAGAAAGCCTTAGCATCAAACGAGTTCAATTCATAGTTCATTCGACATTTAACAATCAAGAACCCTACACATTAAGATCAGCCAACACCACATACCAACAACATGATCTCTAACCTATTCAACATGGAATCGAAAAGGATACTAGGGATAAGGGAAGTTCGACGAGAACTTTGGGAACAACCTTAGTTTTCGAGATCTCATGAATTACGACGATGGAAAGTACTCTTGGAGAAACAATTCCAGGAGAGAAACCCATACCTTATGTAGAACTTAATCTATGAAGACCACCTTGAACGAAAACTTGGAGAAACCTTGAAATCTCCTAGAACGTCTATGAACTTTCTGCCTCTTTCGTTCGTTCGTTTTAGCGTTGTCTTTCTCTGACTGTCTGATCATGAATTTTAGGTATAGGAACTGACTTTGACTTATTCAACTAAGGCTATTTTAGTAAATTAACCAACTGATTAGTAAATTACCAAAATGCCCTTCCTAAGTTTACTAAACATAGGAAGATGTTGAATTTGACCGAAATTAGGAAATCGACATTGAACCTTGTTTCGGTCAACATTTTGACTTTTAATTAATTAATTAAATCCTTAATTTAATTAATTTAGGGACCTAGGGAAATTACCAAAACACCCCTAAGTCACTAAGACCACAACTAACAACTTTGGACCATCCTAGGTTAGGTACTAGGTTGTCCCTAAGTTAGTTAAGTTAGTTAGGTGTCACCCGACTAGGTCTTAGATTGTCGGGTCCCTTGGCTGGTCAGTTTTGATTTATCCTAGGTTAGTTAGCTAGTTGGTTAAGTTAGTTAGGGTGTTGAGTTGGTTAGGAATCCCGGCCCCACCTGTCTGGACCCGTCCGCGCACATGCCCCTAACCGCCTAACCGAATTCGGTTAGCATGTCGCATGGTCCCCCTTTCGGCCGGTTAGCCCATGTGCTTGCACATGGGTTTGTTGCACTTTCCTAACTAATTTATCTTGATGGCTCATTTGGGAATGCTCACTTATTGTCGCAAGGACCCTCACCATGTCCTTGGGCACTGCTTAATTTACATGATCATTTTAGATGGTCATGTAGAATGGTATTTAGGCTTGACACTTGGATGCCTTATACCTCACACGTTGGTTGTTGATTTATATGTATATAGTGCCAATTATATTAGATTAGGGTCTTCCTTGCAGGTACATTCCTCAAACAACAATCTTTTGATTGGGACATGGCAACCCAAAAGTATATTTCTTATTCGTATATAGAAAATTGGCTAATATCTCTTAGCCAATTTTTCTATACTATGCCCAATATTTCTCAATATTGGGCATTGGGGTGCCTATGTACCCGTAATAGGCTATCCTAAGGGCATACTGGGCTCTTCATTAGACATATGATTTTACGGAACGTTGCATTATCCCCCCCCTGAATGTCACTTACACATCATTTAAACAAAGAGGGTAATTTTCGAAAGTTACTTTATCATACTTAAACTTTTATCTTTTGTGAATATCTGTTTCACACTTATTTGGATGATGCATAACATTCAAGCTTATCTGAAGCTTCATAATTGAGATTGAGGAATTTCCTTCTCAACCACACTTAACTTAATGCACATCACAACTCATGCAATACAAAAATCATGTCCATGCTACACAAAAGCAGTAACATGAAATGCAAACATGACTTAATTTTAACTCACATAGTGCTATTATAAGACATGTGTTTGGTGACCTATCACACCAAATCGACCAAAGCACTTGACTTAGAGTTTCCTTAAACATAAACCAGACTTAGGAAGAGAATATCTAATCTTAAAAACTGAACAAATGAGGGTAGCGGGATCTCATATCGGCCTCGTCCTCCCACGTTGCTCCCTCAACAAGATGGTTCCGCCATAGGACCTTCATGGTGGCAACCTCCTTGTTCCTCAGCCGCTTCACTTGGCGATCTACAATTCTGACTGGAACCTCTTCATAAGAAAGGTTCTCATCAACTCCTAACCCCTCAATAGGCAGGATGTATGCTGGATCGCCTAGACATTTCTTAAGCATAGAAACGTGAAACACTGGATGAACAGAAGCCAAGTCTTGAGGTAATTTCAGCTCGTATGCAACGTTTCCCACTCGCTGCAAGATCTCATAAGGACCTATATACCTCAGACTCAACTTGACTTTCTTACCAAACCTCATCACCCCATTCATGTGTGATATCTTCAGGTAGACTTGATCACCCACCTCAAACTCAAGAGCTCTCTTTCGGTTATCTGCATAGGATTTCTGATGACTATAAGCAGTAGCCAATCTATCCCTAATCATCATCACCTTCTCCACAGCCTAATGCACGATCTCGGGACCAAGGATGGCCGATTATCCTACTTCGAACCAGCCAATCGGAGATCTATATCTTCGGCCATATAATGCTTCGAAAGGTTCCATTCCAATACTGGAATGGTAGCTATTCTTGTAAGAGAACTCTATCAGCGGCAAGTGATCATCCTAACCCCCCTTGAAGTCAATAACACATTCTCTCAACATGTCTTCAAGGGTGTGGATGGTACACTCTGCTTGCCCGTCTGCGGATGGAATGCAGTACTAAGCTTCACCTGTGTACCCAAACTTTTCTGGAAAGATTTCCAAAAATGAGAAGTGAATTGATCCCCTCCGTCCGAAATAATAGATAGAGGAATCCCATGCCATCTCAATATCTCATCTATATAAATCTTGGCATAGTCTACAGCCTTGAAGGTAGACTTCACAAGTATGAACTGAGCGGACTTGGTCATTCTGTCAACAATAACCCAAATGGAATCATGTAGTTTCCTAGTCTTTGGCAGACCAACCACAAAATCCATATTGATAGCCTCCCACTTCCATATTGGGATCTCAATCGTCTGAGTGAGATCTCCAGGCTTAAGGTGTTTGGCCTTAACCTGTTGGAAGTTCGGACATTCCTCCACGAACTTAGAGATATCCCTCTTCATGCCTTCCCACCAATATATCTCTTTAAGGTTTTGGTACATTTTGGTGGCACCTGGATGGATGGAATATCGTGAACCATGAGCTTCTGCCAAAATACTTGACCTCAAATCATTCACATTGGGCACACATAATCTGTTCTGATATCTAAGTACGCAATCTCCACCTAACGCGAAGGACTCATTCAACTTACTCAATACCGAGTCTTTCAACTCCATGAGTACTGGTTCAAGGTGTTGATTGGCTTTAACATCTACAACAAATGAGGATTCGGAACTTGAGTGAACCGAAACACCCCCACTTGGTGCATATGTCAGCCGTACACCAAATCTTGCCAATTGGTGCACCTCTTTAGCCAGCTCCTTTTTCTCATCATCAATATGTGAAACGCTGCCCATGCTCAGTCTGCTCAATGCATCGTCCACCACATTGGCCTTACCTGGGTGATAGTACACACTCATGTCATAATCCTTGAGAAGTTCTAGCCATCTCCTCTGATGAAGATTCAACTCCCTCTGTGTGAATACATACTGAAGACTGTTATGGTCAGTATACACATCAACATGTACACCATATAAATAATGTCTCCACATCTTCAACGCAGAGACAACCGCGTCTAGTTCAAGATCGTGAGTAGGGTAGTTCTTTTCATGGATTTTCAATTGTTTTGATGCGTATGCAATCACCTTACCATTCTGCATGAGAACACATCCCAAACCTACTCGGGAAGCATCACAATATACCACGTACCCCTCACCACTTCTCGGCAATGTCAATACTGGGGCCAAAGTGAGTCGTTCCTTGAGTTCTTGAAAACTGTTTTCACATTTCTCGGACCACTCAAACTTCGCCTTATTCTTTGTCAATCCGGTCAATGGTGCAGCAATAGTGGAAAACCCTTCCACAAACCTGCGATAATAATTGGCTAAACCTAGAAAACTCCAAATATCTGTAGGAGTAAGGGGTCTCTGCCAATTCTTCACCGCCTCAGCCTTCTTAGGATCAACTTCAACACCTTGGTCGGTCACAACATGACCAATAAAGGTCACTAATCTCAACCAAAATTCATATTTGCTAAACTTTGCATACAACTGATGTTCTCTGAGTACTTGCAATGTCTTTGTTAAGTGTACCTCATGCTCTTCTTTAGACTTAGAGTATATGAGGATGTCATATATGAATACTATGATGAAGGAATCAAGGTACTCACGGAAGACCCTATTCATAAGGTCCATAAACACGGATGGTGCATTATTGAGACCGAATGACATGACCAGAAACTCATAGTGACCATATCTAGTACGAAAATCTATCTTAGGGACGTCTTCTCGCCTCACTCTAAGCTGATGGTAGCCTGACCGAAGGTCTATCTTGGAAAAGAAACTTGAACCTTGGAGTTGGTCAAACAGATCGTCAATTCTGGGAAGAGGGTACTTATTCTTTATAGTGACTTTGTTGAGTTGCCGATAATCAATGCACATTCTAAGAGTTCCATCCTTTTTCTTTACGAACAACACTGGAGCACCCCATGGGGATATGCTCGGCTGGATGAATCCCTTATCAAGTAGATCTTTTAACTTCAACTTCAACTCTTTGAGTTCACCTGGTGCCATCCTATACGGGGGAATATAAATTGGCTTGGTGTCTGGATCTAAATCAACGCCAAAGTCAATCTCACGTTCAGAAGGGACTTCTTGATCTAAGTCATTGACTCTAACTAAGTGGTATAAATACCCCTTAGCTATCATCTTATTTTCCCCTAAGTTTGAAATAATTTGGCCGACTGGACTTGAACCACGCTCTTCCCATTCCATTTCTAACTCATTTGGAAACTGAAACCTCACTACCCTGTTTCGACAGTCTATTGTGGCATAACACTTGTGAAGCCAATCCATACCCAAGATTATGTCAAAATCGAGCATGGCTAACTCCATTGGATCAGCGTGAGTGACTATATCAAGGATGTGAATTGGGCAATTTTTGTACACTTTCTCAGCTCTAATGTCGTCCCCTATGGGAGTACTTACTAAAATTGGATCATGCAAGATTTCAGGAAGCACATCAAATCTACTATCTATCAATGGAGTGACAAATGATAGAGTGGATCCTGGATCCAAAAATGCATACACTACATCAGCTGACCTCTCTTGCTCTTCTCTACCTTTTAGCGCATAGAACCTGTTCCTCCTGGGAGGTTCGGCTGCAGTATTTGCATTCGGCCGAGGCTGAGCATTTACCTTGGCTTGATTACTCACTTGAGGACAGTCTCGGACCATGTGTCCACTGTTGCCGCACCCAAAATAGGTGTTAGTACCTACCAAACATTCACCTCCATGTGAACGCCCGCACTTACCACAAGGCCTGTTGGTTAGCTGGACGTTACGGTCATTGCCCTTTCTGGGGCCAGACTTATTCACCTTACCTACTGAATTACCTGAAGGGGCGAAGTTACCTGAGTGACTCTTGAACTTAGGCCTATTTTGGACTCCAAACGAGTCCCTACCCGAGCTCGAACTAGGCTGGTCCGCGGCCTTAGGCTTCTTGCCTTCGTGAACCTTTCTCTTACGGCGACTCTCCTCCACTTGTTGAGCATGCACCATCAACCTGACCAGATCCATATTGTCATGCAGCATGGCTACCCGACAATCTTCTACCAGATCCTCAAATACGCCAGTAACGAATCTGCACATCTCATCCCTGCTATTTGCCACCAGAGAAGAAGCATACTTTGACAATTTCACAAATTTCAAGGAATACTCCTTGACAGACATACCTCCTTGTCTTAGGTTGATAAACTCTTCAACCTTGGATTCTCTCTGCTCACTTGGGAAGAACCTTTCTAGAAAGGCAGTCTTGAGAACATCCCAAGTGATGGGAACATCTTCTCTAGCTCGACCATCAGCCCACCATCCGGTACCAAACCTGTGCCACGTCCTTGAGTTGATATGTAGTAAACTTAGCCTTTGCCTCCTCATCCACTCCCATGGCACACAGAATCTTGTGGACCTCATCTATGAACTCTTGAGTATCCTCGCTGGCCTTGGACCCGTAGTACACTGGGGGATTCATCCTGGTGAAGTCCCTCAGCCTGCTAGACATGGTACTAGCATGAGGGTTCTCTCTGGGAGCACCCTCTCTCGCGGCTTGAGCCGTGATGGCTTGAACCTGAGTCGTGATGGCCTGTGCCATCTGCAGCAGAGAATTTCTCACTTCACCATCCATCAACCCATCTGGGTTGACAGGCACTTGTTCAGTAGCAACTGGGTCTTGAGGAGGAGCTTGATTCCCTTCCGCAGCTGCTTCCCCAACTCTTCTCGCAGCATTCCTCCTTGTGTTCATTTTCTACACATATACACAAAAAAAGAGTTCGATCCTCAAAATGACATAAAATGTCACAACTCTACCTGGCACGATAAAGAGTAGAAGAAGGGAGAATTTCCTATCATCGCATAGTATCTAAGTCATGATTGTGGCGCGCTTCACAACCATAAGCTAGAAACTATGAAACGTGGTTGTGTTGATCTTTAGATGCTAGGTAATTTAACCTGATGCTCTGATACCAAGTATGTAACGACTCGGATTCTTGAATCCGAATCGCCATCGGCGTCGTTGACCTCTCAGAGGTCGCAGACAAGCCTCATCTTGTATTCATCACATTCATCTAGTTAAATTTGTAGAAAATTTAAAACTTTTATATGTATGAAGTTTACTCAGACTTCATATAGTCATTACATATTAATCATTACATACTAATCTCAACCTCAATAGACAACCATCTAATATAAAGAATCAATTCAAAATTGAAGATGAATATATCATAAATAGTTTGCCAAACACGGCCTTACATCAAAAGGTTCGAAATGAAATATGAAATAAACGCTAGGGACAACATCCACTAGCTATGTTTATATCTAAAGCTAGATTAAAACTGTATCATCCTCGAAATCAAGAGTACCTACCAAATGGTCTCGAGAAAACGCTGAAGTCCAAACCGCTGCAAGTGTCGTCAATCTGCTCTCTGACCTGCACCTATAAAATAGTAAATAGTAGGGGGTTTAGTACACCACTTGTACTAAGTATGGGTGTATGCACACATACACTTAAAGCTATGCATGATCAATGAAAGCTCTTCCTAAGCAACATGCCATTTCTGGAAAGTGTAGTCATTAGACTTTCCTAATTCGTTAGTTGTGAATTGTGGTATGAATATGATGTATTTAATGCATTCAAAGCACACAACTCATATTTTATATGATTACAAGACATTAGTATCATCAACATGATTTTAGAACCACTCGGGCGAAGATTTGAAAATTTGCTAACCCCCAACCCGAGAGCTCATACTCTCACACTTAGTTTTATTTTTAGTCTTTTTCTTCTTGTTGTTGTGTAGTTCAATGATTCCTTCAGTCCTATGTTTTACTTACAAGTGCAATGATTCATTGTAGTCCCATACCCACAATGAATCAAGTAAGTAATCCAAGGACTAAGGAATGATTTCCCGACCTTATAGTGATTCATTCTTTGCACTATATATTCATTACATTACGTAAGCCATTCTCTATTGGTCATGCCATTTATTTCATTACTTTCATGTTAGGAAGTTATGGGGTATTTAGTTAACGTTATGTTTGTACTTTCCTTTATTGGCATCATACAAGAAGTCATTATAAGCCAATCTTATTTGGCTTTGCCCATTATTTGCTAAAAATTCATGAGTGTGATATTGGAAATTGACATTCTTAAGCTCTTCTTTATTGCTCACTTTGAACATTGATACGCTCAAATTATACTTCCTTAAAGAAGTATAAGCGATCGTATCAAGTAAAGAACCCAAATGTTAGGTTGGGGTCGATCCCACGAGGAAAATGGTTTAGACTTAACTTTAATCTACGATTACTTCTAGTTTAATCAAATCCTTTCCAAAAACAAACAATTAAAAGGGGGGTTTTGTGTAACAAAATTATTTAATTAATTCTAAGTAAACAAGTAACAAGTTCAAATGTTTGATGTTTATCACGTAATGAGAGAAACTAGGGTGTAAGTGTTCCCCATTAGGTTCATAACGCAGATACCCTAACTAAAACAACTCTTTCCTATTATCTTGTATGCAAAGTGATAAGTTATGTATCCCTAATTCCTTGGTCCGGCAACTAGTGAATTTCACTCCGCACCTTGGTCCGGCTACGTGTCTATACTTTACTAAACCTTACCTTTTACCTCATATTAAGCATCATAATCGATGTATGATTTAGTTATTACTTCGCACCAATCGACACTAGCCTATTAGATAGTATATACTAAATCTACATTGATAATTCTTTTTTTATTATCTACCTCCTTGGTCCAACAAGTAGCAACAAGGCGAGTTCTAACGGGTGCACTCGTTAAAAAGACTTCTAAACGAAAGAATTATCAATACATGCAAGACACTATTCTAGAATTTTTATTTTAGCTAGTTTTTACGTTGTTATTTACCCATGGTTCCCACAACCCAAGTTATGGATTTAGTTACCCATTTTAACAATCACACAATTCGTATTGATTAGACAAGAATTCATGTACTTACTTTGATGAGACTGAAGAAAATCCAGAAAATTACTTGAATAAATCAAAGTCTTGCAAAAAACGATTCCGGAAAGTAAAATATTTCCCAAAATCTCAAGTTCAACAACTAGGATAATAAAACTGAAATATACCAAAGAGTCTAACCCCCAAAACGAGGTTTTTACAAGTATTTATAATAAAGAAGTCCTAACATAAAAAGGAAATCTATTTAAGGATAATCTGCCCAAAAACACGTCTGAGTCGACGACCGAACCGACGGACCGTCGAGGCCTCCCGTTGTTCCACACTTAGAATCTTTTTCAGCTGTTTTCTTCTCTAATTCACTGTTACCATCGACGGACCAGGATGACGGTCCGTTGAGTGCACGACGGTCCATCGATGGCTTCCGTTTCTCCACACTTAGAATCTTTTCAAGACGGGTACTAGGGTTACTTTCTGTTAGCAATGACAGATGTGCAGGACGGTCCTTCGTGGAGATGATATTCCATCGATAGATTCTGTAGCCCCACACTTGGTTAGAATTACCCGATCTTCCTTCAGGAGCATTTTCTTCAGATGACGGTTGCCACGTACGGACCGACGAGGGGTCGACAGACCGTCGATGGCTCCGTAGATCATCACTTCTGCAATTTCAGCACAGTGCTTCCGCGTTTTCATTCTGGACAGTTTTCCTGCAAACAAAGAGAAAAATACATTAAAACTACTACAAAAAGGACTTAGACACACACTAAACTTAATGAAAAAGCATTGAAAGTACTGTGAAACCACGGTACATCAACACCCTCAACTTAAATTCGTTGTTTGTCCTCAAGCGACGCACTATGACTCACCACAAAACCTTTGTACAAGAGTATCCTTATGTTAGCTTTCGCAATCATCTGGCTATCAATACCGATTATTTTCATTATGTTTATGCATGCTATCACTATTAGGCTCGCTCATGTGGATCAGACCATGACACAGACTCACCACACACCGACACCTATCCTATTTGATCTCTCACCAAGGCACTAATTTTCCGGTATTGCAACTAGTGTCCTCACTTCAAAACAACATCCTCATTTTTTACACAATGATTTCAGTTTGAGTATAAGGATTATTTTTTTCAACACTCGCTCTCAGAACAACTTCACACCTCATTTATACTTGTTGCCATAGGCTTGCCCTTATTTTCACTGCTTTAAGTTCACCATAATAGACTCTTAGGATCATGATAGGACTTTCTTAGCTTGTAACTTTGGCTCAGGGTCAGGTAGGGTACATTTGGATGTATTTTAGTGACTTATTGCCCTCCTTTACATAACGGCTAAGCGTCGTACCTCCTCATCATTTTATTCCTCCCTATTTCTTATTTTTTTTTATATTCTTTCGCCTTACTTTTCTCCTTTCTTTCTCCTTTTGTGTAAGTTTTTTTAAAAAAAAAAAATTCACTTTGCTTTCAACTTTTCTTGAGTCACTTTTCTTTTGTCCTTTCTCTTTCATTATTATTTCAACCCCACTTTCCGGAGCATTCCTCAACTAGCCACCCTTAACTCATGGTTTTGCCATGAGTCAATGTACACAATACCCAAGGTTGGGTCAGGGACACGACAAGGTTGTTTTCTGCATTAGCCACCCTCAACTTATGCTTTTGGCATAAGCTGAGGTGCACATGTCCAAGGAGGGACCAGGGCCAACACATTGTTCCAGAAAAGATCAGTTGGGGTGAAAAAGAAAGGTCATTTTAAGCTCAAATCATTTAGATCAAGAAGGGATTGATTTCATTCGGTTTTCTATTATCTAGGCTAAAGATTGGCTATCTTGAACAAGGGCCTATGATTATTTCCTAATTGTCTATCACAACTTACTTTTATCAAGACTAACCAGGCAAGTTCTAGCTTAGTACCAATGGTGGACTATTCAAATTTTCCTCACACTCACTTGATATCTCATTACTCTACCAGATTATCAGACACCTAGTTCGAGTTTTAGATTTTAGGGTCATGCAGTGGTGTATCTCTATGTCATGCTTAGAGCCACACATTCATCAGTTACTATGCCTAGTCATGCATCATTTTCTTTAAATGAGGATATAATTTTGTTTAGCCGACATGCTTCAGATTACATTTCTATACTATGTACAAAAGGTACTAACATGCCGGTTCAACAACAAAATAACCAATCTCTTGGGAAAAAGAACACAGGCAAGAAAACCCCAAGAGAGGATCGTTAGTTAGGCTACTCAGACTTCACCCTAGCACTCACTTTCCATTTACCCCACCCCCAACAAAAAGACATGCAATTGTCCCCAATGCATAAAAGTATATAAAATGGGGTGGTAGGTGAAGCAAACCTGAGGCACAAAGCGGCGATGATCAACATGCTGGCGGGTCCGGTTTCCCGAAACTCGCTCCCTCTATAGTAGGGACACCATCAGTGGTGTCCTCAGCAATAACAACACCATCAGTAGTGCTCCTCTTAGCCTCAACAATTCTGGAGCTCGACGCCCCAGCAACCACTTCTAGAACACTCAACTGGTGGGCCTCCTCATCAATCAGCGAGGCTCTCCTTGCGGCCTCCAACTTATTACGCTCTTTCTTCCGTGCCCGAGAATCATCCTCATCTATAACTCGGTGCCTCCTGGCACGATCTCATGGGGGAGGTGGTGGCGCAGCAGTGGTGGAGAACAGGGCAGCCAACACCGTGTCCTCAGCAGGCTCTGCAGAAAGTGCCTCAGACTCAGGCACCCGAGCCTCCAATATGGTATCCAAGTCTGCTCTCAGACTCTCCACAGAAGTCTGGAGAGTCGTCAAATCCACTGTAGGGGCTGGCCGGGCAAGAACCCGCAACTCAAATGCATCCAAGTGCTGGTGGACCTCCATGATCTGCCGCTCAGTATGCTGGCCCATCTTCTTCTCTATCCGCTCATCCGCCTCAGCAATGGACCTCTGCATACAAGGCTAGATGTGATGCAGAAGTGTGGACATTTGGGCCTCTAATTTCTGTACCCTAGCAAGCGAGACCAGTGTATCGGATAGAATCGAGCGGGAGGAGATTGGAGCGGTGCTAGCACCCGGGATAGACTCAATCGGGGTGGTGTCGGTAGGCTCGGATGTAGCCGGATTAGCCATTTGGGCTTGCTCTACCGTGGCCGCCAGGTTCTTACCGAGCGGCTGCACCTCTAGACGGGGCCCTCTGTGGGGAGCCAACTCATTGGCCTCATCCCAAATGAGGCCAATATCCACTGTGCTAGGCGGGGTCTTGATCACATCAATGTGCCACACGGGCACTCCTGCAGACCTGCACAACTCAAAGACCATGCACTGAAAGGGGTAAGTAGTAGTGTCCTTAAAGGCCCTCTCATGCATCACCACCTGCAACAGCCACGCGAAGTCCACCTCGAACCCCGCAACTATGGCAGCCATCAACACTGCATGATCCCAAGTGACAATGTTATCAGCAGTGGGGGAGAGACAGTGTTGGACCAGTAGCCATAAGAATTTGGCTGTGAAGGTGAGGTTGGCCTTCTTGATGCTCCCTTTGGGCTCCAGCACCCAATCAGCAGCCTCACCATCCACGGAGAGGTTCTGTGCTATCCACCGCTTGGTGGTCTCTCTCACATCGCTGGAATCGGCCGTCCTTGATCAACTTCCATTGATAGTCAAACTCGGCGGTGAGGGGGGTCCTGGTGGCATCAACGTTCGCGCCATAGAGAAACCTGCGAATGGACGGCCAAGAAATATCAACCCGTTTGCCACGGACTCGGACGTACGCCAGAGGTGCATGTTTGACTGGGGTGGCCCTCCTATCCAACTGAGACCAGAGAGTCGCCACATAGGAGGCGTAGAACTCTCGCACCATATCTTTGCTATAACGGCCTACATTCCGAGCCGTCCACTCCAGCCGATATCTGGTGAATATAGCATCGATGGACACTTGGAATATTTTTTTAGAAAATCAGAAACAAAGGTTCTAACAGCGTCAACGATTGTGCGGGACGGACCTTCGAAGGGACGACGGTTCGTCAGTGGGGTCCGTCGATGGACACTTAGAATATTTTTTAGAAAATCAGAAACAAAGGTTCTGACAGCGTCGACGGTTGTGCAGGACGGACCGTCGAAGGGACGACGGTCCGTAAATAGGGTCTTTCGACGGACACTTAGACTAAGCAAGGGATGTTGGGGTTGACAGACCCCAACGACGTTCCGTCGACGGGGTCTCATTTTGTCCTTCAGGGACAGAATTTTTGCAGCCATTTTGTTTCCCCCAACGTACTAATTCAGAGTATCCTTAGAAACCTGAAGTTTCCCTAAAATTTAACCCAACATTTCATCATTCCTAGGGCATGAATTATCATAGTTTGAACATTCGATTCTACAGCCTATAAAAACCCTAGGTCAGAAACACAACATGCAAACACAACACATTGTTAACAAGACACCCCCATCCCTTTCAATTTCAGTGTTCTAAGGGACTTAGGACTTCAGGTGTAAGTTTTTAGCATGCAAAAGGGTCCCAAATTCAAGGCCCATAAGGTAATACATCAAGTTAACATGAAAATTAATGATAGTTAATCTAGGAGATCAGAAGAACATACCTGGAAAGTGTAGTGGAGGAAAAGGGAGTATGAAAACTTGTAGTTGTCACGACCGAATTCTAGACCCCAGACGAGACCAGTGTCCTTGACCTCTCATAGGTCGCAGACAAGCCTACTTACGTCATTATTACTTCATATGGGTTAATTTTAGCGGAAAATTTAAAACTTTTTGTTTCTTAACATACTTATTAAACATTCTCATCATTACATAATTGTTCACCATCAATCATCTAATATTAAGAATCATCAAATGAAAGAAATAGTATAATATAGAAATAAAGATGTACTTGCCAAAATGGGGCCAATACAATGTCTGAATAAAACAGGAAAGAAACACTAGTGGAACATGCTCCACTAGCTCAACTCTAAAACTAAGCTAGAATATAAATGGCAGCATCCTCGAAAGCATGAGGGCCTACCAAGTCCGAATGAATGCTCGACATCCGGATAACTTCAGCGTCAACCTGTAGCTCTAGCGTCCACCTGTGCCTGCACCTAAAATTGTAGAGTTGTATAGGGTTAGTACACACTTGTACTAAGTATGGGTATATGCAAGCACACACCAAGGACATGCATGAGTAAGAATAGCTCTTTCCTAACAACATGATTTATGGAAAGTCAAGTCAGTGGACTTGCCAAATTTGGATTAGGAAAGTCAGTGGACTTGCAAAATTTGGATTAGCAAAGTCAGTGGACTTGCCAAATTTGGATTAGGAAAGTCATGCCATGAGAGTAACATGCATCATCATAAATATCATTCTGCACACAGCATATAACATCTTACACATCGCACATATCATATTGCATATAGCACATAACATCTTTCATATCATTCATTCATGTGCCATGAGACCTTGGAATCATAGACTTAACATTAAGACTTCCCAGAATGAGGGCTCAACATATGGGACCTCAACTAGGGAGTCTTCATTAGCAAACACAGAGTCTGATTCATTCATTCATACATACTTCATTTTATTTCATTCATAGGCCAGTGTAAACACCAGCTATACCTAGGGTGTAGTTTAAGACTTTCATCGGGTTCGCTGTGCAATGATCAAGAATAACCTAGTGTCATTACCTGAGTCTAGCTCACCTCTTGATTATCATATCCTAACACCTTTGGTATCATTCATTTCATTATGTGCTTCATTTGAGGCTGGCTTCATTCATTCATTGGGAACTTTAACTTTAACCGACATAGATCATGTGAGTATCATGAAATCCAGTGTCTTCCCCACACCGGAAAGAGGTAGAATCACCGGCCAAGGTGACCCAAAATATGCTAGTGTACATGGGAATTTAACCCCGCCAGATCCCTATATTTGCAGTATAGGTTCAAAGACCAGGAGATATAAGGAGACCCATACCCGGCAAGCCGGACAGTCTCATCTCATGAGAGTTACGTGAACCTCCGCCCTTCCCTAAAGAAGGCATCACCGCTCATAGCTAGTCTATCGGTGCTCAGTATAAAGTTCCATTACATTCAACTCATACGTCATGGAAGCTGGCTTCTAGTATGAGGACATCATAGCTCAATAGATGATTTCTCATCTCATCATTAGTATTAAGTGTGTTAATCTCAATACTTTCATTAGAGTGTTCATAGAGACTGGTCTCTTCATTAACTTTACACTCTCATAGGTGAGTACGTTTTGGTAACACTTACTTAGGCTCATTTTAGATTGTTCTCATCTTTTACATTAGCCTCATATCATGTTGTCACCATATTCATTAACATTAGAACATTTACTCTTCATAATTACTCACCCCATTTTACGTGAATGTTCATTTCATCATATGCCAATATACTTGGCCATTTGTGTGTTTCATACTCTTACTTAACCCTTCTAGGGTTTTGTCATTTCATTACATAATAATCATTTCATCGTATGCCAATGCACTAGGCCATATAGTGTGTTTTACACTCATACTTAACCTTTCTAGGGTTAAATCCTTTCATTACATACATCTTAGGTTCACTTCTTTAAAACGTATGCTAGACTTATGAGTCTATACACACAAGCCATAAGGCTTCATTCATAATTCGTTAAGTGATTCATACATTCCTAATATTATGTAGTACAAGACTTATGTATCTTGTATATATGCCAAGATCTTGATTTCGATCTAAGTAGGCGGCATTATTCTTGGATATTTTGTTCACGTATGACTTATGTATCAATACGGAAGTTTGGGCAAGGAAACCCAAGTTCGAATCACTTGGATAACATTTACATTTTTCATTGATTTTATTTTTAATCTCCATGATATTGGGACTCTAAATTGAACCCCAACATTAACATTGTATCTTTAGTTTTGTACTTGGTTTTCCTCTTAACTTGACCGAAGGGTTGTGGGTTCGAAACCCCACAACCCCTTTTTATTTTTCATTAACATCACATTGCCCATTTTAGCCCAAACCAAGAGGTTGTGGGATCAAACCCCCATAGCCTCTTTTATTTTATGCTTATATTCGCTGGGAAATTGGGAGGTTGTGGGTTCGAACCCACACAGCCTCCTTGTTTTTGCTTTTAATTTCGCTAGAGGCTGTGAGGTGGTGGGTTTGAACCCCCACAGCCTCCTATTTTATTTTTAATTAAATTCCCTAGGCTATGTGTTTTGGCAGTGAGCCCCCACAGCCTCACTTTGTTTTCTTATTTAATTTTGCCATTCTCCTTTCCAACCTTGAGGTCGTGGGTTCGATTCCCACGCCTCACATTTTCTATTCTTTATTTTCTCTTCTTTCACTCGCTCCCTGGAGGTCGTGGGTTCGAATCCCATGCCTCCCATTTATTTGTTTAATTTATTTCCCTCTCCTTTCCCAACCAGCAGCCCGAGTTCGATTCCCCCCAGCCCCATTTTTCATCTTTTTCTCGCGATTTACAGTAGCCAAACGGGTTCGATTCCCCTTAACCCCATTTCCCCCTTTTTACATTTTTAGCATTCCTTCACAGGTGAGGTATTGGGTTCAATCCCCATTAACCTCACCTATTTTATTTTCAATTAAAAATGCAGATTTTTACCTTCTTTTTGACCGAAACTAAAGTGCACCAAACTGGAAATTTATTCATAGTTTTTATCTTCCTTTCATCAACCTTTTCACGTTAGTTCTTAGGGCATTTCATGAAACGTTTAGCGCATTATTAGGTGTAGTTTTGTAGTTACATTATTCAAGAGTTTTTCTCTCAAAACCAATAACTTCACACCCCATATGAACATCAAATTGTGTACAACTTTTGCACATAAAATTCAAGGATTAAACATGCTATTTTCACACCTTCAACAGTGAGTATATTCACTGCCACACATTGCACACACACATCATTTTTTTCCGATCACACATTGGTTGTCATTTTCGTGATTTCACGTACATAAACATATTCACATCCAACACAAAAACATCACACATACCTAAATCTACCAGCAAACAAAACCCAACCTACGAATCATTGGGAGCTAGTGACAGGGATATGCAAAAGGGAACAACCCTAGTTTTTGGAGTGAATATCTTGTATCTTAAGGGGTCTCTTGGGAAAGGGACCAAGAGAGAAGAAACCCATACCTTAATTGATGTTCAAACGTAGAAGTTTCTGCCCAAAACCCTCTTCAAAAATCAGTCCATGCCTCCTCAAGTTTCACCACCAACTCGACGGAATCTTCTCTTTGCCTTAACGTTTTTGGTTTGCTTGCTTTCTTAGATTTTTTTGTGAGTTCTTCAAGTGTGAAGAACTTTTGTTATATTCTCTATTCTTCACGTTAATTTGGCAGAGAGAACAAGAGAGTTTTTCAGCGTGAAGAGGTGATAGATGTGAGAGAGTGATACATGTGACGTTGTTTAGGATTAGAGGATGACTTAGTCAATTTAGGACTCTCCTTAACAAACAAAAATCTGATTTATTTAATTATACGTGAAAGGACCATTTTGCCCTTACAAAAATTAGATTTTAATTGATAATTACATCATCAAACCCGAGTGACACCCTTTCACGAAAATGGGTCACTTCGGGTCGACCCAACCCGAATTGATTCTTTAATTAAATAATTAATTAATTAATAATTCCTTAGTATAATTACAATATTACCCTTGGCCTGGAAAAGACCATTTTACCCCTGGACCCTCAAAACTCAAGATTTCTTCTTTTTAAGTCCGGTAAAGACTCCTTCGATTAAATTTTCGTTTTCGAGAGCCCTACATGGCTGGTTCCAACCTTTCCAAGCTCAATTAACTCCCCAAGTTAGTTGGCTTGGCCGTAGTAAGGGTTCTGAGGTCTGGTTCTACGCGTATCAATCCGTGTGAACCTTGGTCTAATCGCAAGAATTCTTGACACCTTAAGCATTTATCTTATTCATTTTTAGGGTTGTTACAGTAGTTGAACAGCAGCAACACCAACCACGAACACCGACCGGCAAGGAGATTGAAGAAGATGGAAGATTTTGGGGAGAGAATGTAGTTTGTGGAAGTGGGGGAAATGTGGGAATCTGATGATGCAATGGGAGTTAATGGGTGAGGAAGTGGGGGAAAATGAGAGGAAATAGGGAGGGAAACGGTTATGGGGTATGTGAAGAGGTGGGTAACTGAAAAGTTTAAAAACTTTTAATATGTAGCCGAACGGGTTGGGTCGGGTTAGTGGGTGAGGGATCGACGATTCCCCGTCAACGGACCGTAAGTCGGTCGACGGTCCATCGACCCCTCCGTCGACAGTGCCCGAACTTAGAAAAATTTAAAGAACATACCTGGGCACGATGGATCCTACCGACGGTCCGTCGAAGGGACGATGGTCCATCGGTGGGTCCTTCGATGGGTGCACCAGACCAATTTTCTGCAGATTTCTGGTGATTTGGTCCCTGCACATTTAACACCCATTAAGCTAATCTTTTTGTGTTTTCTGGACACTTTTTGGACATGGACCCTACTCTACGCTTTATCCAACACTTCTAAAGAAAAATAAAAGAACATTCAGACGTGACATAAGTAATAAAAGCAAAAATAATACAACTAGGCCTAGAAAATCACGAAAAACCTATAGTTGGCTAGAGGATACATATTGGGTTGCCTCCCAATCAGCGCTTGATTTAACGTCACGGCACGATGGAGGACTCTTGATTACTCAGACTTCATCAAGATGGTATGCCTCGATCACTTCATTCGTCGTTTCAGCATGCCCTAGATAGATTTTGATTCGCTGCCCGTTCACCTTGAACCTTACACCCTCCTTGTTCTCCAACTCAACCGCACCAAGAGGGAATAGTTGGGTGATCAAATAGGGACCAGTCCATTTGGACTTGAGTTTGCCCGGAAGCAAGCGCAACCTAGAACTGAACAAAAGCACCAAATCCCCAACCAAAAAATCGCGCTTCTCAATCTTTTTGTCATGGTACTTCTTCATCTTTTCTTTGTAGAGGGCTGAACTTTCATATGCCTTCAAGCGAAATTCATCTTGCTCATTCAACCCGTTTAACCTCTGTTCCGCAGCCTCATTCCAATCTATTTTCAACTTCTTCATTGCCCACATGGCTTTATGCTCTAATTCAACTGGTAAGTGACAAGCCTTCCCATATACAAGTTGGTATGAGGACATACCTATGGAAGTATTGTATGCTGTCCGGTAGGCCCAAAGAGCATCATCAAGCCTCCTTGACCAATCCGTTCTACTAGCATTCACCGTTTTTGCCAAAATCTGCTTAATCTCTATGTTTGACACCTCAACTTGCCCACTAGTTTGAGGATGGTAAGGAGTGGCCACATTAAGGCGAACCCCATATTTTTCCAATAATCCCTTAAACAGCTTGTTGTAAAAGTGGGATCCCCCATCACTGATAATAGCCCTTGGGGTGCCAAATCTAGAAATATGGTCTTTTTCAAGAACGCAGTGACACTCTTACCTTCATTATTCGCAAGTGTGATAGCTTCTACCCATTTTGACACATAATCGACTGCCACAAGAATGTAATTCATCCCATGAGAACTCACAAAAGGGCCCATAAAGTCAATGCCCCACACATCAAACAATTCAATCACAAGAATGGGATTTAACGGGAGCTCTTGCTTTCTCGAAATGCCACCATCTCTTTGGCATCTATCACATGCCTTGGCGAACTCATGAGCATCTTGGTGGATGGTTGGCCAATAGTAGCCTCATTTCAAGATCTTGTGAGCAGTCCGATACCACTATGATGCCCACCTACAGGTGAAGAATGGCATGCCTCCAAAACACTCAACATCTCAACTTCCGGCACACAACGCCGAATAAACCCATCGGCACAACTCCTATATAAGTATGGATCATCCCAAAAGAACTTTTACATATCATGCATGAACTTTTTCCTTTGATGAAAGGACAAGTCCGATGGGACGATATCACTAGCCAGATAATTCGCAAAATCTGCAAACCATGGAATCAAGTCTTGAGAGGCAGCCAGTACATGCTCATCAGGGAAAGTATCATCAATTTCAGCATTTTTACCTAAGTCCCTCATTGCTTCATCTTCTAATCGGGACAAGTGATCAGCAACTTGATTTTCGGTCCCTTTTCTATCTTTTACCTCAAAGTTAAATTCTTGCAATAGTAATGCCCAACGAATCAACCTCGGTTTCACATCCTTATTTACCATCAAATATCTCAAAGCAGAATGATCAGTATGCACTATAACCCTCGTACCAAGCAAATAAGAGCGAAATTTCTCTAAAGCAAAGACTACTGCAAGGAGATCTTGTTCAGTCACGGTGTAGTTCTTTTGGGCTTCATTAAGGGATTTACTAGCATATTAAATGGGATGAAGGATTTTGTCCCTTCTTTGTCCCAATACCACACCAAGAGCAACCCCACTCGCATCACACATCACCTCAAATGGCTTGCTCCAATCCGGAGAAATGATGATAGGTACAGACACCAACTTTTCCTTCAACTCACCAAATGCCTTAAGACAGGATTCATAAAAATAAAACTTACACTCTTTCTCAAGCAAATTGCACAAAGGATGTGCAATCTTTGAAAAATCCTTTGACGAACCTCCGGTAAAAGCCTGCATGCCTAATAAAACTTCTCACACCTTTTACAGAGATAGGTGGAGGAAGTCTCTCTATCACCTCAACTTTAGCTCGATCAACCTCTATACCCTTCTCTGAAATGCGATGACCCAATACAGTACCTTTTTTCACCATGAAGTGACATTTTTCCCAATTTAGCACAAGGTTGCAATCTTCACACCTCTTAAGAACCTCGGACAAATGACTCAAACACCGCTCAAAGGAGTCACCAACCACTGAAAAATCATCCATAAACACCTCAATAGTGTCCTCCACCATATCAGAGAATATCGACATCATACATCTCTGAAACGTGGCCGGTGCATTACATAACCCAAACGGAATTATCTTCAATGCGAAGGTCCCATAAGGACAAGTAAAGGTGGTTTTCTCTTAATCTTTCGGTGCAATAGAAATCTGATTATAACCTGAATAACCATCAAGAAAACAGTACCACCCCTTTCGTGTAAATCTACCCAACATCTGATCCATGAAAGGCATAGGAAAATGGTCCTTCTCGGTCCATGCATTTAATTTCCGATAATCCATACACACCCTCCATCCAGTCACCGGTTTCATTGGGACAAGCTCATTTTTCTCATTGGGGACCACAGTCATTCCCCTTTTCTTAGGTACACACTGAACAGAGCATACCCAACTACTATCGGTGATTGAATATATCACTCCAGCATCCAACCACTTAATAATTTCCTTTTTCACCACCTCTTCCATAGGTGGATTTAAACGTCTCTGGTGCTCAATACTTGGCTTATGATCGGGCATGAGTTGGATTTTATGTGAACAAATCCCGGGAGGGATCCCAATAATATCCGCAATAGTCCACCCAATAGCTCTTTTGAACCTTTTTAACACCTCCACCAAACTCTCAACTTGATGCACATTCAAATTTGATGCAATAATTACCACCAAAGTGTCACCTTTTCCCAAGAATACATACCTCAGATGAGGTGGTAGAGCCTTAAGTTCTACTTTTAGAGCCTCCTCTATAGATGGTTTCACGGGTGGAGACTAGCGATGCTTCATATCTAACTCCAACTTCTTTGGTTTAAACTGAACATCACCTCGATCAAGTGCCGCGACCAATGACTCATACTCTTCAATGTAATCACTATCAAAATTCATGATCACTGCCGCTAGTGCTTCTACACCCATACGCTCTTCTATTTGTACCTCAGATAACTTTTCAACCCTGTAAGATATGGAAGATACCGATTGGAGCTCACCACTCTGCCTCATGGACCTACAAATGTTGAAAGTCACTTCTTCATTGTTCAACCGAAATTTCATTTGCCCTTTCTCCATATCAACCAAGGCTCTACCCGTAGCAAGGAATGGCCTCTCAAGAATAATAGGCACCTAAAAATCGACCTCACAATCCAGAATCACAAAATTGGCCGGAAATATGAATGACTCCACCTTTACTAACACATCATGGAGTATCCCAATAGGCCTCTTCACCGTTCGATCGGCCATCAGTAGCCGCATCGCAGTGGGCTTTGGGTCACCCAAACCCAACTTTTTGTAAATAGAGAGAGGCATAAGATTTATGCTTGCCCCAAGATCATATAATGCTTTTGCAAAGTGTAATAACCCGATTGTACATGGAATAGTGAAGGCACCCGGATCTTCTTTCTTTTGCACTAGAGACCTTGTAGCAATAGCACTACAATGCTGCATTCTATCATCATCCTCAAAACTGATCGATCTCTTCTTAGTGACCATATCTTTCATGAATTTGGCATACCCGAGCATTTGTTCAAGAGCTTCTATCAAAGGAACATTGATGGAAAGCTGTTTCAACATATTAATAAAATGCCGGTATTTACCATCCTCGGTCTTTTTCACCAACCTTTGCGGGAATGGTGGTGGTGGTCTTGGAATGGGAGTCACCGTTTGGTGCTTCTCTACTTCTTTTCCTTATTCATTTACCAACTCACCACTAGCTTCTACCACCTCATCTTCTCTTCTCATCTTATTTTCTATGCCAGACGGCATAGGTGGATCTATGGTTTGCTTACCACCTCGAGTAGTGACTGCCATACAATGTCCATCATTCTTTGGATTTTGAACAGTGTTGCTAGGAAGAGTACCCGGTTGACGAGGGTTTACAGTAGATGACAATTGGGCCATTTGCATCTCAAGATGCTTGATAGAGACTGCATGTGCATCCACTTTTTGCCCAATGTTAGCCAAATCACCTCTCAATTCCTTGCCGTGCTCATCACTTGCGTCAAACCTCCTCCTCATCTTTTGCAACATGTCTTCAACTCTCGCCATACTACCTTCACCATCCCTAGGAGCAACTTCCCGATTTTGAGGTGGAACATAGTGCCAACTTCGATCGTTTCTATTTCCATAGTTACTCTGATTGAAGTTGTTATCGCGGTTGTAGTTTCCTTCACGAACGTAGTGACCCTCTAGGTTGTAATTCCCATAGTTCCGACCTTGATTTCCTTGACCTTGGCGCCAATTTTCCTGATTGGATCCTTGGGCGTTCGGTCGAAACCCCCCCGTCTGCTCATTCACTGCATAAGAATCTTCCTCATAGTAAAACTCATCTATAGGCGGTGGTGGCTTAGTCAAATAATTCACCGCATTCACTTTCCTGCACCCCCAGTGACATGTTTCAGCACTAACCCAAGCTCAGTTCTCATTTGACCCATTTTTTCACGAATATCATCTGCGGCTGGGTTGTGTGTAGATTGCATTGCAAAAGTGTTTCTCCCAGTATCCGACTTCCTAGTGCTCTAAGCTTTATTATTTCGGGAGATTTTCTCTAACTTCTCAGCGATTTCTGCATAAGTAAACTCCCCATAAGAACCACCCGCAATCATAACTAACACCGCTTTATTATTATCATCTTGCCCCCGATAGAAATACTCTTTCAGCGACTCATCATCAATAGGTGATTTGGGACACTTCTCAAGAAAGAGGTGAACCGATCCCAAGAACTGCTTACTGACTCCCCTGGTAGTGCACAAAGTTGTTCACCCTATCTTTGTGGTTGAGCTTCTTTGAAACCGGATAGTAACGAGCTAAGAACACATCCCTCAATTAGTTCCATGTATAGATTGAGTTATAGGGAAGCTCAGTAAACCATATAGAAGCCTCTCCTGTTAGTGAGAGAGGAAACACTCTAAGCCCAATGACGTCCATGTCCAAGTCAGGTCTCCCTACACAACACTTGCACACCGACCTCAGTTTAGCGATGTGATCATGTGGATCCTCATATGGTAGCCCAGAAAATAGACCTCTAGCAGTGAGAATCTGCATTAAGCTACTAGTTACCACGAAAGTATGACCATGTGGTAGTGGAGGTAGGACAAGTGGCCCATCATAGTCGGTGATGTTAACATTTCCCCTATAGTACTCTTGAGGGTGTGGAGCAGGAGGTTGCCTCCTAGAATTACCTTCACCCGGATTATCAACCATCACTTGATTATGAGCCTCAACGGGCAGGGGAGGTGGAGGATTGATCTCATACTCGATATAAGCAGGATTGTTTTGAATGTTCATTCTGTGAAGTGTACGGCTTAGTTCTGGATCAAGCGGAAGTATTGGTTCTCCTCGACTCCGTGTACCTGGCATACACTAAAGCTAGACCTGCGAGAAACAAAAACAAAAAGAAAAAGTAAAATTAGGAAATTATTGACTAAAACTCGGTAATGTGCTTAAAATTAATCTAAAAGTCACTGTTCCCCGGCAGCGGCGCCAAAATTTGATACGCTCAAATTATACTTTTCTAAAGAAGTATAAGCGATAGTATCATGTAAAGAACCCAAATATTAGGTTGGGGTCGATCCTACGAGGAAAATAGTTTAGACTTAACTTTAATCTACGATTACTTCTAGTTTAATCAAGTCCTTTCCAAAAACAAACAATTAAAAGGGGGGTTTTGTGTAACAAAATTATTTAATTAATTCTAAGTAAACAAGTAACAAGTTCAAATGTTTGATGTTTATCAAGTAATGAGAGAAACTAGGGTGTAAGTGTTCCCCATTAGGTTCATAACGCAGTAACCCTAACTATAACAACTATTTCCTAGTATCTTGCATGCAAAGTGATAAGTTATGTATCTCTAATTCCTTGGTCTGGAAACTAGTGAATTTCACTCCGCACCTTGATCCGGCTACGTGTGTATACTTTACTAAACCTTACCTTTTACCTCATATTAGGCATCATAATCGATGTATGGCTTAGTTATTACTTCGCACCAATCGACACTAGCCTATTAGATAGTATATACTAAATCTACGTTGATAATTATTTTCTTATTATCTACCTCCTTGGTTCGGCAAGTAGCAACAAGGCGAGTTCTAACGCGTGCACTCGTTAAAAAGACTCCTAAATGAAAGAATTATCAATACACGTAAGACACTATTCTAGAATTGTTATTTTAGCTAGTTTTTACCTTGTTATTTACCCATGGTTCCCACAACCCTAGTTATGGATTTAGTTACCCATGTTAACAATCACACAATTCATATTGATTAGACAAGAATTCATTTACTTACTTTGATGAGATTGAAGAAAATCCAGAAAATTACTTGAATAAATCAAAGTCTTGCAACAAACGATTCCGGAAAGTAGAATATTTCCCAAAATCTCAAGTTCAACAACTAGGATAATAAAACTGGAAAATACGAAAGAGTGTAACCCCAAAAACGAAGTTTTTACAAGTATTTATAATAAAAAAGTCCTAACATAAAAAGGAAATCTGTAGGAAAATCTGCCCAAAAACACGTCTGAGTCGACGACCGGACCGACGGACCGTCGAGGCCTCCCGTCGTTCCACACTTAGAATCTTTTTCAGCTGCTTTCTTCTCCAAATCACAGTTACCATCGACGGACCAGGATGACGGTATGTTGAGTGCACGACAATCTGTCGATGGCTTCCGTTTCTCCACACTTAAAATTTTTTCAAGATGGGTACTGGGGCTACTTTTTGTTAGCAATGACGGATGTGCAGGACGGTCCGTCGTGGAGATGACGGTCCATCGATAGCTTCCGTAGCCCCACACTTGGTCAAAATTCCCCGATCTTCCTTCAGCAGCATTTTCTTCAGATGACGGTTGCCACCTACGGACCGTCGATGGCTCCGTAGGTCATAACTTCTGCAATTTTAGCATAGTTCTTCCGAGTTTTCATTCTGGACAGTTTTCCTACAAACAAAGAGAAAAATACATTAAAACTACTACAAAAAGGCCTTAGACACACACTAAACTTAAGGAAAAAGCATTGAAAGTACCGTGAAACCACGGTACATCAAACATACATCCCATCATTAGCATCATTCTCACTTTCATAGAGACATCATAGGGAATAAGATCATGCGAGCTAACATGAAATCAAGTGTCTGCCCCACACCAAAAAGGGGTGATTCACCTATTAAAATGAATCTAGATCATGTGAGATACTCATGAAATCCAGTGTCTGCCCCACACATGGAAAGGAGTGATCCCCGGCTAAGGCGAATCCATCTCAAGTGTTCACTCCGCACCGAAAAGGAGTGGCTCACGACTATAGTGAACCAAGAACATATCGTGAGCATTAAAAGACATAGATAATGTGAGATAAACATGAAATCCAGTGTCTTCCCTACAGCAAAAAGGGGTGGAATCACCGGCCAAAGTGAAATCGAACATGCCTAGCTCGCTTAGGTGGAAACCGCTGGCTAGTTCCTATGTTGGCTAGACATAGTTCGAAGACTAGGGACTTAATGAGACTACTTATCCACCTCGGTGGTAGCCTCGTCATATGAGACTTCCACGTGCAAGCATATGCTCATAACTGGTCTATCGGTGATGTGCTCACTTTCATTATCTTCTTTATCTTTTAGAGTTGACTCAAGCATTATGGAAGCTTGCTTGTAGATTGAGATTTACTTACTCTTTTGATGACTTGTCATCCTTACTTTACATTGATGAAAGGTGAATTGTCCTTACATATCATCCATATTTTACATTGATGAAATGTGAATTGTCCTTATATATCATCCTTACTTTACATTGATGAAATGTGAATTGTCCTTACATATCATCCTTAATTTACATTTATGAAATGTGAATTGTCCTTACATATCATCCTTAGGTGTTAATGACACTAGTCTCATATATTATAACACTTTGATTCGTGAGTATTCTTTTAACATAGTAGCTTAGGTGTAAAGACTTGTCTCACTTTCTTTAACACCCCATTCTGGTCACTTACTTAATTTAGACCCCTTTAGTTATGTTACAACTCACGTTACTTCTTTACTTTAGTGGAATAGCTTCATATCATCGTTTATGGACGATGAACACTTCATTCAATGAATTACGTATGTTCATAGTTCATTCTTTTAGAGCATGTTGGGAGTTGTACCAATGTATGGCATGCGCTTGGTTATGGATTCATTGAATTACTTTATAAGTGCTTATGATATCATTTGATACTCTAACTACACAAGATTGGCATATGATTAGTATTGGCCTCAACATTTGGGATATTAAACTACATAACCATTTTTGTTTGTATAGACCAATTTTACGTATGTTCACATTTAAATTTAATATGTATGAACCTTTACCTAATCTTTCAATCATTTACATAAGCCCCTAGACATTAGCATTCATCCATTTTGACAAGTAGTGTTAGCCAATTTTATTGGCACCAGATAGTCAATTCATTCAGGATGTGATTTCATAGAGATCTTTTTAGACAATCTTAGTTCATGACTTTAGGCATAACGTTTTTAAGAATCTTGGACAACATCATATTAACATTTGATGGATATAACATTTTCATAAAGTCACAGCAAGTATGCATTAGGTTGTCACACATCACACTTAATGTTTTCAAACATATCTTAATAATACGTCGTCCTTCAATTCACGTAAGAAACCCTTAGCATCAAAAGAGTTCAATTCATAGTTCATTCGACATTTAACAATCAAGAACCCTACACATTAAGATCAGCCAGCACCACATACCAACAACATGATCTCTAACCTATTCAACATGGAATCGAAAAGGATACTAGGGACAAGGGAAGTTCGACGAGAACTTTGGGAACAACCTTAGTTTTCGAGATCTCGTGAATTATGACGATGGAAAGTACTCTTGGAGAAAGAACTGCAGGAGATAAACCCATACATTATGTAGAACATAATCTACGAAGACCACCTTGAACGAAAACTTAGAGAAACCTTGAAATCGCCTAGAACGTCTATGAACTTTCTGCCTCTTTCTTTCTTTCGTTTTAGCGTTGTCTTTCTCTGAGTGTTTGATCGTGAGTTTTAGGTTTAGGAAATGACTTTGACTTATTCAACTAAGGATATTTTAGTAAATTAACCAACTGATTAGTAAATTACTAAAACGCCCATCCTAAGTTGACTAAACATAGGAAGATGTTGACTTTGACCGAAATCAGGAAATCGGCATTGACCCTTGTTTCGGTCAACATTTTGAATTTTAATTAATTAATTAAATCCTTAATTTAATTAATTTAGGGACCTAGGGAAATTACCAAAACACCCCTAAGTCACTAGGACCACAACTAACAACTTTGGACCATCCTAGGTTAGGTACTAGATTGTCCCTAAGTTAGTTAGGTGTCACCTGACTAGGTCTTAGGTTGTCGGGTCCCTTGGCTGGTCATTTTTTATTGATCCTAGGTTAGTTAGCTAGTTGGTTAAGTTAGTTAGGGTGTTGAGTTGGTTAGGAATCCCGGCCCCACCTGGATGGACCCGTCCGCGCACATGCCCCTAACCGCCTAACCGAATTCGGTTAGCATGTCGCGTGGTCCCCCTCTCGGCCGGTTAGCCCATGTGCTTTCACATGGGTTTTTTGCACTTTCCTAACTAATTTATCTTGATGGCTCATTTGGGAATGCTCACTTATTGTCCCAAGGACCCTCACCATGTCCTTGGGCACTACTTAATTTACATGATCGTTTTAGATGGTCATGTAGAATGGTATCTAGGCTTGACACTTGGATGCCTCATACCTCACACGTTGATTGTGGATTTATATGTATATAGTGCCAATTATATTAGCTTAGGGTCTTCCTTGCAGGTACATTCCTCAAACAACAATCTTTTGATTGGGACATGGCAACCCAAAAATATATTTCTTATTCGTATATAGAAAATTGGCTAATATGTCTTAGCCAATTTTTCTATACTATGCCCAATATTTCTCAATATTGGGCATTGGGGTGCCTATGTACCCCTAATAGGCTATCCTAAGGGCATACTGGGCTCTTCATTAGACATATGATTTTCTGGAACATTACAAAAAATAATGAAAGTAGCAACAAAAATTCAAGCGAAAAAGAAAAAGATGATGAGAGTGATGGAGATAAATTAAGTAGAGTGGAAAAATAATGAAAGTGATCGAGATAATCTAGTGGAAAAGAAAAAAATTATTAAAGTGAAAGTGAGCAATTAGATGAAAAAGAAGAAGGTATTGAATCCTCTCCACATTATGTCAAAATCATTAACAATGATGCGTATAAATTTAACACTCACTTGCACGTATTTGGGTCTTATAATTCTAAAAACTGTGCTAGAATCGTTCTTGGAGTTCAATTTTCCTGAATTTAGAAAGTTTCTAGCCGCACAAAATATTGAAAATGATTTTAAATTATCTTGCTGTGGTCACTTTTTGAAGTTGGATAAACAGGTAGCATTACAACTTTCAATGAACTTAGTCTATGGTATTAATCTTCGTGGTATAGTTACTGAAAAGAAAAAAGAGGTTTGGATAGATTATACTGGTTTGTCAAATTGTTTTTGCATTAATGAATGCGCTTTTATGATTGGACTTCGATGTCATTCTCTTTCTCCTCTAAGTCAGCAATTAGCGAAAATTAGAAAAGAAGGAGAAATTTTAATTGATAAAGTGGGTAAATCTCCAAATATTGTTGTACTCATAGAAAAAATGTGTGATCCAAGCTTAACCGAAAAGCAAAAGCTTGCTATTAGTATTGTTTAATTTGTGCATTGTATATCGTATTCAAAAAGTGCAGATAAGAAGATAAATATTAGTTGACTAAAGATGGCATCGAAAAAAGTGTGTTTGAGTCATATTCATGGGGTCGAGAAAGCTTTAATCTTACCTTTATCTTTTTAAAGAGCTAGACTCAACCAAATTTCAATACAATCTTCATGGCTTTTCGTGGGCGTTCGCCATAAGTAATTAAATTGATGTTTTCATTTTATGATTTTTAGTTAAATTATTATTTGACTTTATTATGTACATTAGGCTACTTTTAATATTATATTGTAGGCTTGAGAATTTAAAGCTATTACGTCAATTCAACGGCTTTCCAAGAATTCATCTGAAAGAACAATTCTAAGAATCATAAAATGAATGGTTGCAACGCCCGTATACAAGACAAATGTTGATCCTATTTATCAGACAAAAGAACTAGTTAGATTATATCTATATAAAATAAATGTATTATGCAATCATTAAATATCAGTTGTATTTTTTATACAACTGGACTTATCATATACATACAACTAAAGTTGTTGTTGGACAACCGCACTTAATTATTAGACAACTACACTTAATCATTAGACAACTGAACTTGTTGTTCCCACAACTACTTCAGTTGTCCAACACAGGTAGAAGTTGTTTCCACAATCACATACAACTGAAGTTATTGTTTTGCAATTGATTAGTTGTTTTAAACTACATATAATATTTATTTATTTTTTAAAAAAATGCACAATCAGATTGTTCACCCTTTTCTTTTTCCAGCTAACATAGAGAAGGAACAAATTTTTGTACAAAATATTAAGCCTAACGAAAATGGTTCTGATCCAAAAATTGATGTTTTTAAAAATAAATTGGCACTTGTAAGAATTATGAAGCTAAATATATATAATGGAAAGGATCTTCGTATAACTGGTGGAGAAAATAGTTTTGCAAAAGATTATGGTGTTGAGAGGTACGGTGATGGTCAAATTGCTTTAGATACTTATAGATATTTTGGTGATATAGGTAAATGTGAGTCATATCATGCTGATCTTTGTAGGGGAGAAGATACTTCGAGTGTGATAAAAACAACAAATGTGATGCCTCCAATGTTGAGTATTGTTGTAAATGTGAGACATGTTGTGATAAGTATGAAATCTTTTTGAATGGAGTAAGATCCTTTTCAACAAAATTTGATGGACAGAAATCAAAGAGGACTATATATTCGAGCTATGTACGAACATCTCCTTACACTCCTGCATTGAAAAGAAGGTTGGCCAAGGTAAAACATGCAAAAATGAACATATTAGAAGTGAATTTTTATAAACCTCTTGATGTGGAGAAAGAAAACCTTTTGACTTCTTCATTAGCAAGAAGGAAGAGAAAGAAAAATGTATTTGCGTGAAAAATTCAATCATCAAGACTTGGTGAACATGGTTGATCCATATTTTTTATTTGATTGAAAGGTAAATATTACTAATTTTTAATTTATTTGATACTAAATTGACTGTAAACTTTTTTTGGTAGCAAGTTGATGAGATCTTGTCTCTTATGCGCAAGAGATAGATTTGTTTTCCGTGCACTATAACCAAACATATCTAATTTTGAATCTAAATTTCTATAAAACCTTGTATGATCAATACAAGAATTTGAGTGATAAGATTTTAGTGGATGGTACTCTACCAATACATGAGGCGCTCACATTGTTTGAGATAAACATCTCTTTAACTTATTTCGTGCAACTGTTTAGTCGATTGTACAATTCCTTCAATTGTTCGTTGCAACAGTTAAGTCATTTGTACAACTCTATTAGTTGTTCTGTGCAATTGTTAGTTGTCTGTACAACTACTTCAGTTGTTCTTGTAACTGTCTTAGTTGTTATACTTAGTTTATATTGAATAATTAACGAATTGACTAAATTTATCTCGATTATTACTAAATGACTTAATTTATATTTAATAATTCCCAAAATGACTAAATCGATCTTAGGTTATTACTAAACGATTTAATTTATAATTAATAATTCACAATGATTAAATCAATCTTCTGCTATTATTAAACGACTTAGTTTATACTTAATAATTCACAAAATTACTAGATCGATGTTCAGTTATTATTAAAAGATTAAGTTTATACTTTATAATTCACAAAATGACTAGATTGGTGTTCAGTTATTATTAAACGACGTAGTTTATAATTAATAATTCAAAAAATGACTAAATCAATGTTCAATTATTACTAAACGACTTAGTTTATACTTAATAATTTATAAAATGACTAAATTAATGTTCAATTATTATGAAATGACTAAGTTTATACTTAATAATTCACAAAATGACTAGATCAATGTCTAGTCATTATTAACAACTTAATTTATACTTAATAATTTACAAAATGACTAGATAGATCTTCGGTTATTATTAAAAGATTTAGTTTATACTTAATATCGATCTTCAACTATTACTAAACAATTTCGTTCATGCTTAATAATTCATAAAATAACTAGATCAATCTTCGGTTATTATTGAACTTAGTTGATACTTAAAAGTTTACAAAACGACTAAATGTATCTTCAACTATTATCAAATGACCTATTTTATACTTAATCATTTACAAAATGACTAAATTGATCTTCAAATATTATTAGACGACTATGCAAAGTTGTTAGATAACTCTCCAATATGTGTTGATAACTCTTTAATATCGTTTGACAACTAATGCGGTTGTTTGAAAGACTTGGCCCTTCAACTGTTACAATTGCCGAAGAACATTAAAAGTTGATGATATAGAACTTAGAAGCTTTTGTTATTAAAATTAGAAGTTGTTGAGATGTATAAGTTGTTTGAACTAATAATCGTATCATTAAGTACATGTTATAAATACGATTAAAAGTCATAAAACTACACCATTACTTGTTTATGTAACTTCATTTGATCTGGTAAGACATGTGGTTTTTTTGTGGTCAATTTTTTTTACATAAACAACATTTATTTCTCTTTTTGAAACGACATCTCCTATATAAAGGTATATGTTTCATCCGCTTTCTTTTTGTATAGTTTTCTTTTCATGTGGAGGTATTTCTCTCCCTAAAATTTTCGGAGAAAGATTTTAAAATTCTTCAGCTGGCATCGGATAAATTGAATCTTCATATGCAAGTATATACAACTCTACCTTATAATATGGAGAGTAAAACGTGTAAATCCTCTTGCCATATTCTTCTCTAAATTTATGCATGAGTGTTGTCATAGCGTGTTAACTAGGTATTTCTTTCAAATCAAACTCTCGACACGAACACATTTTGCTTCGAAGATGGACCATTGTGATCCCATTGTATGCGATGACGCTGAAGGTATCTTTATAAATTTGATGAACCAATAACTTATTTTCCAGATTTTTGTTAGTCATTATTTTGATTTCAACTGAAGAGAAAAAATGGATTTTAACTTGGCATATGTCATTTATATTTCATAAAAAATTTCTGACCATCTTTTATTTAGATCATTCAACAGGGCAGTAGTGAAATTGTTTTTTCTTCATTGAACATTGCATTAACAGACTCTGCACTATTGAAGTCAATACGTCATACCTCAAATATAAAAATAAAAAATATCAAGAAACTAAAATACAAAGTACTATTGACTTTAATGATTGCAAATTTGGAATAACTATTCCAATGCGCCTCAACTACTGCAGTTGATGAAACAAATGTGAAATTTATTTCAACAACTATAAAATTGTCTCAATAATTATAATAATTGTTTCAGGAACTAAAATAATTGTTGGGAACCTGCAATATTAATGTTTGAACTATTAAGAAAATTTACTTGTTTCCTGAAAAAATATGATGTACTATATTTGTGAAATTCAAAAATTTAAAGATAATCCGCGACTTCCCCATTAATAATTCTGATTTATTAAAAATGATCATCAAACACATCTGTCCCATATGCTTTTGTTGGATTATAATAATGTCCAAGAAAATCTCCACAATGAAAATTTTATGAGCATTCTCATTGAGATGCCTCGTGCAATATTTGTGGTGCGCTTCAGAGTAAAACTTTGATAACACTTTTTCTATGCATGGATGTCTATCAGAAATTACGCACAACTCTAAAGTATCAGGGACTGTCTAACAGTTTCTCAAAAAAAATACCCATATATAGCATCACACTCCTTATTTACTACACAAAATGCAACATAAAAAATGTGCTTTTTTCGTGCGACAGAAGACAACAAATCCATTGTTACGACCTCTTAAAAATGTTCCATAAACAACTAAGACATTTCTCATATGCACAAACCCTCTAATCCAAGCTCCATACGATGCAAAAAAATATTTAAACTTTCCCTTGTCATCAAGCTTCAGTGATGTCTTGCTCCTTCATTTACAATCATAAGCACATGGAGATAACCATCTAAAACTGCATATTTATGCTTCAATGTCCCTCTTATCATAACCTTTGTAATTTTACTTCGTTTTAGACACTTCAAGAAGTTAATATGGCAGACCAAATCTACTTAAACAATAATTATTATATTTTTTGTGTAGGGATATTTTCCATTCAAGAAACTAGGTAGCATGTATTCTGCGACGACCTTCGCTGAAGCATGTGGATGATAATTTGTAAGATGTTCTCCACATGAGTGAATTTTGCGGTATTGTTTAATTTCAAATCTATTACAATTTTTAATTTTTGTCGTTCGCAACGATCAATCACAATTTTGATCTACACATCTAGCATAATTCACATCTTTAGAACTCGTCACTAATTTGAGTCTTTGATCTTTCTTCACAGAAGCAAGCTTCAGCAGTTTAGTTAATTCTCGCTTGTCCTTGAAAATTTTACCTTTATAAAAACCTATGCCATTATCATCCATGTGGTTGCCTTGTGTTGGTATAAAATTCTAAGAAGCGTCCTCGTTTATAGGAATATCAATAGTAACATGATATTTTTCATCATTTGCAATTGCATTTGTTATCTCTACTATCCTTTCAACCACTGATATTCTTAAAATTGACCTACTTCGATAATTCAAAAAAATCGTAAATTACGATCATTCCTTATCCTAGAAGGAGCTCCTTTTTATTTTTAAGGAATCCAAGCATATACGAAATGGAGCGATCATCTTTACCACAATTTAACTCAAACCTCAAATTAATGATCTCAACCAACTCATTATACGTAATATTCTCACTTATCTTTATTTGTATTTTTTCTCGATCCTTTAACCGCGAAGTATAACAAGTAGGATTCACTACCCATTCACCATGTAAATCAAATGATCTTCCATAAATGGACACAATACCTGAAGACATCACACAATATTTGTAACATCTCGCAATTCGAGATATCTAGGAAGAAGCTAAGAACTTGAAATAACCATTTTTGGAAGTAACAAAAAAATCAGGAAATTTGGTTTAGTTAGGAAAATTTGAGTTTTGATCAACTTCAAATAGTCATAACTTCTAGCTCAGGATGAGTTAGATGTACTTCAAGATATGATTGGAAAGCACTTGGGATAATATTTTCAACGCTTCCAAGTTTGCGCAATTCCGAGTTTGTATGAATGAGCTATGACCTTTGGAAGTTGGACTGTTTGAATAAGAAAAGCCTGATTTTAGAAGAGTAGTTTGGTCTTTTCTTTACCCAATTTAATTAATTTATTTTTAGGATTTTAATTGGGGTAAAGTCATATTTTAGTAAGTTTAGAAAAATGAACGCTAGGGCTTAGAGAGGAGAGAAAAGAGGAGAAAAGGGAAGAAAGTTCAGGTTTCGTCAAGAACGTTCAAGAATCTCTTGTGGATTTCGTGAAGGGGTGATCCCTACGAGGTATGTGAGCTTTCATAGTGTTGGATTCATTCACCCCACGTTAATCATGATTTATTCAGCATAATTTCATTCTTGAAATTAAGAATTTACGTTCTTGATGAGTTCTTGAAGTTTCTTTATCGATTAAGTTTTGATGTAAGATTCTACTTGGGTCAAATTAAAATGACCATATATCTTAGAATATAATGAGATACATGAGACATAACCTATCCAATTAAAGTTAATTGAATCTACTTTCCAACGCCGCCAATTTCTCATCAATTCAATTTCTAAGTAAAACGTTATGACTATTTTAGTAACCTACACAGTGCTATTCGACTTGGCCGACAGAAAGCATTAAAAAGGGTTGCTTTTGTTTTTTTACCTTCAAGAAAATCCTTAACAATTTTTTTGACTAATAAAAGGTTCAAAACAATTAGATTTTCATTTTACTAATGAAAATCATAATTCTTGGCCATAGATTTCAAGAAACTAATTGAAGAATTTCAAGAAAGTTTTTCTTGATTATTTACCTTCAAGCTAGGGTTTCAAGTTTCTATTCAAGTTCTTATCCAATATTCTTCAAGAACCTTGTTCTTCCTATCTAAAATCATTCCTAAACATCATAAGATCTTTCCTATCACAAATCATGATCCTTGAATCCATAATTAAATTCAAGGAAAGTCAAGAGTTAAGAGTCAAGTCAAGAAGTCAAGGGTTAAGTCAAGATAAGTTCTTAATGTTTTTCAAAAGTCTTTCACAAACGTTTTAACTTGTTTTAAGACTTTGGTTTGAAAGTTAAGCAAAAAGTTCAAATTTGAAGTTCTTTTCTTCAAAGAATTATATGGGAATTAACTCTTCCCAAGAAGTTTTAAATGTTTTTCTATTAGTAACCTGTATTTATAAGGTTAGCCAAAAAGACAGAAACAAAAATAAGATGAAGCAAAAAGTATACAAAATAATCCGAGTCCACAGAAACTACTATGTCTCCTTAAGAAATTTAATCCCCTCACTGTACCCGAGGTTATGGATTAATTTCTCCTAAGATAAAACGGATTAATTTTGTTAAAGAAATAGCGGTACCTCAAACTTCTTTAACTTCAACGAACTTAAGAACAACAACAAGTCACACAGACTCAGTCGATCGACACTTTGATTTTGTGATAAAAATATATGCAGAGAGAGAAATTTTCAGTGTTTGAAAAAATAAAAATTGACTTCCTTTTATAGCCATTTTCAGCAAGAAACGTGTCTGTTCCGAGAAATCTGTTCAGACCCATTTTATCCAAAAAGTTGTGTCTTTTGGAAAAAATAATAACTTTTCAGAAAATGTGTCTGTTAGGAAAATAACGGCTTTTTTGGAAAGTAACAACTTTTTGGAAAGAGTAACAATTTTTCGGAATGTTATCGTTACCCGCGAATTAATTATGTTAATTAACTAACTTTCTGAAGTAATTTATAAGAGATAATATTAACAGGATTTATTTGATTAACAAAAACTGATTAAATAAATTTTGTCCAAAAAATTTATCAATCAATCACATCCAAATCCGAAGTCGAGGCCGAGGCAGAGCGAGCGACGACGACGGCGCGAGGGGGCACCTTCTTCTTAGATCTTTAAGAAGTAAAGGAAGTGTTTTCTTATATAAGGACAACAATTTTCCTTTCTTTTGCCGATATGGGAGAAATGACTTTTCATTTGCACTTTGCAAATGACTTTTCATTTGCCGTCCAAATTAGTTTCCTCACTTTTTATAATCTCTCTTTTCTTTTCCCATTTACACTTTGCTAAACCCAACAATCCCCCACATGAATGGGGAATGGCTATTGTAAAAACATATGCATGAAAAACTTGTGTGTCTTGTACGTAAGGGTTAATCGCATCTGGATAAGTAGGTTTCTCTTTAAACTTTTCGTAGTGAACATATATCGGATATACTCCATCAATCGGTAGATTTGATGTCTTTGAACCATTGAGTTTTGGTGTATACCTAGACAACATAAGTCACACAATCAACCCTTGAATTGTTCTTAGTTCTCATTGTTTTGTTCGTTTCAGCCATGAACACATCTCGAATAGTAAGTGCTTAGAGAACTGGCCTTACCGAATTCTCCTTGAAGCGGCTTACACTTCACTCTCACATAGGTGGTTTCTAATTTGTTCTCCCGTAGATACACCATTTGATATACCCTTTATCAAACTTAGAAACCATTAAAAAGTCCTTATGCCTTTATCCTGGTTACTGAACATTGTCTCATCATGAGAATGGACCATAAAATAATTTTTGACAATGTTGAACCGTCATCAATGACTTTGTTTTATCTCCTTGAACCTAGATCTTGGGATCTCCAGTCTTCTAGGTAGAGTTACCGCCACGATAAATTGTTATCGTCCATATTCCCATTCCCGTCGATGATTTCTCAACTCCCTCTCTAGTTAGGCCTTTTGTAAGTGGATCCGACACACTATCCTTTGACTTTACATAGTCAATTGTGATAATTTCACTAGAGAGTAGTTGTATAAAAGATTTATATCTTTGTTTTATGTTATGAGACTTGTCGTTATACATAACGCTTCCAGCCCTTCCTATTGCAGCTTGAATATCACACTGTATGCATATAGGGGCTATTGGGTTGGGCCAAAACGAAATATCTTCTAAGAAATTCCGGAGCCATTCAACTTCTTCACCTGCCTAGTCTAAGGCGATGAATTCAGACTCCATTGTAGAGCGAGATATACATGTTTGTTTGGATGATTTCCAAGATATTGCTCCTCCACTAATAGTAAAAACGTATCCATTAGTGGATTTCGTTTCTGTTGACCCAGTAATCCAATTTTCATCACTATATCCTTCAAGAAGTGTTGGATATTTGTTGTAATGCAAAGCATAGTTTTGAGTGTCATCTAAGTATCCTAAAACTCTCTTCATTGCCAACCAATGATTTTGATTGGGATTACTTGTGTATCGACTTAGTTTACTGATATCGTAAGCTATGCCTTGTCGTGTACAATTAATGACATACATCAAACTTCCCAACACTCTGTCATAGTCCAATTGAGACTCACTTTCACCTTTATTCTTTGCAAGATGAAGGTTCACATCAATTGGGGTCTTTGCCCTTTTGAAATTCAAATACTTGAATTTTCAAGTACCTTTTGAATATAATGGGTTTGAGACAATGCTAGACTGTTAGGAGTTTTGAGAATTTTTATTCCTAGTATCACGTCAGCAACTCTTAGATCTTTCATATCAAACTTACTAGCGAGCATACGCTTAGTAGATTTTATATTGGCAATGTCCTTGCTCATTATCAACATGTCATCCACATATAGGCATACTATGACTTCCTGATTTGGAATATCTTTAATGTAAACACATTTATCGCATTCATTGATCTTAAATCCATTTGACAACATGGTTTGATCAAACTTTGCATGTCATTTTTTTGGTGCTTGTTTTAGTCCATAAAGTGACTTAATAAGTTTGCACACTTTATTTTCTTTACCAGGAACTACAAAACCATCACGCTGTTCTATGTATATTTCTTCTTCCAACTCTCCATTTAAGAAGGCAGTTTTCACACCCATTTGATGGATTTCAAGACCGTATACTGCAGCTATGGCAATTAACATCCGAATTGATGTAATCCTGGTCACTAGAGATTATGTGTCAAAATAATCACAACCTTCTTTTTGTATAAAGCCTTCGACAAAAAGACTTGCTTTATATTTGGCAATAGTTCCATTATCTTTCATCTTCCTTTTAAAGATCCATTTTGAACCCAAGGGTTTGTTCACTGTAGGAAGATCAACTAACTCCGAAGTATGATTACTTAGGATTGATTCAATTTCACTATTGAAAACCTCCTTCCAAGAGGTTGAATCGCTAGAAAACATTGCTTCCTTGAATGTTTGAGGCTCACTTTCAAGAAGGAATGTTACAAAATCAGATCCAAATGCAGTAGTTGTCCTTTGACGTTTACTGCGTCTTGGACTCTCTTCATTGGTTTCACTCTCTTTCGATTCTTCTCTGGGTTGTTTAGACCCCCCACTACATGACTCAAGTCTAGTTTTATACGGATAGATATGTTCAAAATTTAGCACTATTTGATTCCATTACCGTATTGTCATGAATATCCGGATGTTCGGACTTATGAACCAAAAATCGACATGTCTTACTGTTGGTGGCATATCCAATGAATACAAATCCACAGTCTTAGGTCCTATTTTTACCCTCTTAGGTATAGTAACTTGGACTTTGGCTAGACACCCCCACACGTTGAAATATTTCAAGTTGGGGTTTCTACCTTTCCATTTCTCATATGGAATAACATGTGTCTTTGAGTGAGGCACTCTATTGAGTTTTTGATTTGCTGTAAGGATAGCTTCCCCCCACAAGTTCTGTGGTAAACTTGAACTTATAAGTAATGCATTAATCATTTCTTTTAAAGTTTGGTTTTTCCTTTCTGCAATCCCATTAGAGTGAGGAGTGTACGGAGAAGTAGTTTTATGGATTATTCTATTTTCCAAACATATTTCTGCAAATGGAGATTCATATTCTCCGCCTCTATCACTTTTGATCATTTTGATCTTTCTATCCAACTAATTTTCAACTTCAGTTCTATATTGCCTAAATGCATCTATTGCTTCATCCTTACCATTTAGTAAATAGACATAACAATATCTAGTGCAATCGTCAATAAAAGTTATGAAATACTTTTTCCCACCACGTGATGGTGTTGACTTCATGTCACAAATATCAGTGTGAATCAGTTCTAAAGAATTTGAATTCCTTTAAACAGATTTATAAGGATGTTTAGCATACTTAGATTCAACGCAAATTTGACATTTTGATTTATTGCACTCAAATTTTGGCAAAGTCACCACCTTGCCTGATGTCATCTTTAATAGGACCTTGCCAGTTCCTTCCACCTTTCTAACAACGGAGTTTGCCATAAACAACTTCTCGCCTGTAGGTGCTGGAGTATATGATGAAAATAAATCTTTGTTGGCACAAACATGGCACGAGGCACCAAAATCTATCTACCATTCTCTTGGATTTCCAACCAAGTTACATTCTAAAAGCATTGCACAGAGGTCATCCATTTCTCATTTGGATTCAGCCAAGTTTGCTTGATCCTTCTTTTTCTTGTCCTTTTTAGGACCCCGGCATTTAGTATCCCTATGACCACGTTTACCACAATTGAAGTAGCTTTCATTGTATTTCTTCTTAGGAGGATTGCTTTTTGGACCAAATGTTTTCTTTCTTTTCTTTAATTTTGTGGGATCTTCTTCAACAATATTTACTCCAGATATTGCTGAGTTACCACGTGACCTCTTTTCTGCAGGCATTAAATAAATTTATACCTTCATCAAGGAGATCATGAATTATGACCTGCAGTTCTTGAACTTGGGTGACGACGGTCTTACTGTCTGTCATCTTATAGCCAGAAATTTTGCCATGATGAACTTCTTCATTCCGGCATCCTTTGTTTTGTACTTCTTTTCTAAAGCATTCGAGAGTTCTTTTGAGGTTTTGACATTGTTGTACACATTGTACAGATCATCTTTCATGCCACCCAGAATATAATTTTTACACAAAAAATCTGAGTGTGTCCATGCTTCTGTTACCAAGAATTGTTCTTCAGGCAGAGTATCATCCGACATAACATGAACATTCTCATTAATGAATCTCTGCAGACTCAACGTAGTGAGATAGAAGAACATCTTCTACTGCCATCTCTTGAAGTCGACTGCAGAAAACTTTGCAGGTTTCTCAGCCGGCGCTAGGCAGCATTTGAACGATTGTGTGCAACCGATGTTGTTGCACCACTCACTTTTCATGCATTTACTTGACTTGAATTAGTCATTTTTTCTGTCACAAATGGCATATAACTTTATTATGTAAAATACTAATAATAAAGAATAAATATTTACACAAACTGTTTCTGATTTAACGATAATATTTTTATGGTCTTTTAATCGTTAATCGAATAAATTGTGAAAATTCAAACAGAGTAGAAAACCATAAAGATTTTAATCTCCAGAAACCTCAAATACAGAAACTTATTAAATTTGTTAAGATTGTTAAAAACATGTATTAAGGTTAGTCAAAACAGAAACAGAAAGATGAAGAAATAGACAAAAAAACAAAATAATCCGAGTCCACAGAACCTATTGTGTCTCCTTAAGAAATTTAATCCCCTCACTGTACCCGAGGTTACGGATTAATTTCTCCCAAGATAAAATGAATTAATCCTGTTAAAGAAGTAGTGGTACCTCAAACTTCTAAACCTTCAGCGAACAGAAGAACAACAAGTCACACACTGACTCAATAGATCGACAAATTTGTTTATGAGAGAAAATGTATGCAGAGAGTAGGAAAAAAAATTTAGTGTTCGAAAACTGGAAAATTTTATAGCCATTTTTCAGCAACGGACGCGTCTGTTCGGAAAAGTCTGTTACGACCCATTTTTTTCAGACCGTTGTGTCTTTTGGGAAGAGACTTTTTGGAAAGAGACGACTTTTCAGAAAGAGTAACGACTTTTCGGAACATTACCGTTATACCCAAATTAATTCTGTTAGTTAACTAATTAACTAACGTCCTGAATTAATTTATAAAAGAAAAGATTACAGGATTTATTTGATTAACAAAAAATTGATTAAATAAATTTTGTCCAAAAAAATTATCAATCAATCATTTGCCGAATCCGAATATGAGGTCGAGGCCGAGCGAGCGATGACGACGGCGGGAGGGGGCACCTTCTTCTTAGATCTTTAAGAAGTATAGGAAGTTTTTCCTAATATAAGGACAATAAATTTCCTTTCTTTTACCAATATGGGAGAAATGACTTTTCATTTGCTCTTTGCAAATGACTTTTCATTTCCCTCCAAATTGGTTCCCACATTTTTTTTTCAATTTTTTTTTCTCTTCTCTTTTTCACATTCACACTTTGTTGAACCCAACATATACATATATATATATATATATATATGTATATGTATCTATATGTATGTATGTACATATTTTTGCATATAAAGGAGGAACAAGAAGGGGAGAAGGAGGAGGAGGAAGAGACAAATATACCTGCGGTTGAAGAGGAACGTTGGGAAAACGATGGAGTTGTGAAAGAGCGCCTTTTTTGTGTCTATTTTTGTAAACTTTTAGAATTTTAAGGTAAAAAATATAGAGGTAAAAGTGTAAAAGTTAAAAGTTTGGGGTTATTTAGAAAGCATCTTTTAACCAATTTGACAGAAAACAAATATTTTGGTACACGGGAAGAGAGCTCAAACTCGAACAAAAAAAAAATCTTTCATTTTTAAGTCTTAAAAAATAAATCAACCAAACGACAACTATACACTTTTTAAATTTTTTATCATTATATGATAGTAGTAATTGTTTTTATTTGGATTCAAATGAGCTATCTGGAACTTTATAACTATAATAAAAATTGATATAGAACACACTTTCTCTGAAATTATTTTTTTTATTTTATCGTTTTGCAATACTTTGATCTTGTTTCTTTCACCTCGTGTTTTATTTCACATAGTGATGAAAATACACTTGTTATTTTTCATCCATTCATCACTCGGTTTGTGTCAGTTCCATATATTAGAAGTCCTATTTTCTACTTTTATTCCTGATGTTGAGGTTAGTCCATGAGAATGCTCTTTGTGATCCTTGTTGGCATTATTTCGAAGGATGAATATGAACTGAGAAGTATTTTATTAGCATGAAGTTATGTTAATAAATTTATAGTATTTTTTTCAACATTAGTAAAGAGAAGAAAAAAGTAAAAGTTGAATTCCTTCAAGTTTTTTATTTTGATGTTGTGTAAATTTCTATCTAGTTATCTAGTTGTTTGATGAAATAATCAGTAACTTGCGTAATTATTTGCTTTCTATAGTATTACAACGAAGAAAAGAGAGTAAATACATATATTTGATTATAAAATAAATATAACATAATGTTTATAAGTTTGTTATATATTTATTTACTATAAAAATACCTTACAAATTGAGTAAATTATTGTTTACTCACTCTTTTGCCTTTTCCACTCACTAGACTTGTTTCCTAGCTAACTCTCCTTTAATTAATTTATTTATTTCCTATGGATTCCAACCACACGCATTTTGTTGTGAATTTTTGTCCGTAATTATTTGTCTAGTTTTAAATGAACACGCCTAGGGAAAAATAATGATTGATATAGTGAGTTTATCATTTTACTTCTATTATTTATGAAGTGTATGTATCAGAAATTAAGATAGATGTCAAACACACCAAAATTATTCCCTTTTTGTTTCATAACTAAACTATAGAGAGTGTGAATTTAATACCTAAATTATTATTTCTTAGTGTGTGTTTGGTATGACGGAAAATGTTTTCCATAGAAAAGATTTTGCTAGAAAATGTTTTCCTTGAAAGCAAGTAGATTTATGACCTATTTTCTCATGTTTGATTGGTGAGTAGAAAATATTTTTAGGAAATGATTTTTAGTGTTTAATTTATCTATGAAAAATATTTTTGAGAAATATATTTATTTTTACTACAGTAGAAAATAATTTTTGAAATTAAAAATATTTTTTAACTGGCAGGGTGGGGGTGGGGTAGGGGTAAAAAAATAAAAATTTAAAGTTGAACATATTTTTTAAAAATAAAACTATTTTTTTTGGGTGGGTGTGGGGGTTGATATGGGGCTGCCGGGGTAGGGGGGTAGGGGTGAAAACATAAAAATTTGAAAATATTTTTTAAAAATAAAATGAAAATTTATTTTGGAAGGTGGGGTGGGGTGCGGTTGGGGGTTGGGGTTGGGGGTGGGGTTGAAGTAGGGGTGAAAAAATAAAAATAAAAATTTGAAGTCGAAAATATTTTTTTAAAACAAACTTATTTTTTTTGGTATGGGGGTTGGTGGGTGGGGTCGAGCGTAGAAGTGAAGAAATGAAATTCTGAAGTTGAAAAGAATTTTTAAAAACAAAACCTATTTTTTTGTGGGGGTGGCGGGGTTCTGGATCGGGATAGAAAAAGAAAATTTTGAAATTGAAAATATTTTTTAAAAAAACTAATTTAATTTTTCTTGGAGGGAGTGGAGGTATGATCGGGATCAGGGGGAGGGCGAAGTGAAAATATAGAATTTTGAAATTGAAAATATGTTTTAGAAATTGATGTTTCTCAAAAAGAAAATGTAATTTGAAGTTGGATGAGAGTTTTGTAAGATGTTTTCCTTAACTTTTGAAGGGAAGTCATTTTCATTAATTTTGAGGAAAATGAATTGATTTGAAAAACATTTTCCAAAAAATGTTTTCGTTCATACCAAATACGCCCTTAGTCTGAGAAAAACACCTCACTGGGGTGTGTACTATACTCTCTCTTTTATTTGAAAAAACCTTGATACGTGACATTCCACATGCATAAATTATTTCACCTTGGTAAAATTAAATAATAAACTATTGATATTAATTAAAAATTAAAGATTGAAGTATTACAACCCGCCCCCCCCCCCCCCTGTCCAGAAAAGGAAGGATTTAAAAAAAATATAATTTTAATTATTTTTCTTACCCCACTCCACCACCTCCTCCTTATTCTTTTTTTAATTTCTTTTATGAAATATTTTTTACAAAAAGTCATACTTTCGGCTCTCCCCCCCCCCCCCCCCCCAAAAAAAAATAAAAAGAAAAACTGACCATTCATTACCTAAAAAGAAATTGATATTATTTTATTTTTAAAATATAAAATTCTACCATGTCCTTTTTAAACCTCCACTCCTAATTTTTATTATTTATTTTACATTGTTCTCATTTTATGTTAGATATGTACATATATTTTTTTAGGAGTTTTTTTCTACTTGTGTACCGAATATAACTTGAATAAAAATTATTTTAAGAAAAGTCTTGCGGCGGAAAGTAAAAAATATTTTTAATATGTATATATCTATTACAAAAATGAGAAATTTTTTGAAAGCATAGGGTTAGGTGGAATGGGTAGAATTATTTTTAAATTTTTAAAAAATCTCTAAATTAATGAACCGGGGGGGGATGATGTGGCAACTTTTTTTAAATAAAAGGGAGGGTCTATTACACACCATGATAATAGTATTATGAAATAGAGAGTTGTGTTACTCAAACTAATAAGTGATAGTTTATGTATGAAACTCACACTCTCAATAGTATAGGTATGAAACTCAAAAAAGTCGATAGGTTAGATGTGTTTTTGACACTTATATCTTAGAAGTTTAAGATTTTCAAGAAGTTTGACCTTTTTTCAATAATTAATTAAGGGTATGATAGGTAAAAAAATTGTCCTTTCTTGATTTGTCAAAAATGAACAAGTAAAACAGAAAAAAATGGATAAATAATTAGAAACAAGAGAAGTATTGTGAGTGTATGCATAACTATATTTATTGATAATGGTAATGTACTTGATGATTGTTGTGAATTCAGATCATTTGGTTCTCCTTGAATCTTTTTTTTTGGTTGGAGGTGCTCCTTGAATCCTTGCATCCTTCATCTATGTTGCTTCCCATTGTTATTGAATTTTCATAGAATTTTTTTTGCGTGACATTACATAATTAAAATCATAAAATTGAAAAGCATATTGACATTATACATATCCATAATCTAAAATTGCAAGTTAAAAATAATTTTTTTTCTTCTTAAATTTCAAGTCAAATTAAAATTTGAACAAATTAAAAAAGAGAAAGAGAGTACTTTATTTGTCCATATATATACTTTTTGTTGCTTCATTTCTTGAAACTCAATATATAATTATTATGCAAATTTCATATTTGAATTTTTCCCATTTTAAGATGCCAAAAAATCAATTGACCATTAGAATTATTGGGTTTTGGAATTTATTATTTATAAAATTTAAGTCAAAATTATTCAACTAAACTCATTTGTACAATGTTATATTTTTACATACATAGTTATATAATTGATATAGGTAAATAACATTTAACAAGAGAATGTGGAGCTCTTGGATCGTGATAGTGATCATACATGTATTATGTATAAATGACCAAATCAGTGCATAAAATCATAACTTGAATAACACATTTAGATTTGGACGAATTACTGATTTTCTTATTTCATTAGATCAAATCCTTTTGACTGAAACACAACTCAAATTGATTCTTGTAAAACTTTATCAAAATGCTTTTTAAAAGATTTTTTAAAATTTCATGACAAGTTATTTACAGAGAAAGAAATTATTCGGTGCTTAGACAAATTATAAGAAAAGAAATAAATAATTTAACTAGATAAAAATGGAGCGAATTGAGTTATGACTGATCTTTAGCTTATTTCAATCTAAATATATTCTAAGTCAATCAAATTCATTTTGTCCATTTTAACACACTCACATCCAGTCCTACCGCCTAGAGTAGACCTAGAGACATGCCCTTTATTAACTAATCAAAAAAATGCTGAAAATAGTTCTCCAAATTTGGAATACAAATTATGATAGTTCTTATAAAACCAGCTAGAGTATTTCTTTTTTCTAATCAACTAATATGTAATGACTTAATAATTCATATTATGAGGTAAGATTTATTTGTCATAGTGTTAAATCTACTTGATTGAATTTAATATATGGATAACTAATTAATTTTGAAATAAAATTTGAAAATAAGTATATTCAAACAAATGAGTCAATTGCATTTTACATCAGCATGTGTTTTTTTCTAGTAATATATATTTAATCCTAATATTTTATGACTTGCAATCTAACATCTTTATTTTCTTACATATTATTTTCTTTTAAAAAAATCCACGGGGGAAAAATCGAAAAACAAATTTAAAAAAACTCCATTTGGAAAAAATTAAAATGCTTCTCGTTGTTGGTTTTAGTGGACTGATTTTCCTTCAGATTTCTAATAAAGAGCTTTCCATTTTATTTTATTTTTTTAAAGTTATTTTCCCTTTATTTGGTTTTGTAAGGTAAATGATTGTAAATGTAATTTTAAAGATAAATAATTTTTTGAGATGTGTAATTTATTTTTATAATTTCAGCTATATTATAATATTTATATGATAATGTTATTAAAGTCTAAATAAGAAGTGTAAAATTAAATATAAATTTGATATATATTTATACTTTTTAAGCTTTATACATTATAATATTATATATTATTTTTTAAAAGTTTCATAACGCTAAAACAACGCCCACCAATTGCATTGGAAGAAGATCACTCTTTTTTTATTGATTATTTCTTAAGTATATGTGTATTTTAAATGTTTGTATTTCTATTTTGCCCATTTGAACTTTTTTTTTACTAAAAGAAGTGATTCATTATTTTGCAAGAATTGTTTTTAAAAAAATATAGGGGTGCAAAATGCAACTCCAAATTAACTTTCTATCTTTTTTGTATTACTGTAAAAAAGTTTAAATGAGACAAATCTTCTCTTCAAAATCAACTTTAGCTCTAAGTTCAATTTAATGTATAATCTACTATAATTAATAATTTTAGTTTTTATCAAATTTTTAGTTTTTGAACCTTCTATTTAGTGGACCATTTCTCCAAAGTTCAAAGAAAATTAGTACTGATATCCTTCCCCAAATTAAAGAAATTACCAACAATCATGGCTAACATGCTTCGAGCTAATCAAGCTACTAAAATCATTTATAACCCTAAAGGTCTAGTCGTTTATGGTGAGTGCAATTGTTGTCTTTTAGCATGTGTTAATGCTATTGATGGTTGTCAAGCTTTTTCTCCTGGCGGTCCCGTTGGCAGCATAACATCGTAGGTTGGATGTCTACAGTCATTAGGTTGGACCAGCACCAACACAACAACATGTTAATTTTATTAGAATTTTTTTAATGAATTGTTGTTTGCTTTGCCAAAAAAAAAGCATAAAAGTACTTTTAAATGTTTCATCTATTATCGAAATTATTATATTTTCTTAGATATGTTTCAATTAATGTTTTTTTCTTCTATTTTTCATCTGTTTAAAAGTAATGCTCGGTCAAAATTTACGTGTCTACAGTAATAGTTCACCCGTAAAGTTGGAGTGTGTAGTTGAAATTTTGGGTATAGATTGGAGGGGTTTTAGACCATTTTTTCTCTAATAGAAAAAATGCCACCATTTTCTCATTTTCATTTGTCAATAAGTTTATGCATCTACTCTTGAACAGACTTTAACCCCAAAGAGATGTGAAGACAGAGAAATTATCAAACACCAAAAATACTAATCATCTCAGTCATATTACTGCACAAATATTTAATTCTTCGGGAATTTCAATTGTACTTACGAAATCCATTATGACTAGAGCTACTAAAAACTGGGTGTATAGTAACAAAAAAGATGATGGAAACAAGAGAAAAAATTCATGGGATAAATATGTTGTTGAAGAATATGAGAAAGAAAAACCGCAGATACTGACTAACCAACTAGACTGAACTTTAAACATGAGATTAGAAAATGAAAAGAATAAGAAAATCACAAAGGATGAAGATGAGAAGCCAAATGATTTTGAGATGTATATAAAAACCAAGAGCAAAGCTATCAAAAAGTTACAGCTTGCTCAAGCCGGAGAATCAACATCTTTTGACAATTCGAATTAAAAATTATTATTATTGTTGTTGTTCTTGCTTTTTTTTTTTTTGTATTTTTTTTTGGGTGGGGTATGTAACAAGGGTTATACATATAATATACTTCTACGAGTATATATAGGCTAGCTAGCTATCTTCCCAACCTGGTAATTTTCATCTATAATTTTATTTTTACTCAAATATCGATTAATCCATATTTTATGTTTCAAAGGTCTTGTTTGGTTGTTCGAACTTTTTATTTTTACATATATATATATACTAATCTTCGAAAATCAAAAAATAAAATACTAATTATTCTTTCGAGATAAAGAAAATAAAAAATTAAATTCTACTGATGGAATGGTGGTTATCCACCTCGATGGTTTATCTCAAGCAACTTGAAATTTCAATATAATCCATGATTTTAATTGTATAAACAAATCTCATTTCGGCTATCTTGAATACTGATGTTGAAAAAAGAAGTACACATAAAGCTCGATGAGCTAAAAATTGAACATCAAAATAAGCACATCACTCAACTTAAACATGTTTCAATTTCTATCGCTAAAGAAGCCACTAAAAAGTATATTTAGAATTTTTTCTAATAATAAATTTTATCCTATTTCAAGTTTACCACTAAAGCAACATTTTCTGATGATGATGAAGAGTAATCTCTCACAATATCTGTTAGCAGGTTGACTATCAATACATATATCAAATTTAATTAACTAAAATATATGGTATATTGTGTTGTGCGAAGAGATAAAATAGGAAAGGAATCAACTTTATTTTATGTGAATTTGAACGACATCTCATGAACATAGAAAATGTATTTTTATTAATTAACTTAGTCATTTATTGAGTACTAAATATGTCATTCTTTTTCATACTAGAAAATATAAAATTAGCTACAGAATTTTTCAGTAATCCCTTGTTAATCCATAACTAAATAGTTTTTAACTAGTCTTATAAAACTGTGATCGAATTAATTCCATATATGAATTTACAAAGCAAGTACTTGGTAATGCAGAAACAGAAAGTAGATGACAATTAATATCTAGAGTAGTCCAAAAATCATGAATTACTTCAATAAAACACATAGTATTATTTTATTAACTATTTCCAAATGGCATTTGATAATGCAATGCAACCCTAGTAAGCAGACACCTCAATCTTCCTCCCATCTATATCATCTACTAACTAATTTGCCTATTTCCCCTCACCGCTAGACTAGTTTCCTAGCTAACTCCCCTTCAATTAATTTCTCTCTTTCTTATGGATTCTAACAACAACAAGCATTTTCTTGTGAAATGTTTTGAGTGTAGGCATAACTATGCAGCTAGATCTAATGGTTATGTACTTGATGGTTGTGGTGAATTTTGTCCAACTGGTGCCTGTGAAACCCTTGAATCCTTCATCTGTGCTGCTTGTCATTGCCATCAAAATTTTCATAGAAAAGTTGAGGTGGAGGTAGAGGATGGGGCAGAGTGTCACATCATTTCTATTAATCATCCTAGCCACGGTACTTGTTGAAATCACAAAGATCAATCATACTTTTTTTCAACACATATATCTCTCACTTGTTGATTTGATTTTTTTCGTAGGTCAAATGTGATTCATCAGATCATCATGTGTAGAAATATGAGCTCTCTTTTTTAGGGAAATCTTTAAATAGTATAATTACCTCCAACTTAAAGATTATAGAACTACACACCTAGATTATAGAACTACACATCTGAAGGCAAAATTTTGTTCACTAAACAAAAAAGAAGAAAAATTGATTGCTTTTTGTTTCTTCTTACTTAAAACGTCAAAGGAATATTTAGATCTAGAATTTAAAATTTTATATAGGTGATTAATTATATCTTCAACTATAATAACAGGTACTCTCCTTGTTATCATGGATGATCCACCACCGCCACAATACATAGTGAGAAATAGGGCGCAACTTTGTGAAACGTCTGAGAAGAACAACATTGATGTGGAGACAAAGATGGAGATGGATGGAAGAGAGATAAAAGTGAGGAAGTTGAAAAGAAAGAACAATGGTTCTTCGTCTTCTTCAGTGAGAATAAGGTTGGATCCTTACCAAAGAGAGAGGATTCAGATTTTTGCAAACGAGATCATGGGATGGAAATGGAAAAAGAGCCATAAACAAACTATCCCCTTTTGTGATGAAATTGGCATCACTCCCAAATTCTTGAAGAATTGAATTAACAACACCAGACGCAGAATTAGTCCCTTAGAAAAAATGGGCATCTAATGAACAAGGATTAGTTGCTTAACATAAGTCTTTATGAGTTCTCTACTTGTTTAATATTTTGATTTCTTTTTCCTCATGTCTTTGATCCATAGAATTTAATAATACAAAGAATTGAGTTTTCTATTTTAATTTATTTTTTTACTTTTCATTTTTATTTGTCCTTTTACAATATTTTAGGTCTTAATTTCCACATGTCATCACATGTTTCAGATAGTAGAAAAAGACATAGATTTCCTTCTTAACTTGTCCGGACAAGTCAATTACACGTTTAAATTAGCATGGTGAGTATTTATATATCACACATTTTTACTATTTAAGGCAAATTTATTTATTTATTAAAACATAATGACAAAAAAAATATAAACATACGTGTCCAAAAAACATCAAAATAATCAAAATTTTTCTTATGCCCCACCCTCAACATTTCTTCTTCTCACACTCTACCCTACTCCTCTTCTTCACACCGCACTCATTATCCTCTTCTTCTTTATTCTTTAGTTTTCATCACAATTCTTTATTTTTCATCACAACTTCAAAATACAGTTTCTTTTTTTCACTCGAAATTAGGTTAATTTTCTATAAGGATTAATTTAAATAAATGAAAAAATAATAATAATTCAATTTATTTTTTTAAGCTTGAAAATTTTGAAGCTATGATGTTTAGACATACAAAACCTAGACGATGATGGAGAGGGCGTGGGCTTATCAATGTCATGTCGGAATTTTTATTTGGGATCATCAAAGACAATAAATCATCTTTGAAAGACCTCTATCTGGCTGTCGTCACCATTTCGGTGAATCTTCAAGTGTTTTTAGAAAATAAAGATACATATTTAAATTCAGTGCAAGCTTTGCTTTCCTCCATTTTGATTCTTGATATTCTTCAAAGAAGAAGAAGTCTAGCTAGTTGAAATTCATAACAAATTGAATTTTATTTCAATGAGGTTGATGAAAAAATCAATATTCTTTTATAGATAAAAAAATCTGGTGCTCTCTATGTGAGTTCTTAGTAACTTCTTGTTTTCAGTTATAAAGTTTGTTTATCTTTGAACACAATTATAATTCAATATAGTATATTGTTTTTTATGATTTGGAAAAAATTGATTTGACTTCTTGTTTTGATTTTGTTAAAACAATTTTACAATTTTTTATTTGGTGGTGATGACAATTCAATAAATAAGGAAACATGAATATTGATAATAGTGTGATGATAATATTTGATGGTGGGTAACAAAGAAGAAGGAAAATCTTATTGCTAAAATGAATATATCCTAACTTTGATTTCAATTTGTTACATTCAAACCTTAGTTAACTATGATAAATAAATGATTGTGAGACAATTATTTACCGATGATAGTATAATTATCGTCATATTATATTTTAGCCACAATAATAAATATGAGTATTTATATTCATAAAATTATTAAAGGTTTTAGCTATCCTGGATGCAATAACATTAACTCAATTATCACTATATATTTTTGTGGCTATAAATCTTATTGCTAAAATGAAAATTTTGTTGCCACTACATATCTATTTCGTTAAAGTGGTTACTTATACTGAAACCCACAAATTCAATTGCTAAGTCATAAATATTTTTTTCCGAGAATCATTTTTGAAAATAAAAGTAAATTCCAAAATTTTCTCTATATTTTGAAAAATGTATGATGACGTATTATATTTAAGTTTGTTTGTCCTATGTCCTAATAGGTGAACTGTCACACCCCTATTTTTCTCTCAAGATTTAATAGCTTGTTTTGAAAGAAAAGAGTTTTTCCAATTAAAGTGACATTTTGAAAAGGGATTATTCTATATTCAGAGTCGCCACTTGGAATTGAGTTATGGTGTTCTAAGTCACCTTATTAGTTTAATCCCTAATCAAAAGGAAATGACTCTCTATTTAGTCTGCGAACCAGAAATTCGGGTAAGGAATTCTGTTGATCGAGGGGAAGGTATTAGGCATCACTCGAGTCCCGTGGTTCTAGCACGGTCGCTTTATTGACCTCTATGAGTTATACTAATTTTTGAATATTATATTATTAAAACAAATGTATTTATCCTTATTCTTTGATTTATCTTTAACATATTTAATATTATTCTATTTTTATAAGAATGTCATGTTTTTATACATTATTATTATTTATTTATTTTATTCTTTCAATTTGCTTCTTGATTTCTCTTTTTTTTTTCTTATTTTTTTTTGTTTTTCTTTCTTATTTATTTTTGTACTAATTTTTCATGTTTTTTTTTTTATAAAAAAAGATTTTCCTTATATTTTTTTTTACATTAATTTTCTTCTTTTTTTTTTTACCCTATCTAATAGTTCTGTTTTTTTTTATGATAATTATAAGATATTTTATTATATTTTTGACTACTAAACTTTTGTTTCTTTTCATTTTCAAAGTATTTTTTTTTCTTACATTTTTCATTCTTTTTATTATATTTTTTAATATTATTCCTTTTTTTTTAATTCAAATGTTTCTTCTCCACTATTTCTTTTCTTCTTCTATTGTTCATGTATTCTACCTTTTTTCCTAATTTCATTTTTTATTTGTTATTATTCTTTTCTACCTCTTTTCCTAACAAGTTTATTATTAATATTTTTAATAGCATCCGAAAGATAATAATATAGGACAACACACATAATATAATATAAAACATAATTTAATATATTTCTAAACACAACCAAACAAAGATTTCATTCAACTTAGTAAGACATGAATATATAAAAAAATTTGGATAACTACGCATATTATCATTATAAAATTAACATCTTTACATAATTACTACACATATTATTATAAAACTAAATATGAAAAATAAGAATAGACTTGGACAATAATTTTACTTAAGTATGAAATAAACTATGGGTTATTTAATATGAAATAAACTACGGTTTGTTATACCAATTTCACACTAAATGTATAAAGGATCTAAACATAGAGTTGATATGAAATATTTGAACATACTTCATATAAAAATATAATGGTATGCTTGTATAAATATGATAGCAAATTATATATATAAAAAATTGAATGGTACCTCTTGCGAAAATTCCACCAAAAGAAAATAATTCGAATAAGGAACCACGAATTCAAAACCACGAAAGTAAACCTCAATTTCCACTTTTGTTTGTGAATTAAAACAAAATATGAAATAAAATGTGAGTATATTTGTTGACTTTTGTGGGTGATTTTTTTTTTCTTTCACTCTTTCACTTTTCCTTTTTTTTTCTTTCTCTCTAAGCTTTTTTTTTCCTTTCTTTTCCTTTCTCTGATCTTTTCCCCCCTTTTTTTTTATTTTTTATGTTTCTATATGTGTATATATAGTATATAGGATGTAGGTGTACGTGTGTGCAGGTGAGGTAAGTGGGAGTGGGCAAAGTGGGGGTAGTGGGTAGGTTGATTAGTTTTAATTATTATTATTATTTTTATTATTTTTGTTAAAAAAAATAAAAGTAAAATAAAACTTTAATAATGTTAACTTAATTAGTTTGAAATAATAAAATATAAGAAAAAGTCAAATAGTTAGTCTTAAAATATAATTAAGAAGCACTAGCTTATTTATTAAAGAAGACATATTTTGTAGTTCTTTTTTTTAATAAACTTACTAAAATACGATAAAAAAAATAAAATTTTTTAATTTATATATAAAAGCAATATTTATGTACTAAAAATGATGCAATACCTCATGTTCGGTCAAAAATTACGTGTCTACAGTTTGCTCCTCTTTGACTGGAAACACGAAGTGTTTTCAGACAAAGAAGTAGACAAAATGACAAGTTTTGACCTGACTCTTATTTGAAAGAAAAATATGCGTCCGAATCCTTGTTTTGGACTGCCTACATATCCCGGGTTATAAGGGAATCAGGTCACGTATAGTTCAAGGAGATGAAGTGATGAGTTGGAAGTTAAGTGAGGTTCCATCGAGGCTCCAGATCGCGGCTCTTATCCTTACATAAAAAAAATTAAAAAAATGAAAGCTAATAGTTAAAATAAAAATAAATGTACAAGCTCCTATCTATGCAGTTTTTCTTGAGTCTTCACATGAATCTTGACTTTAAGATATCACCTTGATTTTTTGGTGAATATCTTAACCTTGAATTGGAATGGAGGCTGAACTTGCCACTTAGACTGAGCTTTTGACATCCTTCAAAATGACAATTTGAAAAATGCTCTTGAATAGCTGCTTGTTTTCTTGAGCGAAAGCTGACTAGTAAAAGATGTGAGGAAATCAGGCTGCTACATGTATTGAAGTAGCTGATTTTGACCATCATAGGATTGATCATTCTAAAAAAAAAGAAACTTTGTTCTTGAATTTCAAATCCATGTTTCGCTTGAGGAAACCTGAAAACCACCACAAACAAAAATAAACAAAATTTTTGCCCCAGGCTTCACTGGAATTTTTTTTGTGTGAGTTTTAGCAAATATAAATATAAAACATAAACTCCGACTAGGAAGTGTTTATTTTAGGAGAAAATAAAACTAAAAATCTAGAATATGAAGTGTTTATCCTAGGAGAAAGTAATCTAATCCCATTATCCAGGAGGGTCCTGCTAGTCCCATTATCTAGGAGGGTCCTGCTAGTCCCATTATCCAGGAGGGTCCTGCTAATCCCATTATCCAGGAGGGTCCTGCTAGTCCCATTATCCATGAGGGTCCTGCTAATCCCATTATCCAAGAGGGTCCTGCTAGTCCCATTATCCAGGAGGGTCCTGATATTCCCATTATCCAGGAGGGTCCTGATAATCCCATTATCCAGGAGGGTCCTGCTAGTCCCATTATCCAGGAGGGTCCTGTTAGTCCCATTATCCAGGAGGGTCCTGATAGTCCCATTATCCAGGAGGGTCCTGATAATCCCATTATCCAGGAGGGTCCTGCTAGTCCCATTATCCAGGAGGGTCCTGCTAGTCCCATTATCCAGGAGGGTCCTACTAGTGCCATTATCCAGGAGGGTCCTGCTAATCCCATTATCCAGGAGGGTCCTGCTAGTCCCATTATCCAGGAGGGTCCTGCTAACAAAACATTCAACAGACTAATAATACCAATGAAACATTGTGAACGTTATCTACATCATTTGCAGTACATTCAAGAAAAATATACTCAACCTCTCAGGTAATTGCTATTTTGATATATATATTGGCCAATTTTCATGTAATTGAGTCCCACAAATCTTTATTGTAGGGTTTCCATTTCCTTGTTATAGACTAGGTTGAACATCTAGGTTCTTCGAATCTTTAATCTTGAAACAACTTGTGTCCCTGCTTCAACAAAGAAAATTCGTGAGTTTGAAAAGGTGGTGGTTGGTTTGTGGTTCCATCTTTTGAAAAGGGTGGCTCAACACTTGTGACACTTTGGTTGTTTCCAACGGTCAATACTCCTTATTGATTGATTGTACTTTCATCTAACTTTGCTTATTTTTGGGACCTAAATCCAATGCCTTAATTCCACAACACTCATTGTTAGCCTTCATAAAATCAGAGACTTTTCGAATTCAACACTTGAAGACAGATTACAACTCATTAGCCTGATGCTTCGCCTAGTACAATTTTAAAGAGTTCGTAGCGAGTCTTGAAATCCCTTCCTAGTTTTTGACACAAACCCGACCCAAATACATATGAAACAAAGTGACAAAAAGTATAAGAAAACTACGAACTACACGAGAATAAAAGAAAAGATTCGATGAAGACTCTCTTTTCAGTAACAAGAAGAAAGAAAAACTTATCTGAATGTGGGAGCGAGTCTACTGATCATGCCATGCAATTTGAATTGATTTCCAGATTTGTCTATCCAATCTATTCCTCATCCATCATTGATCATTCAGTCTTGATGTGGAATCCCAACATCCAATGAAGCCATAAATAATTTAAAACCCTTATTCACTTTATGATATTCACGAAGGTTTTTGCCACTAAAACTCTATCATGTTAATTCCTCCAGCTCACGTCTGCCTTATGGTGCATGTCAAGGTTTTCACCAATAAGACTCTCATATTCAACTCCTTTTCGCCTTACCGTGCCCACTTAGGGATTTCACCAATAAGACTCTCTCATTTTTATTTCTCTCTACTCACAATTGTCTTATGGTGCCGATTCAGAATTCTCACCAATAAGATTCTCTCATACTCAACTCATTTTCGCTTTACGGTGGCCACTTAGGGTTTTCACCAATAAGACTCTCTCATTTTTATTTCTCTCAAATCACATCCACCTTATCATGCCCATTCAGGATCATTACCTACCCTTAACCAAATTACTCTCGACATATCAAGGGTTGATGCAAAGACATTTCTTTGGCTGACTTTAGAAGATGGGGTTGATTTTTAGCTTTGGAATGAAAGACCAAATGAATAAACAAACGACATTTGCCCCAGTTTACTACAATATGAATTTTTGGATTTGTATTTGGTTGAACCGAACCCAACACTAAGGCTGCCTACGTATCTTGCCAAAACAAGAATCAGGTCGAACGTAGTTCAGGCAATTTTTTTTTTTTTTTTTTTGGGAAAAGCCAAGGAAAGAGCATAACCAAGAGTTTCCATTGAATCAACCTTTGAGATATCGAGCCCAAACATAAGGGTTTCTAATACCAAAAATCAAATCATATATAATATCTTTTCACAGCATCAGCATTGACGACCGTTTCTGTCATTTTGCCTTCTATATCTGTTAAGTAAAGAGCATCATTGGGTAATACCCTTTTAACAATGAATGGTCCTTTCCAATTTGGAGAAAATTTGCCTTTGGTTTCGGCATGATGTGACAGAATGCGTCTCAACACTAATTGACCCTCCTCAAAATGTCTGGGACGCACCCTTTTGTTGTATGCTCGTGCCATTCTTTTCTGATACAATTGTCCATGACATACTGATGTCAGACGCTTCTCATCAATCAAACTTAATTGCTCTAACCGTGTTTTGATCCACTCATCATCATCAATTTCAGCCTCCACAACAATTCGTAAAGATGGGATCTCAATCTCTGCAGGTATAACTGCCTCAGTCGCGTATACCAGTGAATATGGGGTAGCGCCCACTGACGTACGGACTGTAGTGCGATAACCCAACAAAGCAAAAGGCAACTTTTCATGCCATTGTCGAGAACTTTGCACCATCTTATGAAGTATCTTTTTTATATTTTTATTAGCAGCTTCTACAACCCCGTTTGCCTTTGGGCGATACGGAGTCGAATTTCGATGCTCAATCTTAAATTGGTAGCATACCTCTTGCATTAAGTGGCTGTTGAGATTTGCAGCGTTATCAGTAATAATCACCTTTGGAATACCAAACCTACAGATGATGTTGAAATGGATTAAATCCACCACGACCTTCTTGGTCACTGACTTGAAAGTTACTGCTTCCACCCACTTTGTAAAATAATCAATGGCCACCAAGATGAACCTATGACCATTCGATGCTTTTGGTTCTATCGGTCCAATCACATCCATTCCCCATGCCACGAAAGGCCATGGAGCAGACATTACATGCAACTCAGAAGGAAGAGAATGTATCAAATCACCATGTATTTGACATTCATGACATTTACAAACAAATTGTATGGAATCCCGCTCCATGGTGAGCCAATAATAGCCTGCTCGAAGTATCTTCTTGGCTAGAACATATCCATTCATATGAGGTCCACAAACTCCTGAGTGTACTTCAATCATGATTGTTGAAGCCTCTTGAGCATTTACACACCTTATAAGACCTAAATCGGGTGTCTTCTTGTACAGTATGCCTCCGCTTAAGAAAACACCCCTTGCTAGTCGTCGAATAGTGTTTTTTTGATTACTAGTTACATTCGACGGACATTCTCCAGATTGAAGATACGTTTTGATATCATGAAACCAAGGTTTACCATCAAATTCCTCCTCAATCATGTTGCAATAAGCATGTTGATCACAAATTTGTATGTATAAAGGATCGATATGAGCGTCATCAGGGTGTTGGAGCATCGAAGATAAAGTGGCCAATGCATCTGCAATCTCATTGTGAACTATGGGAATGTGTCTAAACTTTATCGACACAAACCGTTGACAAAGACCTTGTAAACAATGTTGATATGGTATGAGCTTTGGGTCTCGAGTTTCCCATTCTTCTTGAATTTGATGAACTAGCAAGTCTGAGTCTCCTAACACTAACAGTTCTTGGATGCCCATGTCAGCAGCTAACCTCAAACCCAAAAATCACGCTTCATACTCAGACATATTATTAGTAAAATAGAATCTAAGTTGGGATGTTATAGGGTAATATTCCCCTGATTCAAACATAAGAACAATTCCTATTCCAACTCCTTTCCTGTTAGAGGCACCATCAAAGAATAACTTCCAACCTTCATTGTTATTGTGAATAACTTCATCGATACAAGATATCTCTTCGTCTGGAAAATAGGTTTTAAGTGGTTCATATTCTTCATCAATAGGGTTCTCTGCCAAATGATCTGCCAATGCTTGAGCTTTCATTGCGGTCCGCGTTACATAGATAATGTCAAACTCTGTGAGCAATATTTGCCATTTCGCAAGTCTGCCTGTGGGCATGGGCTTTTGAAAAATATATTTCAACGGATCCATACGAGAGATGAGATAAGTAGTGTAAGATGAAAGATAATGTTTCAGCTTCTGTGCTACCCAAGTTAGGGCACAACACGTTCTTTCAAGAAGGGTGTACTTCGCTTCGTAAACGGTAAACTTCTTGCTGAGGTAATAAATGGCCCGCTCTTTATTCCCAGTGTCATCATGCTGACCCAGTACACAACCAAAAGAATTATCTAGTACTGACATATACAATATCAAAGGTCTTCCCGGCTCGGGAGGAACCAACACAGGGGGATTCGATAGGTAATTCTTAATTCTTTCAAAAGCCTCTCGACATTCTTCGGTCCACTCTACTGTAGCATTATTTTTCAACAACTTAAAGATGGTCTCACAAGTTGTTGTGAGTTGAGCAATGAATCTGCTGATGTAGTTTAACCGTCCTAGAAGGCTCATAACCTCAATTTTGTTCTTTGGAGGTGGCAATTCTTGAATGGCTTTTATTTTTGAAGAATCCAACTCGATACCTCTTCGACTGACTATAAACCCCAAAAGCTTCCCCGATGGTACTCCAAATACACATGTTGCAGGATTAAGCTTGAGATTATACATGCGGAGCCTTTCGAAGAATCTTCTTAAGTCTTTCACATGATTTGACTGTTTTTTAGATTTAATGATAACATCATCCACATAAGCTTCGATTTTTCTATGCATCATATCGTGAAACATGGTTGTCATTGCTCTCATATAAGTTGCCCCTGCATTTTTTAACCCAAAAGGCATAACCCGATAACAATATGTACCCCATGGAGTGATAAAAGATGTTTTTTCTGCATCTTCGTCATCCATAATAATCTGATGGTAACCCGCATAGCAATCCACAAAAGATGCAACCTCGTGTTTAGCACAATTATCCAATAAAATATGGATGTTAGGCAAAGGAAAATCATCTTTTGGACTTGCTTTGTTCAAATCACGATAATCAACACACATTCGAACTTTGCCGTCTTTCTTAGGGACGGGTACGATGTTGGCTAACCAAGAAGGATATTGAGCGACTCGAATGACTTTGGCCTAAAGTTGCTTTGTGATCTCCTCTTTAATTATTACACTCATGTCGGTTTTAAGCTTTCTCAACTTCTGCTTTATCGGAAGAAAATTGGGATCAATTGGCAACTTGTGAACAACCATGTCAGTGCTTAATCCAGGCATGTCATCATAAAATGACGCAAAAACATCTTTGTAATTAAACAGGGCCTGGATTATATCATTATTTTGATGTCAAACAAGTACACTTATCTTAGTCTCCTTAATAATTTCATGATCCCCCAAATTTATCGTCTCAGTTTCACTCATGTTTGGGTTTAACTTATTTTCAAAATGATTGAAATCCCTCCTTACTTCTTCAAATGCTCCGTCTTCATCATATTCGATTTCTTGACTTATTATTTCAATATTAGGTCGAAGATTAGATTGGATATTAAGATCTGGCGAAAAATTCTGCATGCATGTCATATCACTAGAATCGGCATAGAAAGAACTGTATAAAAGAAAATGAACAAATATATTAGACTGAAATAAAGATGTAATTACATCCTATTGAAAAGGGAAATAGAGAGTTTGAAATAAAACGACAAGATAAAATCCGAATTACAATCCTTGAATAAATCGGACGACAAAACAAAAAACAAGACTCGTTTTTAACGGGGAGAGGAGTGGCCTCCCAATTGTTTAGCTTGACATCAGGACCAATGAATTGCACATCTCTGTCGCTAGTGCCTTCTCCAAGTTCCAACATATCAACCTAGACAAATAAATCTTGAAAATAGTTGATCATTTCTTCGCTTACTTTCATCACTGCCTCTGGACAAGATGATTGATAAGATTCTGTTGCACGGGCTTTGATGAAAGATTTGTAGATTGGTTGTATAGGCTTAGTAAGTGACCATACATCTCTCTTCTGCTTCTTCGCCTTCATTTTGACCTCGACTCTAGGTTGGTAGCCTAAGCCAAAAGTACCAATGCTCTTTCGTGGACTCACTGGATAAGCTCTCCCTTGCAAGAAGATTCCCAAGCCTTTACCCGGCTCAAACCCATGTTTCAGCAATTCATTTACCACCATTACAGACGCGATGGGCATCTTTGGTTTTGAAATGACACTCCCCTCGAGGACATGCTCAACAACCACTACCTCAAAAGCTTGATAAACCAGTGCTTCATTCTCATTATTCGCCTTGATAAAAGGGAGGGAAGAGTCTTTGTAGATTGACAAATCCCCCTCACCATGAACAATCACTTCTTGTCGGTCGTATTCAAATTTAATCATTTGATGCAACGTGGAGGGGACTGCCCCAGCCCTATGCACCCATGGTCTCCCCAACAGTAGATTGTAGGACGCATTGATATCCAACACTTGAAAATTCACAGCGAAATCCACAGGCCCTATGGTTAGTACGAGCTCTATCTCACCAATGACATCTGTTTTTGACCCATCAAAAGCTCTAACACATACATTGTTGGGTCGGACCCTTTCAGCACTAACATTCAATTTCTGTAGAGTTGATAAAGGACAAATATTTGCTCCAGATCCTCCATCAATTAGAACTCGAGTGACATATGAAAGCTCACACTTTACAGAGATGTGGAGGCCTTTGTTAGGTCCCGTACCTTCCTTGGGTAGTTCATCATCTGAAAAGGTGATGCGGTTTACCTCAAATATTCTCCCAGCAATCTTCTCTAGTTGACTCACTGTAACTTCACTAGGAACATGTGCTTCATTCAAAATCTTCATTACAGCTTTACGATGTTCATTTGAATGTATCAACAAGGATAACAAAGAGATTTGGGCTGGAGTCTTTCTTAACTGTTCCAAAACGGAGTAATCTGATAATTTCATCTTTCTTAAGAACTCCTCTGCCTCTTCTTCAGTGACTGAACTCTTGACTTGCATTTGGTCATTTTTAGTTTTCCTCAATTCCATCGGGGCATAGCATCTTCCCGAATGGGTTATTCCTCTCACTTCATCTATTTCTTCATCGATATCCTTCCTCTTGTATGTCACGACACTAGGATCATAATTCCAAAGAACAGCTTTGGTGTTTATCATTGGAAGTTGAGACACCGGCCTAATGATTATAGGTGGAACATAGGCTCCTTTTACGATCAAGATAGGATTGTTCGGCCCTCTTGGAACAAACAATCCTTTATCCCTTTGACTTTCCCGAACACCTTCAAGCGTTCCTTTCACAGTTAGGATGGGTGTGTTTGATGGGCTCAACCTTTCTAACCTACTTTTCGTCCCTGAAGGCATCATTTTTGTCAAATCAACAACTTTCGCCGACTTCTCAATGCTAGTTCCAACCTTATGGATTGGCATAAACGGTGATGCAAATTCTTTGCAATCCTTCATCATTTCTAGCATGTTTGTTTCAGCATGGCTTGGCAATGGATTTTGATTGATGTTGGGTCCACTCGGACTTTCAACTATAATCCGATTAGAATCGATCAAATTCTGAATGGCCCTTTTCAAATACCAGCATCTTTCTATGTTGTGCCCTAGGGCATTAGAATAATATTCACAATGTTGAGAATAATCTAGATTTATCGGGAGAGGATTCGACATCTTTCTTTCAATAAGACTCAAAACATTCAGCGTCCTTAATTTTTGAAACAAGCTAGCATATGACTCTCCAATAGGAGTGAACTCATTTTTAACTCCATTTCCCTTCTTGTATTGTGGTCTAGGAAGAAAAGGAATTCTAGCAGTATTTTGATGAACCTGTGGAGGTGGTGGGTGATTTTGGGGAAGTGGTGCACGCCATTGTGGATAAGAAGGGGGTGCAACTGGTTGCACGTTAAAAACAGGATATGGAGAGTATGGTACAAAATATTGCGGAGCTTGGGAAGAAAAATAGTGTTGTGGGGTATTATCTTGGACATAAGTCCTAGGCGCTGATACAATAGTGGTTACATCCTCCCTTCTCTTCTTCCCTCCAATATTTCCAGAACCATTTTGAAGCACTTGTGTTGTGGCTTTTAAGGCAGCTTGACTTACAATCTTTCCAGACTTGATGCCAATTTCCACCATTTCCCCTACCTTAATAACTTCAGCGAATGTCTTCCCCACGGCAGAAAGCAAATAGTGAAAGTAATCAGGTTCTTGCGCTTGGAGAAAAACGTCAATCATCTCTGACTCCTTCATTGGTGGTTTGACCCTAGCAGCTTGCTCCCTCCATCTAACAGCATATTCACAAAAATTTTCCGTGGTATTTTCCCTCGTGTTGGCTAACGAGGAGCGATCTGGCATAATGTCAATATTATATTGGAATTGTTGCACAAAACATCGAGCCAAATCATCCCATGTATGCCAGTTGGCAATATCCTGATCTATGAACCACTCAGATGCGATCCCTACTAAGCTTTCCCCAAAATAGGCCATAAGTAACTCTTCTTTGCCCTCATCACCCATCAATTGATTGCAATATCGCTTCAAATGAGCTATGGGGTCTCCGTGACCATCGTATTTCTCAAACTTTGGAGTTTTAAAACCAGCAGGCAAATGGACGTGAGGAAACATACACAAGTCACTGAATGAGATGCCTTTGTGGCCTCCTAGTCCTTGCATATCCCTTATACTCCGTTCCAAACTCTTCATTTTCTTAGCCATCTCTTCATGTTCCTCATTCTTAACCATCTTTTCAATTTTGACAGGGGAACTATGTTGATGAATGTGGGGATAAGAGCTTGGAATTTTAATGGCCTCTTCAAGAGTGTAACTGTGATCATGACGAACTTTGGGTAGGGGATCGCTGTTGGATTTGGGCACCATTGTTGGTTGCAGAACGCTGTTAGTCGGGGCAGTTGACATAAATAGTGGATTACTTATCATAGGTGTAGTCGAAGGGTGCACCATAGAAGTTCCAGCGACATTGGATGTGTTAGCATAGGGGCCGAATCCAGGGGATATATCGGATCGCTTGTCGACACCTGGATAGGGGGAGACATATTTGTATTAAGGTAGTCTCGCATTGAAGACGGTGGAGGTTGCCCACTCATCCAAGCCTCGTACATCTCTGCCATCTGTTGTTTTAATGCCCTTATCTCTTCTGTTGACCCTGTTTCTTGTGAAGTCATCTGGTTTTGAATCTCATCATTGTCCGATTCGTTTCCATCTTTGTGGGTCATCTTTTGTTTCCCTTTCGACCTTGTATTGTAAGGATGTGATGCCAGCTTAACCACAAACCAACCACCCTTAAGCTAGTATGTCTCTCTCTCTCTCTCTCTCTCTCTCTCTCTCTCTCTCTCTCTCTCTCTCTCTGAATGGAGTAATAAACAGATTAGTGTTAAGAAATTATGCACATTGCAGCCACATACATACTTCTAAAATGGAAGACCTTATGTTTCATCCCGGCTTACCTAGGCGTTCTTATCTTCCTTAGTTATTTATTATTTTATCATTATTATTTATTTATTTACTTATTTATTTCTACATTTTATTTATTATCAATTTATTATTATTATTATTTTTTATTTTAAAAAAAGTTTGGATCGAACCCCTTGGGTTGCCTACGTATCATGCTGGAGCATGAATCAGATCTTTTGCGTAGTTCGAGAAAGATATTACCTTTTTTTTCGCGTGACATATGTACATAAGGTGACCAAAAGCAAATCTTTTTCATTCATTTTCAAATATTTTTAAAACAATTATTTGAATAGAACATAAAAAAACAGAAGTTCCTAAGAGTTAGATAGACTCTAAATGAATAAAATAACAAAAACTAAAAAGAAAGAAAGAAAGAAAAAAACATAATAAAAAAATAAATAATAATAATAAAACAATCACTACTAAGAAAATAGACTCGAAAAGAAACTTAATCCTCGAATCTAAATCATCTTCAAGACCCTTATAAATCTTCGCCAATGCTTTCGGTAGATATGGAGCCAAAGCACGGGCCTGTCGGCCCAACCTCTCATCGTTCTGGTGTAGATATCCAGCATAAACATTATTGAGTTCATCCCTGAGTTGTAGTATTCGATCTCTGGCTTCATCCATACTGTCATAACAATTCTGTAACCAGTGCTGAGCAGTATTGACTTTATGCATCAAATTTTCCCCTTGTTCTTGGAGCTCTTCAATTTGAAGGTGGAGTGCATCTCGTTCGGCTATCCTTTGACCTCTTTCAATCTCACAGTCTGCCTGATAAGCACTGAAACGCCGCCTTGCTATTTCTCTTTCCCATTCCATAGAGGCTTTAACTTGAGTCTGGAGTCTAGACTGTGCGCAGATAAGCTGGGCCTTTTCTTTTTTATACTCCTCATCCTGTTGCTCCATAGCTCCTGTGGCAATGCCCAAGTCTTCTTGTAAGGTCAGAATGGTAGAACGGTGTTTTCTAACTCTAACTTCAAATATCGCATCACGTTGGGCCAACTCCTCTTTAGCGTTCTTCAGGTCATTACTTAGGATATCCAGAGTAGATCTATAGCTTCTTTCGACTTCGAGGCGAGCTTCCTTAATTCTAACCTCAATTTCTGCTTCTCGATCTATGGGTCCCTTTATCGATCCTTCTGGCATAACCTTAGGAAGGGGCTGATCATGAACCCACTTTAAGTATGCTTGGTCCACCTCACCTTTGGTGCGATCCTTCACCATATCATGGGGACTTGAGAGTATGCATCCCCCCCAAATCTTAAATATCTTTGATTGCCTTAAAGGTATCTCGGGATGAAACTCATACATGAATTCCCGCATATCTTCATTAGGTGGTAGAAACTGGCGTCGCCCAAGTTGTCGCATAACTCTAAGTGGCATGTAAGGTTGGACACCTCGAAGACCCATTAGGACGATGAATGATCGAAAAGTATACATGTATATCACCTCGGCCGACGGAAACCAATGATAATTCCACACAATCTTGTCAGCAGTTAGATTATTGAGATATTGCTTCCAAGCTTCAATACCCTTCGGAAAACTATGATCTTTGATTCTTTCTTTGTGGCCTCCAATATAATCATTCCATTCTACTTTAAAGTCCACTGCATAAGGGTGATGACGAATGTGCTCAATCATCCATAGTTGTAATAACATATTGCATCCCTCAAAGTAGTCTTTTCCATCCTTGCAAATTGTTAAAGCACGATAGATGTCTGCCAGAATCATTGGTACAGGGGTGATATTAGGTTTTTTCTCAAAAGTTGTAATGACTGCATCTAAGTTCATGCTAATCTTTCCTCCCTTTTTTGGGAATACCATGATCCCCAAAAAAGCCACCACAAAGGCATCATAACTGTGTGCTTCCCAGGTCAAACGACACCCATTATTACGGAGTTTCTTTCCATACACTTCGAATCCATCATTTTTGCCATATCTTTTGTACAAAAATTCTAACGGAACCCATCCATTATCGAGACAACCACCTATAACATTCTCATTTATATGCGGTAACTCTAGAAACCTCCTCCCATTAATATGTTTTGGTATCATAGGCTCTTCTTTGTGAAGATGTTTACCCTTTTCAATGAATGCCCCTATCTCTTCAAGTGTGGGGGAGAGTTCACAATCAGAAAAACGGAATACGTTCCTTAACGGGTCCCAAAAATTAACTAGTGCTTCTATCAAATCCCGTCGTGGCTCAACATACAAAGGCTTCGTAGAAATCCCAAGCGTTTGAACACCATTCCTTTTTCATGATTTGTCATATTTTCATACCATGTCTTCAAGAGTGTTGGGGCCTTATCCAATATCATGAATCGAGGTGATTGATCCTCCCTTTATCTCTTATCTCCCTTTCCATATGGATTCATATTTGCCTATATTATGATAGTGACAAATTAGGCTTAATAAATATATTTTTTAAATAATAATAACGTAAAAATTATTAAAAAAAAAGTTTTTTATTTTTATTTTTTATATTTATTTTTATTTTTATTTTTTTAAATAAAAAATGGTTATTAAAGGAAGAATGAGAAGAAAGAAATATATATATATATATATATATATATATATATATATATATATATAGATATATATATATATATAGATATATATATATATATATAAGTAGCCCTCAAAAGTTTTCCCAAAAAAAACTTTTTATTAGATAACCAAACCAGATCCCTCTTTTTTCTAGAAATAATAGTATATTCGATTATATTTTATTTTTTGTTAATTAAATTTCCAACCTTTCCTTTTTTATTTTATATAGAAAAACTTGATGGTAATAATAGATTTTCTATTTGTGAAAGAAATATAAATTTTGATAGAGAAAAATGTGTTTAATAAGAGAAAGACACAAAAATTTTAATTTTATATCTTTATAAATTCTCTTTTTAATTAATTCATCTAAAACCGGTCAACATTTGTATAGCCTTCCCAATAATGCAACAAGTAGCACAAATAATGCACATGACAATCTTAAGTAGGGTTACATGTCCTAAACAGGCTCGACCCCTGTGTCGAGCTCCCCATTAATTCAACAATATACATGATGCAGATAAATCGGATCCTATTAGGTATAGTCATCATTGAGGCTTGTTTTACTAGGTAAACAACATAATAGAGATTGTGTCTAGACTGGCTGTAAAACAAGCGGACCACTCGAGTCGAGAAGGGACAGCTTACCAGTAGCAGGGCTTTCTGGCCTCACTGTTAATCCTTCCCATCCTAAGACATGTGTTTTTATAGAATCCTTCCCAGGAGCGTTGCCGCATCTCTGATATCTCATTGCTCGGGAGCGTAATCGCATTTCCGAATAAAGTATCTCAGAAGACTCAGATGGGTGCGCTAGGAAAGACAATTATATAATAGTTCACATAATATCAAAAGAATAAATAAGCAAGCAAATAACACATTATGCCATTAAATACAATATCCAAAAACTGATAAATACGTAAAAATATAATAAAGTCATGTAGAAGTCCATATTTACAAGCTCGAATTCTAATTAGTTCCCCAGCGGAGTCGCCATCTGTCACACCCCTATTTTTCTCTCAGGATTTAATAGCTTGTTTTGAAAGAAAAGAGTTTTTCCAATTAAAGTGACATTTTGAAAAGGGATTATTCTATATTCAGAGTCGCCACTTGGAATTGAGTTATGGTGTTCCAAGTCACCTTATTAGTTTAATCCCTAATCAAAACGAAATGACTCTCTGTTTAGTCTGCGAACCAGAAATTCGTGTAAGGAATTCTGTTGGTCGAGGGGAAGGTATTAGGCATCCCTCGAGTCCCGGGGTTCTAGCACGGTCGCTTTATTGACCTCTATGACTTATACTAATTTTTGAATATTATATTCTTAAAACAAATGTATTTATCCTCATTCTTTCATTTATCTTTAACATTTAATATTATTCTATTTTTATAAGCATGTCATGTTTTTATACATTATTATTATTTATTTATTTTATTCTTTCAATTTGCTTCTTGATTTCTCTTTTTATTTTTTTATTTTTTCTTATTTATTTATTATTTTTTTTGTTTTTCTTTCTTATTTATTTTTGTACTAATTTTTCATGTTTTTTTTTAAAAAAAAGATTTTCCTTATATTTTTCTTTTTACATTAATTTTCTTCTTTTTTTTTTTTACCCTATCTAATAGTTCTGTTTTTTTTTAATGATAATTATAAGATATTTTATTATATTTTTTACTACTATACTTTTGTTTCTTTTCATTTTCAAAGTATATTTTTTTCTTACATTTTTCATTCTTTTTATTATATTTTTTAATATTATTCCTTTTTTTTTCATTCAAATGTTTCTTCTCCACTATTTCTTTTCTTCTTCTATTGTTCATGTATTCTACCTCTTTTCCTAATTTCATTTTTTATTTGTTATTATTCTTTTCTACCTCTTTTCCTAACAAGTTTATTATTATTATTTTTAATAGCATCCGAAAGATAATAATGTAGGACAACACACATAATATAATATAAAACATAATTTAATGTTTTTCTAAACACAACCAAACAAAGAATTCATTCAACTTAGTAAGACATGAATATATAAAAAAATTTGGATAACTACGCATATTATCATTATAAAATTAACATCTTTACATAATTACTACACATATTATTATAAAACTAAATATGAAAAATAAGAATAGACTTGGACAATAATTTTACTTAAGTATGAAATAAACTATGGGTTTATTTAATATGAAATAAACTACGGTTTGTTATACCAATTTCACACTAAATATATAAAGGATCTAAACATAGAGTTGATATGAAATATTTGAACATACTTCATATAAAAATATAATGGTATGCTTGTATAAACATAATAGCAAATTATATAAAAAAAAATTTGAATGGTACCTCTTGCGAAAATTCCACCAAAAGAAAATAATCCGAATAAGGAACCACGAATTCAAAACCACGAAAGTAAACCTCAATTTCCACTTTTGTTTGTGAGTTAAAGCAAAATATGAAATAAAATGTGAGTATATTTGTTGACTTTTGTCTTTTGTGGGTGATTTTTTTTTCTTTCACTCTTTCACTTTTCCTTTTTTTTTCTTTCTCTCTAAGCTTTTTTGCCCTTTCTTTTCCTTTCTCTGATCTTCTCCCCCCTTTTTTTTATTTTTTATTTTTTTATATTTGTATATATAGTATATAGGATGTAGGTGTACGTGTGTGCAGGTGAGGGAAGTGGGAGTGGGCAAAGTGGGGGTAGTGGGTAGGTTGATTAGTTTTAATTATTATTATTATTTTTATTATTTTTGTTAAAAAAAATAAAAGTAAAATAAAACTTTAATAATGTTAACTTAATTAGTTTGAAAATAATAAAATATAAGAAAAAGTCAAATAGTTAGTCTTAAAATATAATTAAGAAGCACTAGCTTATTTATTAAGATTTAATTAAAAGAAGACATATTTTTGTAGTTTTTTTTAATAAACTTACTAAAATACGATAAAAAAAATAAAAATATTTAATTTATATATAAAAGCAATATTTATGTACTAAAAATGATGCAATACGTTATGTTCGGTCAAAAATTACGTGTCTATATGAACGTTTTTCTTGCTATTACTTTCACAAATAAAGACAAAGAAGTAGTCAAATGTATCTTTAGTTGTTTTATATTCAAGTTTAGCTTAGTAAAGAATTAGACTTGCTTGTAGCAGTGTTTGATATGATTAACGAAATAAAAGTTAAGTTTTCTTTAACAATTTGAACTTTTAAATGAGATATTCATTAAGTGCAGTACAAGAAAGTTATCCATAAAAATGAACAAATAAAAATTAAAATTTTATTCCTAATATATATTTAAATCATATCAGTAGATTACATATGATCAAATAGTACCACATTGAATTAAGTTAATAAATCAATATAAATACCACATTGAATTGAATATTTTCATATGGACAATTCGGTCATGCAATGTGAAATTATGATAAGATATCGAAATAGTCTAAGGTGCCTAGTTGATAAATCGCTTATCATTTTTTCTATAAATAAATGTTTTGTGATTACAAACTTTCAAATCGACATAATTTTATAAAGATTTAATGGTCAATTAGTTAGTTATTCTTTAATATAATTCTATCACATGATATAATAATCTCTTCACACAAAGCATGAGTCTTTTTTTGCAAAATTCAAAATGATGGTTTACAAAATATAAATTTATAGGTTAAGTTTTAGCATTTTAAAAAAAATGAAATTATGATTTGAAATTCAAGACATCATATCGTATATCCAAATACAAGCTTAGAATAAAGGGTCGTACGATAAATGTAATTTTACCTCTAATTTGAATATTCGTTTTTATCTACTAACCATTTATTTCATATGTAAATAAAAGATATGATTCATATCATTACTTTTAAAATGATTTATATCTTATATTATTATTATTTTTACCGACATAAAATTTGTTATTACTTTAAAAAAATTCATACGCTACAATTTACATTAAACAAATTCATTATCTTTTATCAAATTTATATACCAACCAAATTGACAAACAAATGGTTCAAATTAACAATGATCGTTCGGCTTCTCGGTCATATAATCGAGAAATGCAAGTTCAATGTCAGAAGAATGTGCAGTATTTTGGAGAATTATATTAAATACTAAACACCACCACTTACGTTTAGTTTTTATACATAATTAATGTTTGATTAATAAATATTTTAATATATTAGAATAGCTTTGTGATTGTATATCATGTGGTTTTATAAAATTTTGCTTAATTGTTAAAATTGTATAAAAAATTGAGACAATTTTGATAGTTTTAAATGTTATGGGTTTTATGATTCTGAGAAAACATGCAACATAAGATGTACAAACAAAACTTCAATTTCATATCATGATTTTAAGTCATTATTTCATATCACATGACCAAATTAGACCTGAATATTTACACCAAATTAATAAATGCATAACATGTCATTACACATAAATGTTTTCTCATCCTATCATATGACTATATATATATATATATAATTACACTTAATTAAATCATTATTATAACTAGATATATTCAAACATTGTGTTAAAGGTGTTTTTAATGCAGTATCACTTAAGTAAATTTACTTTTCTATAGATAATCTCATCATAAATTATGTCAATAGAAAATTAATTTTCTGTTGAAAGTTCAACAATTATTCACACTATTAAAGACCGGTTAAACTCAAACCCAAAGGCAAAAATAAAAACTTCACCCTTAAGTCTTTAGCAACAACAACAAAAAAGCAAATGGCAAGCAACTCAAGCTCAAATCCAAATGGTGGTATGACGATAAAATATGGTATATGCCTATAAAATCATGCTACTAAGTTTGGTGACTATTCTGTTTATGGATGTCGTGAATTTGTGAAGAAGGGTGATGATGGAACTAAAGAAGAATTTATCTGTGCTAATTGTGGATGTTTTAGGAGTTTTCATCGAATGAATAGTCAGTCATTGTTTCGTCCTCCAGTACTTCGATCTCGCTTCATTCACCTACATGTTATTACACATGGTGGTGGAAACACACCGATTTTTCATCCTTTCACAACTCAAGTTATGCCAGTTCAGTACATCAGGCCATTTTTTTACTATTATCTATGATCTGATAAATATTCAGCCCATGAGAATGTTCTTTGTGATCCTTGTTGGCATCATTACTAAGACTGAATATGAACTAAGATGACAATCTTTATTTTATTAGCATAAATTTCTAGTATTCTTTTTTATATGAGAAAAGAGAAGGAAGACTTTAAGCTGTATTCATTTTAATGAAGTGTGTAAGTTCTTATTTTCATATTATCTAGATGCTTGATGAAATAGAATTGTGATTTTTTTGATTAATTGTTTCTTGCAGTATTAGAGTAAGGAAAAGAGAGTAAATGTGTACATTTGACTGTGAAACGTTTATATCAGATCGTTTATTAACTTTGTCTTCTATTCATTAATTTTTCATTTATTGCAAAAATTACCTTATAATTCAAGTACTTGACAAAGTATAAATTTTATAGTCTAATCTTGTGAGTTACTTGTTTAATTATTTCACATTAAAGCCATGCTTTTGTTTCTTCAACTGAATAATAATAATAATTAAATAGAATGTTCATCTTTTGTCAACTTAACTAGATTTTTATTTAAAAACAAACAAAACAATATAAATTTTTTTAATAAAAAAAATTAATGCTGAGTAAATAAAATACATTAAAAAACTTAATAGGTGAGATTTTTCAAATTTTTATACAACCTTTATTGGTTTATTAAAAAAACGCACGCACAATGTATTTAAGAAATTAAATTACAATACATTAATATACAATTTTTTTGTTGACAAAACACATTTTAAATTTATAAAACATAAGAGTTTAAATATTCAATTTATTTTATTAAAAGAATGAATATTTGATTCTGATTGATATGTCACATTGTAATGACCCGAAAGGTCATTTTAAAATTTTTTGAATATTCATTTAACTTGAATTAATATGTTGATGGGTAATTGCAGATAAATACTTAATCAATAGTTAATGGGCTAAAGTGATTATTTTTTAAAGATCCTTTACGAGTAAACCCATGTATTAAAAGTAAGTTAGTGGATTTTGTTAGTTTTAATAAATAATTTATTATGAAAAGAAAGGGAGTCAGAAACTTTACTTAAGCGGACGCACAAGAGAGGAAAGGAAAAAGAAGAAGAAAAATTTGATCTTTAGGTAACAATTAGTCGATTGTTTTATCGAATTGATTTTGTGTCGAGAGGGAATTTTGTATGAATTGAGAATTGGGTTTAACAGAGTAGTTATGTTTTTTGATTAAGTGTGTGTGATTCGTGGGTTTTGGAATTATTGGAAACAATCATTAGATTTTTTATTATTATTAAATTAGTATAGTGGTAGTGATAACAAATTAGTGGTGGCAGGGGTGATTATATATTATTATTATTAAATTTGTAGTAGCAGTGATACTAAGGTGAAGGTGGCAGTGAGTCCAACGCTATGACTATTATGTTTTTTTTTTTATTATTATTATATATTTTAGGGTATCAATTGATAGTATGGAGAAATGAAGGTTGGTAATTGATAAGTTATATGATGTGTTGTATGTTACGGTCTGGCGGCTTTAAGACTTAAGGGGACAAAAACAATGCTAACATTATTGGTATTATTATTATAAGAATTTCAATATGTTGTTAGTGATTATGGGTTAAGCATAAGATGTGGATTGAGGGTTGGAATATAACATAATTGTGTTTTGGGAAAACAATGGTGTTGGAATTGTTTTATTGGAGAAGTTAAAGCTTAACCCTAGGCTTGAAACTTAAGAACTTGATTGTTTGTTTGAGTGAGTTTTTGGGTCAAGCCTACACATAGAAATATGAGTTTTTTTTAGTTCTGAAACCTTATTGTGAATATCTTTGGAGTACCCGTATTTTGTTCACTTATCTTGTCTTTAGAGATTTGCTTGTTGGGTACTGTATGGTTTCCTACTCACCCCTTGCGTCTACAAATTTTTGTAGGTAACGAGCACGAATCTTCGTGATACCTTCCATTTAGTTTCTGAGTCTTCTTGTGGAGAATTGTAAGGTAGTTGTTTGTCATCTCAGCGAACCATCCTACTCCTGTTTATGATTTTGTTTTTACTTGAAAGACAACGTCATTTTGGACTTATGTATTTTATTTCAATCCTAGTAGTTACATTATAGGCTTGTGCATGGACAACTAGGTTTTAGGGATTGAATTAAGTTGAATTATTATTGGAGTTTTGTTTTATTTCCGCACTTAATTAGGTGATTGGATTTTAGGCTGACTTGTCTTGATGGGATAAGCCGAGTGCCATCACACCCATTTTTGCGTCGTGACAAAATGGTATCAGAGCCCCAGGTTCATAGGTCTCACGTTTATGCATGAAGAGTCTACGTAGTCTCAAGGATCGGTATGGAGACGTCTATACTTATCTCTGATAGTCTATAAAGACTATCATAAAAATTCCTTTTGTTCATTCTTTCTCATCGTGCGTGGTTACTTATTTTTTGTACTGAGTTTTTATATACTCTTTTGATAGATGACGAGGACTAGAGATAATATTACTGGTGGTATAGGGGAGGCATGTAACATTCCAGAAAATCGTATATTCCTAGTAAAGAGCCAAATAGGTTTCAAGAATGCATTTGGGAAAATGTAGGCATCCCAATGCCCAAAATTGAATAGTATTGGGCATAATATAAAAATATTGGCTAAGGGTGATAGCCTAATTTCTAAGTATGAATAAGCACTCTTTAAGAATGATACCTGCAATGAAGACCCTAAGCTAAAAACATAGATTTCTAAGTATTCACTAAGGTATGAGGCATCCAAGTGTCAAGCCTAGATACCATAGCACAAGACCATTAAAAATGATCAAGTAGAATTAAGCAGTGTCCAAGGACATAGTGAGGATCCTTGGACAAGAAGTGAACTTTCCAAAAGTAATCCATGAGGGTGCACGGTTGGGGAAATGGCCAGCAACATATGTGCAACCGGCCGAGAGGGGGACCACGCGACATGCTAACCGAATTCGGTTAGGCAGTTAGGGGCATGTGCGCGGACGGGTCCAGCCAGGTGGGGCCGGGATTCCTAACCAACTCAACACCCTAACTAAGCTAACCAACTATCTAACTAACCTAGGACAAATTAAAAAGACCAGCCAAGGAACTCGACAACCTAAGACCTAGTCGGTTGGCACCTAACTAACTTAGGGACAACCTAGTACCTAACCTAGGATGGTCCAAAGTTGTTAGTTGTGGTCCTAGTGACTTAGGGGTACTTTGGTAATTTCCCTAGGTTCCTTATTTAATTAATTAAGCCATCAAATTAATTAAATAAAGCCTTGGTCAGCGGAGACACTTAGTCAAAAATTGAAATTGGCTAAGTCAATGGTCCTCCTATGTCTAGTCAACTTAGGAGGGGCATTTTAGTAATTAACTAATTAGTTATTTAATTAAGTTAATTAAGTCTTAAGTTGTTTAATTAAAGATCAGTTCCTAAACCTACAATTCACGATTAGATCTTGAGAACTCACGATGCTAAGGCAGTAGAACGCAAACCGCAAACCGTAAGAACACTAGAGGCTTTTTTTGGGCAATTTCAAGTGTTTTCAAGGATTTCGTTAGGGTGATCGTCGTAGATTCGAATCTACATATGGTATGAGTTTGTATCCTGGAATTCTTTCTCCAAGAGTACTTTCCTTCGAACGAATCTATGAAATCTCGAAAACTAGGGTTGTTTCCCAAAGTTCTCGTCGAACTTCCCCATCCCTAGTATCCTCATTATGATTTACATGTTGTATAGATTAGTCTTGATTATGTTGTTGGTATGTGGTGATGGTTGATCTTAGTGTAAAGGGTTCTTGAATTATGAATGTCGAATGAACCTATGAAAGTGTAATCATATGAAGTTAAATGTTTACTACATGAATTAAGTATCGATAATATGCTAGTAATGTCCAAAAATGTTTAAGTGTTGATGTGTTCGTCCGAATGCTTACTTGCTGTTAATGTGACATTATGAAGATATTATATTCATCAAATTCTAATATGATCCGGTCCAAGATGTTTTAAAACATTATGCCTAAAAGTTATGTTATAAGGCTGGTTATAAAGATCTACATGAAATCATACTTTGAATGAATGTTTGGCTTATGCCAATAAAGTGGCTAACAGTATATTGTCCACAAGGGATGCATGCAAATGGCTATAATATTATGTTAAATAATTAAAAGATTGGCTATTGGTACATACATATCAAATTAAACATGAACAAATGTAAAATTGGCATATGCCAATAAAGATGGTTATGTAATCTTTTCCAAAATTGTTTGGGCCAATATTAATCATATGCCAATCTTGTGTAGCCAAAACAATGAAATGACAACTCAAGCACTTCTAAACTAATTCAATGAATCCATACCCAAGGGCATGCCATTCATTGGGAAAACTCCTAACATGCTCTAAAAGAATGAACTATGAACATATGTAACACATTGAATGAAGTGCTCATCGTCTATAAACGATGATATGAAGCTACTAAATGAAAGTAAGCAAGTAACGTGAGTAATAACATACCTAAAGATGTCTAAGTTAAGAAAGTGAACAGAATGAGGTGTTAAAAGAAGTGAGGTAAGCCTCACTTACAGCTAAGTCTCTATGTTAAAAATACTCATGAATGAAGGTGTTAGAACGTGTGACACCAGTCTCATTAACACCAAAGGATGATATGTAAGGACAATACACATTTCATCAATGTAAAGAAAGGATGACAAGTCATCAATAGAGTAAGTAAACCTCAATCTAGAAGCAAACTTCCATAATGTTTGAGTCAACTCTAAAAGATAAAGAAGATAATGAAAGTGAGCAAAGCCCCGATAGACTAGTTATGAGCATGTGCTTGCACGTGTAAGTCTCATGAGACGAGGCTACCATCGAGGTGGATAAATATTCTCCTTACGTCCCTAGTCTTCGAACTATGTCTAGCCAACATAGGAATTAGCCTGTGGTTTCCACCTAAGAGAGCTAGGTATGTTTCGATTTCACTTTGGCCGATGATTCCACCTCTTTTCGGTGTGGGGAAGACACCGGATTTCATGTTTAGCTCACATGATATATGTCGGTTAATGATCACACATGTTCTTAGTTCACTATAGCCGTGAGCCACTCCTTTTCGGTGTGGAGTGAACACTTGAGATGGATTCGCCTTAGCCGAGAATCACCCCTTTTCGGTGTGGGGCAGACACTGGATTTTATGAGTAGCTCCCATGATCTAGATTCATTTTAATCGGTGAATCACCTCTTTTCGGTGTGGGAAAGACACTGTATTTCATGTTAGCTCGCATGATCTTACTTCTAAAGATGTCTCTCAGAAAGCAAGAAAGAAATATTATGGAACGTATGTTCAAAGTGAGCTATGAAAGTAAGAGCTTAAGAATGTCAATTGCCAATATCAATACCAATGAAGTTTCAGCAAATAATGGGCAAAGCCAAATAAGATTGGCTTATAATGACTTCTTATATGATGCCAATAAAGGGGAGTGGAAACATAATAGACAATCAAAGCTTCATAACTTCCCTAACATGAAAATGATGAAATATGTGGCCTAGCCAATAGAGATTGGCTTATGAAGTGTTAGTGAATGTATAATGTAATGAATGACTCATTGTAAGGATAGTGAAATCATTCCTTAGTCCTTGGATTACTTACTTGATTCATTGTGGGTATGGGACTAAAATGAGTCATTGCACTTGTAAATAAAACATAGGACCAAAGGAATTATTGAACTACACAATAAGAAGAAGAAGAAGACTGAAAAATAATCTAAGTGTCAAAAATATGGCTCTCGGGTTTGGCATGATCAAATTTTTAAATCTTCACTCGAGTTATTCTAAAATTATGTTGATGATACCAATATCTTGTGATTATATAGAAAATGAGTTGTTTTCTTTGAATGCATTAAAATTCATCATATTCATACCACAATTCACAAATAACGAATTAGGAAAGTCTAGTGATGACACTTTCCAGAAATGGCATGTTGTTTAGGAAGAGGTTTCCTTGATCATGCATAGCCTTATGTGTATGTGTGCATACACCCATACTTAGTACAATTGGTGTACTAACCCTATTCATTTTTCTATTTTTATAGGTGCAGGTCAGAGGACAGATTGTGGACTCTTTGCAGCGGTTTGGACATCAACGTTCTCCAGACCATTTGGTAGGTCCTCTTGATTTCGAGGATGCTTCAACTTTAGTCTAGCCTAGTGGTAGACATAACTAGTGGATGTTGTCCCTAGCATTTCTTTTATAATTTCATTTCGAAGCTTGTAATATAGCCGTGTTTGGCAAACTTATTTATGATATATTGATTCTCCTTTTGAATTTCGTAGTCTATGATAGATGGTTGTTCTTTACTTTGACCTTAGTATATGATGAATTTATGTAAAGTCTATATGAAGTCTATGTATACTTCATTAGTTTAAGAAGTTTTAAATTTTCCGCTAAAAGTAACCATATGAATGTGATGAATGCAAGAAGAGGCTTGTTTGCGACCTATGAGAGGTCAACGATGCCAGTTACGATTCAAATTCCAGAATCCGGGTCGTGACAAACTTGGTATCAGAGCATGAGGTTAAATTACCTAGGAACTAAAGCTCAAAACAACCACGTTACGTAGTTTCTAACTTATGGTTGTGAAGCGCACCACATTCATGATTTAGAGACTATATAATGTTAGTAAATCTTTCCTTCTTCTACTCTTTATCGAGCCATGTAGAGTTGTGACATTTTATGTCATTTTGAGGATCTAACTCTCTTCTTGTGTATACGTGTAGAAAATGAACACAAGGAGGAATGCCGCGAGAAGAGTTGAGGAAGAAGTTGTTGGAGGAAACCAAGCTCCTCCTCAAGCCCCAGCTGCTGAAGTTCAAGTGCCTGTCAACACAGCTGGGTTGACAGATGGTGAAGTAAGGGAGGCATTGCTGCAGATGGCACAGACCATCACTACTAAGGCCTAGGCCATCACGGCTCAAGCCGCAAGAGAGGGTGCTCCCAGGGAGAACCTTCATGCTAGCACCATGGCTAGCAGGCTGAGGGACTTCACCAGAATGAATCCCCCAGTTTACTAAGGATCCAAGGCCAATGAGGATCCCCAGGAGTTCGTGGATGAGGTTCACAAGATATTATGTTCCATGGGAGTTGATGAGGAGGCAAAGGCTGAGTTGACTGCATATCAGCTCAAAGACGTGGCACAGGTTTGGTACCGGATGTGGGAAGATGGCCGAGCACTAGGAGATGTTCCCATCACTTGGGATGTTCTCAAGATTGACTTTTTGGAGAGGTGCTTTCCCAGAGAGCAAAGGGAAGCCAAGGTTGAAGAGTTCATCAACCTGAGACAGGGAGGTATGTCTATCAAGGAATATTCCTTGAAATTCGTTAAACTCTCAAAGTATGCTTCTTATCTGGTGGCAAGTAGCAGGGAGGAAATGAGCAGGTTTGTGACTGGAGTGTCTGAGGATCTAGTGAAGATTGTCGGGCAGCTTTGTTGCATGAAAACATGGATCTGGGCAAATTGATGGTGCATGCTCAGCAAGTGGAGGAGATCCGCCGTAAGAGGAGAGTTCATAAAGGCAGGAAGCCTAAGACTGCGGATCAGACTGGTTCTAGCTCAGGTAGGGGTTCATTTGGAGTCCAGAACAGGACTAAGTTCAAGAAGCACTCAGGTAATTCTACTCCTTCCAAAAATTTGAATGCCAAAGTGAACAAGTCTGGCCCCAAAAAGGGCAATGATAGAGGTGCCCAGCGAAACAGCAAACCTTGTGGTAAGTGTGGGCGTTCGCATGGAGGTGAATGATTAGTAGGTACTAACGTCTGCTTCGGGTGCGGCAAGAGTAGACACATGGTCAGATACTGTCCGCAAGTGAGGAATCAGGCCAAGGCAGATGTTCAGCCTCGGCTGAATCCAAATGTTGCAGCCGAACCTCCCAAGGGGAACATATTTTATGCACTGAAAGGTAGAGAAGAGCAACAGAAGTCAGTTGATGTAGTCACGGGTACGTTGCATGTCTTTTCTTTCCCTGTGTATGCATTGTTAGATCCAGGATCCACCTTATCATTTTTTACTCCTTTGATAGCTAGTAGATTTGATGTGCATCCTCAGATCTTGCATGAGCTGATCCTAGTTAGTACTCCCATAGGAGACGGCATTAGAGCAGAAAGAGTGTATAAAAACTGTCCAATTAACATTCTTGATAGAATCACTCACGCTTACCTAGTGGAGTTAGCCATGCTTGATTTTGATATAATCTTAGGTATGTATTGGCTCCATAAGTGTTATGCTACGATAGATTGTCGAAACAGGGTAGTGAGGTTTCAGTTTCCAAATGAGTTAGAGCTGGAATGGGAAGGGCGTGGTTCAAATCCAGTAGGCCAAATCGTTTCACATTTAAAAGCCAATAAGATGATAGCTAAGGGTATTCATACCACTTAGTTAGAGTCAATAACTTAGAGCAAGAAGTCCCTTCCATAGACTCTGTGTCATAGTGAATGAGTTTCAATATGTCTTTCCGGAGGATTTACCAGGAATCCCTCCTGAACGTGAGATTGATTTTGGTGTTGACTTAGATCCCAACACCATGCCAATTTCCATTCCCCGTATAGGATGGCACTAGCTGAACTCAAAGAGCTGAAGTTGCAGTTAAAAGATCTACTTGATAAGGGCTTCATCCAGCCGAGCATTTCCCCATGGGGTGCTCCAGTGTTGTTCGTAAAGAAAAAGGATGGAACCCTTAAAATGTGCATTGATTATCGATAACTCAATAAAGTCACTATAAAGAATAAGTACCCTCTTCCTAGAATCGACGATCTATTTGACCAACTCCAAGGTTCAAGTTTCTTTTCCAAGATAGACCTTCGGTCAGGCTATCATTAGCGTAGAGTGAGGCAAGAAGACGTCCCTAACACGGCTTTTCGTACTAGAAATGGGCATTATGAATTTTTGGTCATGTCATTCGGTCTGACAAATGCGCCAGCCGCGTTCATGGACCTTATGAATAGAGTCTTCCGTGAGTACCTTGAATACTTCGTCATAGTATTCATATATGACATCCTCATATACTTTAAGTCTAGAGAAGAGCATGAAGTACACTTAAGAAAGACATTGCAAGTACTCAGAGAACATCAGTTGTATGCAAAGTTCAGTAGATGTAAATTTTGGTTGAGATCAATGACCTTCCTTGGTCATGTTGTGACCGACCAGGGTATTGAAGTTGATCCGAAAAAGGTTGAGGCAGTGAAGAATTGGCCAAGACCCCTCACTCCTACAGATATTCGGAGTTTCTTAGGTTTGGATAATTATTATCGCAGGTTTGTGGAAGGTTTTTCCACTATTACTGCTCCATTGACAGCCTTGATGAAGAAGAAGGTAAAGTTTGAGTGGTCTGAAAAATGTGAGAAGAGCTTCCAAGAGCTCAAAGACTGACTCACTTCAGCCCCTGTTCTCACGTTGCCGAGGAGTGGTGCAGGATATGTGGTGTACTGTGATTCTTACCGAGTAGGTTTGGGATATATTCTTATGCAAGATGGCAAGGTGATTGCATATGCATCAAGACAGTTGAAAATCCACGAGAAGAATTACCCTACTCATGATCTTGAGTTAGCTGCTATGGTCTTTGCGTTGAAACTTTGGAGACATTACTTATATGGTGTACATGTTAATGTATTTACTGACCATAAAAGTCTTCAGTATGTTTTTACACAGAAAAAATTAAATCTTCGTCAGAGAAGATGGCTGGAGTTGCTCAAAGATTATGACATGAGTGTCCACTATCACCTAGGTAAGGCCAATGTAGTGGCCAATGCATTGAGTAGATTGAGCATGGGCAGCATGTCTCATGTTGATGATGAGAAGAAGCAACTAGTTAAAGAGGTACACCAATTGGCTAGATTGGGTGTACGGCTAAGAGATACACCAAGTGGGGGTGTTTCAGTTCATTCCAGTTCTGAATCCTCATTTGTTGTGGATGTCAAAGCTAAGCAGCACCTTGACCCAGTACTCATGGAGTTGAAAGACTCAGTGTTGAGTAAGTTGAATGAATCATTTTCCCTAGGAGGGGATGGTGTACTCAGGTACCAGAACAGATTATGCATGCCCAATGTTGATAATTTGAGGGCTAATATTATTGCAGAGGCCCATGGCTCCAGGTATTCTATTAATCCAGGTTCTACCAAAATGTATCATGACCTTAAAGAGGTTTATTGGTGGGAAGGTATGAAGCGTGATATCTCGAAGTTTGTGGAGGAGTGTCCAAATTGCCAATAGGTTAAGGCCGAACACCTTAAACCTGGGGTCTCACCCAGTCGATTGAGATCCCAACTTGGAAGTGGGAGGCTATCAATATGGATTTTGTGGTTGGTCTGACAAAGACTAGGACACTACATGATTCTATTTGCGTTATTGTTGATAGGATGACTAAGTCTGCTCACTTCATTCCTGTGAAGTCTACTTACAGGGCTGAAGACTATGCCAAGCTGTATATTGATGAGATAGTGAGATGCCATGGGATTCCTCTGTCTATCATTTCTGGTAGGGGAGCCCAATTTACTTCTTATTTTTGGAGATCTTTTCAAAAGAGCTTGGGTACCCAGGTGAAGCTCAGTACTGCTTTTCATCCCCAGACGGATGGACAAGTAGAGCGTACTATTCAGACCCTTGAAGACATGCTGAGAGCATGTGTTATTGACTTCAAGGGAAGTTGGGATGATCACTTGCCGCTGATTAAGTTCTCTTATAATAATAGCTATTATTTTAGTATTGGGATGACACCTTTTGAAGCACTATATGGCAGGAGATGTAGGTCTCCAGTTGGGTGGTTTGAGGTAGGAGAGTCTTCCATCCTTGGCCCTTAGATCATACATGAGGCTGTGGAGAAGGTGAGAATGATCAGGGATAGATTGGCTACTGCTTACAATCGTCAGAAATCCTATGCAAATAACAAAAAAAGATCTCTTGAATTTAAGGTGGGTGATCAAGTCTACCTGAAGATATCACCTATGAAAGGGGTGATGAGGTTTGGTAAGAAGGGGAAATTGATTCCAAGGTATATAGGTCCTTATGAGATCTTACAGAGAGTAGTAAATGTTGCCTACGAACTGAGATTACCACAAGACTTGGCTTCTGTTCATACAGTGTTCCACGTTTCAATGCTTATGAAGTGTTTAGGCGATCCAACATCCATCCTGCATGTTGAAGGGTTAGGAGTTTATGATAACCTTTTTTACGAAGAGGTTCCAGTTGAGATTTTAGATCGTCAAGTGAAGTGGCTAAGGAACAAGGAGGTTTCCACCGTGAAGGTACTATGGCGGAACCACCTTGTTGAGGAAGCAACATGGGAGGCCGAGGCCGATATGAGATCCCGTTACCCTCACTTGTTCAGTTCTTGAGGTTAGATATACTCATTCCTAAGTTTGGTTTTGTTTAAACAAACTCATAGTTTTAGTGCATTAGTCGATTTTGGTGTTGTAAGACCATAGTCGTGCGTTTTATACTTGCATTAAATGAGTTAAAGTAAGTTCATGCGGGCATTATGTTGCTTTTTTTTTTATATAGCATACGTAATTTTATGTGTTGCATGAGTTGTGATGTGCATTAAGTTAAGTGTGATTGAGAAGGAAGTTCCTCGATCTCGAATATGAAGCTTCAGATAAGCTTGAGTAAGAATGCATCATCCAGAATATGTGTGAATCAGATGTTCACAAACGATAATGTGTTAAGTATGTTTAAGTATTTTCGAAATTTCCCTCTTGTTTTAAAATGATGTGTAAGTATCATTCGGGGAGGAATGTTCCTAAGGGGGGGGGGATAATGTAACATTCCAGAAAAACGTATATGCCTAGTAAAGAGCCAAATAGGTTTCAAGAATGCATTTGGGAAAATGTAGGCATCCGAATGCCCAATATTGAATAGTATTGGGCATAATATAAAAATATTGTCTAAGGGTGATAGCCAATTTTCTAAGTATGAATAAGCACTCTTTAAGAATGGTACCTGCAACGAAGACCCTAAGCTAAAAACATAGATTTCTAAGTATTCACTGAGGTATGAGGCATCCAAATGTCAAGCCTAGATACCATAGCACAAGACCATTGAAAATGATCAAGTAGAATTAAGCAGTGTCCAAGGACATAGTGAGTATCCTTGGACAAGAAGTGAACTTTCAAAAGCAATCCATGTGGGTGCACGGTTGGGGAAATGGCCAACAACACATGTGCAACCGGCCGAGAGGGGGACCACACGACATGCTAACCATATTCGGTTAGGCGGTTAGGGGCATGTGCGCGGACGGGTCCAGCCAGGTGGGGCCGGGATTCCTAACCAACTCAACACCCTAACTAACCTAACCAACTAACTAACTAACCTAGGACAAATCAAAAAGAACCAGCCAAGGAACCCGACAACCTAAGACCTAGTCGGTTGGCACCTAACTAACTTAACTAACTTAGGGACAACCTAGTACCTAACCTAGGATGGTCCAAAGTTGTTAGTTGTGGTCCTAGTGACTTAAGGGTATTTTGGTAATTTCCCTAGGTTCCTTATTTAATTAATTAATCTATCAAATTAATTAAATAAAGCCTTGGTCAGCCGAGACACTTAGTCAAAAACTGAAATTGCCTAAGTCAATGGTCCTCCTATGTCTAGTCAACTTAGGAGGGGCATTTTAGTAATTAACTAATTAGTTATTTAATTAAGTTAATTAAGTCTTAAGTTGTTTAATTAAAGATCAGTTCCTAAACCTACAATTCATGATTAAATCTTGAGAACTCATGATGCTAAGGCAGTAGAACGCAAACCGCAAACCGTAAGAACACTAGAGGCTTTTCTTGGGCGATTTCAAGTGTTTTCAAGGATTTCGTTAGGGTGATCGTCGTAGATTCGAATATACGTAAGGTATTGGTTTCTCTCCTGGAATTCTTTCTCCAAGAGTACTTTCCTTCGAACGAATCTATGAAATCTCAAAAACTAGGGTTGTTTCCCAAAGTTCTCGTCGAACTTCCCCATCCCTAGTATCCTCATTATGATTTACATGTTGTATAGATTAGTCTTGATTATGTTGTTGGTATGTGGTGATGGTTGATCTTAGTGTAAAGGGTTCTTGAATTATGAATGTCGAATGAACTTATGAAAGTGTAATCATATGAAGTTAAATGTTTACTACGTGAATTAAGGATCGATAATATGCTAGTAATGTCCGAAAATGTTTAAGTGTTGATGTGTTCGTCCGAATGCTTACTTGCTGTTAATGTGACATTATGAAGATATTATATTCATCAAATTCTAATATGATCCGGTCCAAGATGTTTTAAAACATTATGCCTAAAAGTTATGTTATAAGGCTGGTTATAAAGATCTACATGAAATCATACTTTGAATGAATGTTTGGCTTATGCCAATAAAGTGGCTAACAGTATATTGTCCACAAGGGATGCATGCAAATGGCTATAATATTATGTTAAATAATTAAAAGATTGGCTATTGGTACATACATATCAAATTAAACATGAACAAATGTAAAATTGGCATATGCCAATAAAGATGGTTATGTAATCTTTTCCAAAATTGTTTGGGCCAATATTAATCATATGCCAATCTTGTGTAGCCAAAACAATGAAATGACAACTCAAGCACTTCTAAACTAATTCAATGAATCCATACCCAAGGGCATGCCATTCATTGGGAAAACTCCTAACATGCTCTAAAAGAATGAACTATGAACATATGTAACACATTGAATGAAGTGCTCATCGTCTATAAACGATGATATGAAGCTACTAAATGAAAGTAAGCAAGTAACGTGAGTAATAACATACCTAAAGATGTCTAAGTTAAGAAAGTGAACAGAATGAGGTGTTAAAAGAAGTGAGGTAAGCCTCACTTACAGCTAAGTCTCTATGTTAAAAATACTCATGAATGAAGGTGTTAGAACGTGTGACACCAGTCTCATTAACACCAAAGGATGATATGTAAGGACAATACACATTTCATCAATGTAAAGAAAGGATGACAAGTCATCAATAGAGTAAGTAAACCTCAATCTAGAAGCAAACTTCCATAATGTTTGAGTCAACTCTAAAAGATAAAGAAGATAATGAAAGTGAGCAAAGCCCCGATAGACTAGTTATGAGCATGTGCTTGCACGTGTAAGTCTCATGAGACGAGGCTACCATCGAGATGGATAAGTAGACTCCTTACGTCCCTAGTCTTCGAACTATGTCAGCCAACATAGGAACTAGCCTGTGGTTTCCACCTAAGAGATCTAGGTATGTTTTGGTTTCACTTTGGCCGGTGATTCCACCTCTTTTCAGTGTGGGTAAGACACCGAATTTCATGTTTAGCTCACATGATCTATGTAGGTTAATGCTCACAACATGTTCTTGGTTCACTATAGCCGTGAGCCACTCTTTTTTGGTATGGAGTTAACACGTGAGATGGATTCGCCTTAGCCGGGAATCACCCCTTTTCGGTGTGAGGCAGACACTGGATTTCATGAATATCTACCATGATCTAGATTCATTTTAATTGGTGAATCATCTCTTTTCGATGTGGGGAAGACACTGGATTTCATGTTAGCTCGCATGATCTTACTTCTAAAGATGTCTCTAAGAAAGCAAGAAAGAAAGATGATGAAACGTATGTTCAAAGTTAGATATGAAAGTAAGAGCTTAAGAATGTCAATTTCCAATATCAATACCAATGAAGTTTCAGCAAATAATGGGCAAAGCCAAATAAGATTTGACTTATAATGACTTCTTTATGATGCCAATAAAGGGGAGTGGAAACATAATAGAAAATCAAAGCTTCATAACTTCCCTAGCATGAAAATGATGAAATATGTGGCCTAGCCAATAGAGACTGGATTATGAAGTGTTAGTGAATGTATAATGTAATGAATGACTCATTGTAAGGATAGTGAAATCATTCCTTAGTCCTTGGATTACTTACTTGATTCATTGTGAGTATGGGACTACAATGAGTCATTGCACTTGTAAGTAAAACATATGACCAAAGGAATTATTGAACTACACAATAAAAAGAAGAATAAGACTGAAAAATAATCTAAGTGTCAAAAATAGGGCTCTCGGGTTTGGCATGATCAAATTTTCAAATCTTCGTTCGAGTTGTTCTAAAATTATGTTGATGATACCAATGTCTTGTGATCATATAAAAAATGAGTTGTGTTCTTTGAATGCATTAAAATACATCATATTCATACCACAAATCACAAATAACGAATTAGGAAAGTCTAGTGATGTCACTTTCCTGAAATGGCATGTTGTTTAGGAAGAGCTTTCCTTGATCATGCATAGCCTTATGTATATGTGTGCTTACACCCATACTTAGTACAAGTGGTGTACTAACCCTATACATTTTACTATTTTTATAGGTGCAGGTCAGAGGACAGATTGAAGACTCTTTGCAGTGGTTTGGACATCAACGTTCTCTAGACCATTTGGTAGTCCACTTGATTTCGAGGATGCTATAGCTTTAGTCTAGCCTAGTGGTAGACATAGCTAGTGGATGTTGCCCTAGCGTTTCTTTCATACTTTCATTTCGAAGTTTGTAATAAGGCCGTGTTTGGCAAACTTATATATGATATATTGATTCTTCTTTTGAATTTCGTAATCTATGATAGATAGTTGTTCTTTACTTTGAGCTTAGTATATGATGAATTTATGTAAAGTCTATATGAAGTCTATTTATGCTTCATTAGTTTAAAAAGTTATAAATGTTTCGCTAAAATTAACCATATGAATGTGATGAATGCAAGAAGAGGCTTGTCTGCGACCTCTGAGAGGTCAACGACGCTGGTTGCGATTCGTATTCCAGAATCCGGGTTGTGACAAGGCACTTACCGAGGAGGTTGTTGAGGCCCCAGCTAAGGGTAGGGGTAGAGACCAAGCTAGAGGTCGTGCTTGTGCGACGCCACTAGCCAGAGGGTGTGGCTGTGGAGCCGCACTAGTGAGAGGTCATACTTGAGAGGTCTCTCTAGAGCCTCAGATTGATCACATGGGGATCAGGTTCCTCCAGAGCCTCTAGTCACACCTTTACTTCAGGATACATTATTGAGGGTGTTAAGTGTGCTTGAGAGCTTTACTCAGGGTGGTGGTGCAACCACCACACCACATGACTCTCAAACTAGAGAGGGGGCTCAGACCCAAGAGCAACAGGATTTTCTAGTTATTCAGGATGCAGTGGGGCAGCTAGCAGCGGATCTCATGGTTGAGAATGATCTTGCACCAGTAGTTGGGGGTCAAGCTACACCATTGGTTGTTTTGACAGAGGATGAGCAACGTCGGTATGAGAGATTTTGAAAGATGGACCCACCACAGTTTCAGGGTGGGAAAAGTGAGGACGCGTATGAGTTCCTGCGAGTTGCTAGAGGTGGTTGGATTAGCTGAGTCACATGGGGTTCGATATGCTACACTCTATCTTCGTGGGCGAATGAGAGAGTGGTGGAGGACTTATTCTGGGGCTTTGCCAGCTGGATCACTTCCAGTGATTTGGAGAAGTTTTCTAGTGCGTTCCATGATCGTTTTATCCCTTGGAGCGTGAGAGAGGAGATTCGCTTAAGGTTTGAGAATCTGATACATACCGGCTTATTTGTTACGGAGTATGAGACATGTTTTTTCCAGTTGCCTAGGCATGTTTTGGCCATTATTCTAGACGAGACAAAGAGCATCCACATATTTTTGAGGGGGTTGACTTTATCTATCAGATCTACTGTGTTTGGAGATCTAGAGAGGGGGCTTATTTCTAGTCCATTGTGAGCGCCGCTAAAGAGGTGGAATTGATGGAAAGAGGAGTTTGGGGACCCTAAGAGGGACCATACATCAGGTTTGTTTTATGGTTCCTCATTTGTAGGTAGAGCATCACATAGAGGGAGTGGTTAATTTCAGCATCGGGGACCCGTTCACGCATCTATGCCGAATCTGAGGGTTGTCAGGTATCTCGAGGCTCTTATAGCTCGGGTTAGGGCTAGTACGATTCACAGCAGCGACCTACACGGTGAGGTAATTAAAGTGGGTTTATAGGGTCCGCAAAACTTTTCCGGGTCAGAGATTTTGCTTTACTTATGGATATCCCGATCACCTGATGCGGCAGTGTACTTCTAAGAGGGGTCGTTGTAACACTCTGAATGTTCAAGACCTAATATAGAGCCTCACATGATTATGTAAGACTTGAAACAATGTTATAAGATCTAAAATAAGGTTTATAATCCATTTAGGAAGTTTTGAAGTCAAGACATCAAGGAATGTCCATGACGTCCAGAGATTAGTGAAAGAGGTGCTAGTGTGGCTTAGCCTATTTCACGGGGTTTTACGAGTCGTAAATTGACGAAAATTGGTAAGAAGGTGTCAAACATGTATTAGAATATGTTTGAGGTCAAAACTTATAGGTACGACTCTGCAAGTACCACCCTAAGGGTCCTTGGAGAGACCCTTCCAAATGACCAAAAAACACTTAAAAGATAGCAGCACCTACGCTTGCCAACGACGAGGCGTCGCATGGGTGACGGGGCATCGATGACTCCATCGACCAACACTTAGACATTTTCCAAAAATGGTCAAAATGCATAGTTTCTTACACAAACGACGATGTGCAGGACGGTGGGGGGCAAGGGCATCGACTGACCTACGGACCGTAGGTCGGGGTCTTGTAGCTCAGGCCTGTAATTTCACTGTTAAGTTTAAGTAATTTCATTTAATTAGTTACTTAGTTAGGGTTTTAGTTAGGGGTTAAGGGGTGGTTAATTAATTTAGTTAAGTGACTATATAAACTACCCTAAGCCTAAACCCAACTTAACACCTCCTAATTCCCAAACTCAAATCACTCTTCCTTCTCTCTACATTCTCTCTCTCCCAGGAAGTCAACGTCAAGGGATGTAAAGCTTCAATAACACCACTTTAATACATAAATCTTCAAGAAATATCAAGGTATGAGAACCTTTCACCTTTGGGATTCCTTTCCCCAAAGGGTGCTTTCAGAATTGGTTTCAACAAGATGAATTTCATATGGGTTTCTTCCTAATCCGGGATTGATCTTTTCAATTGTGTTGTTCTTGATTTATATTGGTTATTATGATTATATTATGAAATTTTATTGTATAATTGTGCTACCTCTTGATGATTATACCTTGTATGTGGTAGGGATGATGAATTTGACCATATTCCCTCACCCTAGATTATGAACTCTTATTAAATTAATTAGGATTGTTATAATTTACTTAGACATTGTGTTATATACTATTGTATGATGATATTACACCTATTGTTGGGTGGAATTGGATGTTTGATGGTAAAACCTTGGAATGATGGCTTGTGAAGGAGATTGGGTAAGTCTTTCTAATCTCAAACCTTTTCTTCAATTATGATGACTTGTACTTGGTGATGAAGTTCAATTGAAGTATATATTGTGATTAGATGAAGTAGGGTTGGTATGATGATGCAATTGAAATGTCTTGATTATGTGACTTGTGAGATTATGACTAAGATGTAATGATATAAGGTTGGTTATGAATTGCCTATTTGTCTTACTATGATATGATGATTTTAATGTGCTAATCTCACATATGAGGGTTGTATTGAAAGGGAATTCTCATGGAATTCTTATTGAGCTAACGACTATGACTATACAAGGGGTAGTCCCATATTACCTAAACTAAGTTATGATTGTTAAAAAAAGAAATTTCAAAAGGAACTCTAGCTTAGCACCGAGTGAACTAGTAGTGAGGAGTGTCTCTTCCCACTTAGGGAAAGTAGGTTCACTATTGTACTCATGAGATTGAGATTATAATGCCTATGGAATAAAGAGGGTCTCAAACATGTCTCCTAGTTATTGAACTATGTTGCCTCCATAGGAATACTAGCTAGTGGATCCACCTAGATGTTATGTTCATGCTTGGCTCTACTTTGGCAAGTAGACCACCTTCTTTCATTCAGTGTAGGGTTTTCATGAAACCAAATTCCACATTTAGATCTTGTGGTCTATGTCGGTTAAGGCAAATGTTCCCAAAAGTAAAATGAAGTAATTATGTAAACACTAACTAGGGTGACTTAAGGGGTTTGACTTGGTCTAGGTAGGGGTATGGGACTCTACCTATACATTGCACTAGTTGGCCTTGAGCGAAGTCCTAGAAGGTTGTTCTTATGTTCTTATAAATTAAATTTTATGTATATGTTGACTTTACATGTTCATGATCCTATATGATATTAGTTTCACTTATGAACATGCTATTGGTCTATATTGCGAAATATGATGATGTCTACTATTGATGCTATGTTATGTGAAGTTAGACATTATTTTTAATCCTTTATTTGGTTTACTTGGTTGAGTAAGGTTATGGGACTTTACTTGGTCATTGCACTTGTAGGCTTGATGGGGGGTTATGAGTAAGGGTCTTGCATATGTTGTATTGTTATGAACTCTTATACATGCTTTGTTGTTATGATGTGATGTTCGAGTTGTTTTGGTTATGTACTCAACTAGTTTATTATACATGTTGACTTGACTATACTTGATGATGTTGGTTTTGTGTTGCACGTGGTCTTGACTTAAGGATTATGTGATGATTGGCTTATATGGGATCTTTGTTGTGCATAAGGCTTTTCAAAGTAACTTAGCATGCTTTTGATCAAATGTCCCCTTTAGCATGATTTCTAAGTTTATGTGTACATGTGTTTCCATACTTAGTACAAGTGGTGTACTAACCCATATTTCTCTTTTTTTCCCAAACAGCTTAGGTTCGATCATTGAAGGGTTCGTGGAAAAATTGCAAGGAAAACTTGGATCATTTCTCCAAGAGTGGGTATGTCCTCAAGATCCAAGGATGATGCCTTTCTCACTCTACCTATATTACTTGTTATAGTCCAAGGAAATTCATTTCACTCTTATTGTTCAAGACATTGTTATAAGCCCTAAGGGGCAATTATACATTTGTGTAAGGGCTATGCCCGAATTGTTCTATCCTGTTTAGATGGTTTTATATGAGACATCTCTATTAAGACTATGTTGTGTATATTGTATATGTGGCATAAAAGTAGAAGCCAATGTAAGCTTCTTATGCGAGGAGTCTAAGTAAACTCCTTATGTATATATATGATGTGTAAGTGAGAGGTCTATGTAAACCTGATGATGTAGATGTGGATGAAGATGAAAAGTTTTAATTTTTCGCACTTTTTAACCTATGAATGTAATGGCGAATGCTAAGAGGCTAGTCTTAGTCCTCTCCAGAGGACGACGACGATGGTTATGTATAGGGGGTGCTCCCCGGATGTGACAAACGTTTTATCAAACATGAGGTTGAGTATACCTAGGATCAATGTCTCATTAAAACTACGTTTATGTAGATTCTTATTCATAAATGTGAAGCCCGCCACACTTATGAATGAGAGACTATGTGATGCTTAGGAAATTCTCATCTTCTTGTTATTCCTGGATCGTTCCCTAAAGTCTTACTTCATGTGTTTTTTAACCTAAACCTTGTATTGTGGTTATAAGTATGACTACTAGAAGCGCATCCACAAGAAGGGCCGAAGAAGGGATTGCTAATGTGGGAGCTCATGACAACCAAGCTCCTCCGCAAGACAATCAAAGTGCCTCCACTTGAGAAAGTTCCGGTTGTTCCTCCACCTAGGATGGATGAATATATAAGGTCGACTTTTCTTAACTTGGCTCAAGCCATGACCTCTCAAGATAATGCCGCAACTTCTCAAGTACAAGCTATGACAGCACAAGTGAATCGGGAAGTTGGACCCCGTATGCCTCAACATGCTAGCACTATGGCTTCTCGTTTGAGAGACTTTACTATGATGAACCCTCCTATGTTCTTTGGGTCAAAAGCGGGTGAATACCCCCAAGACTTTCTTGATGAGGTCTACAAGATCTTATTTTCTATGGGTGTGACTTTGAATTGTAAGGCCGAGTTAGCGGCCTATAAACTCAAAGATGTGGCCCAAACTTGGTACACACAGTGGATGGATAATACGATTCTAAGAGGTGGTCCGGTGACTTGGGAGATTTTCAAGAGGGCTTTCCTTGATAGGTTTCTTAGAGAATTGAGGGAGGATAAGGTGGAAGATTCATCAACCTTGGTCATAGAGGTATGAGTGTACTTGATTACTCCTTGAAGTTTACTAAATTGTCCAAGTATGCTCTATCCTTGGTGTCTAACCCAAGGGATGAGATGCGTCATTTTCTTACGGGAGAGTCCGAAGACTTGGTAGAAGAATGTCATTCAACTATACTTCATCGTAATATTAATATATCTCGTCTAATGGTTCATGATCAACAAGTGGAAGAAAGTAGACTAAGGAGGAAGAATAGAGAGGCCAAGAGGGCCAAGTCTTATGAAAGTAATTCTTCAAGGGAAAGGTTGGAAATTCAAGACAAGCGTAGGTTCAAGAAGAGGTTTTACAATCAAGTTCCTTCTAAGTTTACCAAGGCTCGTGATGATAGGTTTTCTAACCCTAGGTTTCAAAAGGGAAGAGGTACTAGTTCACCAAGCAAGAAGCCTACTTGTGGAAAGTATGGTAAGAAGCACATAGGTGAATTTCTAGTTGGGACGGACAATTGGTTTGGGTGTGGAAAAAGTGAACAAAAGGTTATGGATTGCCCTAATGTGATGAGTCAAGACAAAGGAAGTGGGCAAGCTCAAACATGTGGTTCAAATGTGGATGCTCCAAGAAAGAATCGCTTGTATGCTCTCCCCTCTAGGAGTAAACAAGAGAGTTCTCCCGATGTGGTGACCGATATATTACAAGTATACTCTATTGATGTTTAAGATTTACTTGATCCGGGTGCTACATTGTCTTTTGTTACTCCTTTAGTAGTTAGAAAATTTGATATTTTGCCTGATATCCTTAATGAACCTTTTATGGTGGCTACCCCGGTAGTTGATTCAGTGGTTGCAAAGAGGGTGTATAGAAATTGTCCGATAATGTTTCCCAATAGAGTTACTCATGTTGAATTAGTATAACTCGATATGGTCGACTTTGATGTCATATTGGGAATGGATTGGTTGCATGATTGTTTTGCTTCCTTTGATTGTAGAACTAAAGTTGTTAAGTTCAATTTTACAAATGACCCCGTCTTAGAGAAGTTGTTAAGTTCAATTTTTCTAATGAAACCGTCTTAGAGTTGAAGAGGGGAAATTCTTGTAACATTCCGGAAAATTACATGTCTAGTGAAGAGCCCAATAGGTCTTTAAGAATGCGTATAGGGGATACGTAGGCATCCGAATGCCCAATATTGAGAAATATTGGGCATAGTATAGAAAATTAGCTAAGGGGTATTAGCCAATTTCTATATATACCCAAATAAGCAAAATATATTCCAAGCTTGTTTAGAAATTATACCTGCAATGAAGAACCTAAGCTAAAAATTATTGTAGTCGTTAATGCAACTATTAATTCTCCACTCAACACATTAGGTACTACGCATCCAAGTGTCAAGCCTAGTACCATAGCACATGACCATTTAAAATGATCATGTAAATTAAGCAGTGCCCAAGGACACGATGAGGGTCCTTGGGACAATAAGTAAACATTCCCAAATGAACCATAAATAATAGTTAGTTAGGAAAGTACAACCAACCCATGTGCAAGCACATGTGAAATACATGTGAAGAAGTGGCCAAAGGAGGGGACCACCCTAACCGAATTCTATTAGGGTAGTTAGGACGGCACAAGGGACCACTCCATGTGGGGCCTAACTTCTTAACTAATTCTAGACTCTAACCTACTGCCCTAAATAGATAACTAACCTAGTACCAAACGAAATAAACTACTTAGTGCACCTGACAACCTAGGACTAAATCGGGTTGACACTAACCTATTACTAGTTGAAGAGACAACCTAGTAGCTAACCTAGGATGGTCCAAAAGGTTAGTTATGGTCTTAACAACTTAGGGGTACTTTAGTAATCTCACTAGGTTACCTAATTAATTAATTTATCAACTTAATTAATTAATTTTAAAGGGCTAAAACCGAAACTACAAAGGAAATTTCCAGATTTCGGTTAAGACAAGAAAGGGACCACCTAGTACCTAACCTATGATGGTCCAAAGAGTTAGTTAAGGTCCTAAAAACCTAGGGATACTTTAGTAATTACCATAGTCTACTTAATTAATTAATTTAGCAACTTAATTAATTAATTTCAAGGGGCAAAACAGAAATCACAAAGCAATTTCCAGCTTTCGGTTAGAACAAGAAAAAGAGAACCTAGTACCTAACCTAGGATGGTTCAAAGGATTGGTTATGGTCCTAACGACTCAAGGGTACTTTAGTAATTACCTTAGGTCACCTGATTAATTAAATTAGCAATTTAATTAATTATTTTAAATGATCAAAACTAAATTCTTACACTAACCTAGAACAACTCAAGAAACATCCTAGTACTTAACCTATGATGGTCCAAAAGGGTTAATTTTGGTTCCAATGACTTAGGGGTACTTTAGTACTTACCCTAGGTACCTAAATTAATTAAATTAAGTATTTAATTAATTAATATAAAGTCAAAATGTTGACCAAAACCATAGTCAACACCAATTTCCAGATTTGACTAAGTGTTATGTTCTCCTATGTTTAGTCAACTTAGGAGGGGCGTTTTGGTAATTGGTTAATTAATTTATTAAATTAACTTATTAAACCTAATTAATTAATTTATTAAATTAACTTATTAAACCTAAGTTGTATAATTCAAGATCAGTTCTTAAACTTAATAATCACGTTCAAACTCATAGAAAAAAAGGACGCAAAACAGTAAGCAAGCGAGGGAAAGAAAAACAGAAAATTCCATTGATTCTCCTAGGCGATTTCAAGGTTTCTCCAAGTTTTCGTTCAAGATGGTCTTCGTAGATTAAGTTCTACTTAAGGTATGGGTTTCTCTCCTGGAATTCTTTCTCCAAGAGTATTTTGCTTCGAACGATTCACATCTTGAAAACTAGGGTCATTCCCGTCGTTCTCGTCGAACTTCCCTTCCCTAGTATCCTTTTCGATTTCAATGTTGAATAGGTTAGAGATCATGTTGTTGGTATGTGGTTCTGGCTGTTCTTAACATGTATTGTTCTTGAATTATGAGTATCAAATGAACTTGTAATTGCGTAAAGTTAATCTTATCATGATAATTAAGGATCGATAATATGCTAAGTTAAGTCCGTGATGTGTTAAGTGAATTATGTGTCTTTGGCCGAATGTTGACTTGCTGTTGTTGTGATGTTATAAAGATGCTAAACCCATCAAATGTTAATATGATTCTGTCCATATGTTCTTAAAACGTTACACTAAAAGCCATAAACTAAGAATTGGCTCAAAGATATCTATGAAATCACATCTTGAATAAATTGGCTATCTGGTTCCAATAAAGATGGCTAACTCTATTTGGTCAAAATGAATATATGCTAATGGCTAGGAACTTATGTAAATGATTAAGAGATTGACTACGGGTTCATACATATGGCAATTTAAATATGAAAATACGTAAAAATTGGCTTATGCCAAAAAGAAAGAATTTGCTAGTCTAAAATCCCAAATCTTGAGCCAATACTAATCATATGCCAATTCTTGTGTAGTAAGAGTATCAAATATATATTAAGCACTTCTAAAGTAATATAAATGAATCCATAACCAAGGGCATGACATTCATTGGGACAACTCTCAACATGCTCCACAAGAATGAACTATGAACACATGAAACTCATTGAATGAAGTGCTCATCGTCCATAAACGGTGATATGAAGCTACTACACTAAAGTAAGTAAGTAAGGTGAGTTATAACATAATTAAAGGGGTCCAAATTAAGTAAGTGACCTGAATGGGGTGTTAAAGGAAGTGAGACAAGTCTTACTTACACCAAACCTGATTTGTTAAAAGAATACTCACGAATGAAGGTGTTAGAATGTGTGAGACTAGTCTCATTAACACCTAAGGATGATATGTAAGGACAATTCACATTCACCAATGTAAAGTAAGGATAATATGTAAGGACAATTCACATTTCATCAATGTAAAATAAGGATGACAAGTCATCAAAAGAGTAAATAAATCTCAATCACATTCTATATGTAAGTGTAAGGAAAATTCACACTTAATACGTAAAGAAGAGATTAGAAATCATCTAATGAGCTATGACTACATCATGCTAGAAGCAAGATTCGATGATGTATGAGTTGAATGTGAATAGGAACTTTAAACTGAGCACTGATAGGCTAGTTATGAGTGGCGATACCTTCTTTCGGGAAGGGCGGAGGTTCACGTAATTCTCATGAGATGATACTGTCCACCAAGGTGGGTATGGGTCTCCCTAAATCTCCTAGTCTTTGAACTATGCTGCCAACATAGGGAACTAGCCAATGGTTTTCCACCTAAGCGAGCTAGGGATGTTTTGGTTTCACCTTGGCCAGTGAATCCACCTCTTTTCGATGTGGGGAAGACACCGGATTTCATGAGCTCACATGATCTATGTCGGTTAAAGTTAAAGTTCCTCAAAGTATGAAAGATAAAGAAATGAATGATACCAAAGGTGTTTGTGCAAGACAATCAGGAGGTGAAATCAGATTCAAGTAATCACATTAGGTCATTCTTGGTCATTGCACTTCATGATCCCGATGAGAGTCTTAAACTTCATCCTAGGTATAGCTGGTGTTTACATCAGCCTACGAATGAAATAAATGAATAATTTGAAGTACGAATGAACGAATGAAGCAGACGCTGTGTTTGCTAAAGAAGATCCTCGGGTTGAGGTCCCATATGTTGGGTCCTCACTTGAGATGTCTTAATGCTATATCAACGATTCCAAGGTCTCATGTATATGAAATGTATAATATATAAAACATGAAAGTAATGAAATCAATGGCATAATCAATAGAGAATGGCTTATGAAATGTAATGAATACTTGATGTAATGAATAACTTGTTGTAAGGATAGTCAAATCGTGTCCAATAAAGTTTAAAATAAGTAAAGGCATAGATAATAATGAATCCTCATGTTATGAAAAAGATAAATCCAAATAAATTGGGTTATAATGACTTTATATAATTTTCAAAAGATATTAGCCAAATAAGATTGGCTTATAACGACTTCTTACATTAGGCCAATAATACAATAATAGGAATAGTCACTAAAGATAGGTTTATAAAGAATTCATACCAAAAGTAAGCAAGATCATAAGCTTAAATGATATTCTCCAAGAGCTATGCACATTATACAATCAACTAAAGAATGAGTATAGTCAATAAGTATTGACTTATAAATATATTCATGCCCCAAATTGTAGTTAAGTCATTTCCTTAATCTCTTTAATTACTTACTTGATTCATTGTGGGTATGGGACTACAATGAATCATTGCACTTGTAAGTAAAACATATGACCAAAGGAGTTATTGAACTACACAACAAGAAGAAGAAAAAGACTGAAAAATAATCTAAGTATACAAAGAGGAGCTCTCGGCCTAAGAGGATCAAAATCTCAAATCTTCGCCCGAGTTGTTATAAAATTATGTTGATGATACTAATGTCTTGTAATCATATAGAAAATGATTTGTGTGGTTTGAATGCAAAAAAATACATCATATTCATACCACAATTCAAAACCAACGAATTAAAAAAGTCTAGTGACTAGACTTTCCAGAAATGGCATGTTGCTTAGGAAGAGCTTTCATTGATCATGCATAGCTTTATGTGTATGTATGCATACACCCATACTTAGTACAAGTGGTGTACTAACCCCCTACTATTTACTATTTTTATAGGTGCAGGTCAGAGGACAGATTGACGACACTTGCAACGGTTGGACTTCAGCGTTTCTCCAAACCTTTTGGTAGATCCTCTTGATTTCGAGGATGCTACAGTATTATTCTAGATTTAGATATTGATATAGCTAGTGGATGCTGTCCCTGGCGTTTCTTTCACATTTCATTTCGAACCTTTTGATGTAAGGCCGTTTTGGCAACTTAATATATTCTATTCATCGTTTGTTTTGAAATGTTCTTGATATTAGATGGTTGCCTATTGATGTTGAGCTTAGTATATAATGTTTAATATGTAATGACTATATGAAGTCTAAGTAAACTTTATACATATAAAAAGTTTTAAATTTTCCGCAAATTTAACTAGATGAATGTGATGAATGCAAGATGAGGCTTGTCTGCGACCTCTGAGAGGTCAACGACGCCGGTGGTGGTTTGGATTCCAGAATCCGTGTCATTACAAACTTGGTATCAGAGCATCAGGTTAAATTACCTAGGAACTAAAGCTCAACACAACCACGTTACGTAGTTTCTGACTTACGGTTGTAAAGCGCTCCACAATAATGACTTAGAGACTACGCGATGATAAGAAATACTCCCTTCTTCTACTCTTTATCGTGCTATCTAGAGCTTTGACACTTTGTGTCATTATAAGTATCTAACTTCCTTCTTGTGTGAACGCGTAGAAGAATACACACAAGGATTAGGATGACCAAGTGGTCTAAGGCGCTAGACTCAAGATCTGGCCTTCCCAAGAAGGGGCAATGATGGAAATGTCCAGCGTGACCGAAAGACGTGTAGTAAGTGTGGTCGTTCGCATGGAGGTGAGTAGATAGTAGATTCTAAATGCATGCCACGGGTGTTAATGAAGAGTAGGAGGCTAAGTTGGCTGCATATAAGCTCAAGGATGTGGCTCAGGTATGGATTGTCTCCATAAGTGTTATCCTACGATAGATTGTTTAAACAGGATAGTGAGCCTTCAGTTTCCAAATGAGTTAGAGCTGGAATGGGAAGGGCGTGGTTCAAATCCAGTAGGCCAAATCATTTTACATTTAAAAGCGTATAAGTTGATGGCTAAGGGGTATTTATACCACTTAGTTAGAGTCAAAGACTTAGAACAAGAAGTCCCTTCCATAGACTCTATGTCCGTAGTAAATATGAGATCCCGTTACCCTCACTTGTTCAGTTCTTGAGGTCAGATATACTCTTCCTAGGTCTGGTTTATGTTTAAGAAACTCTAAGTTTAAGTGCTTTAGTCGATTTGGTTTTATAAGTCACTAATCGTATGTCTTATAGTAGTACTATGTGAGTTAAAACGAAGTTATGTTGAATTTTATGTTGCTGTTTTTGTGTAGCATAGGCATGTTTTCTGTGTTGCATGATTTGTGATGTGCATTAAGTTAAGTGTGATTGAGAAGGAAATTTGTCAATCTCAAATATGAAGCTTCAGATAAGAATGATATGCATCATACAAATATGTGTGAATCAGATATTCACAAAAGAGAAAAGTTTAAGCATGATAAAGTAACTTTCAAAAATCACCCTCTTTGTTTAAGAGATGTGTAAGTGTCATTCGGGGACGAATGTTCCTAAGGGGGGGATAATGTAACATTCCGGAAAATTACATGTCTAGTGAAGAGCCTAATAGGTTTTTAAGAATGCGTATAGGGGATACGTAGGCATCCCAATGCCCAATATTGAGAAATATTGGGCATAGTATAGAAAATTAGCTAAGGGGTATTAGCCAATTTCTATATATACCCAAATAAGCAAAATATATTCCAAGCTTGTTTAGAAATTATACCTGCAATGAAGAACCTAAGCTAAAAATTATTTTAGTCGTTAATTCAACTATTAATTCTCCACTCAACACATTAGGGACTACGCATCCAAGTGTCAAGCCTAGTACCATAGCACATGACCATTTAAAATGATCATGTAAATTAAGCAGTGCCCAAGGACATGATGAGGGTCCTTGGGACAATAAGTAAATATTACCAAATGAACCATAAATAATAGTTAGTTAGGAAAGTACAACCAACCCATGTGCAAGCACATGTGCAAGACATGTGAAGAAGTGGCCAAAGGAGGGGACCACCCTAACCGAATTCGGTTAGGGTAGTTAGGGGGAAAACGTGCACAAGGGACCACTCCATGTGGGGCCTAACTTCCTAACTAATTCTAGACTCTAACCTACTGCCCAAAATAGCTAACTAACCTAGGACCAAATGGAATAAACTGCACCCGACAACCTAGGACTAAACCCGGTTGACACTAACCTATTACTAGTTGAAGAGACAACCTAGTAGCTAACCTAGGATGGTCCAAAAGGTTAGTATGGTCTTAACAACTTATGGGTACTTTATAATTTCCCTAGGTTACCTAATTAATTAATTTAGTAACTTAATTAATTAATTTAAAAGGTCTAAAATCGAAACTACAAAGGAATTTTCCAGATTTCAGTTAAGACAAGAAAGGGACAACCTAGTACCTAACCTATGATGGTCCAAAGAGTTAGTTAAGGTTCTAACAACCTAGGGATACTTTAGTAATTACCCTAGTCTACTTAATTAATTAATTTAGCAACTTAATTAATTAATTTAAAGGGGCAAAACCGAAATTACAAAGCAATTTCCAGATTTCGGTTAAAACAAGAAAAAGAGAACCTAGTACCTAACCTAGGATGGTTCAAAGGATTGGTTATGGTCCTAACGACTTAAGGGTACTATAGTAATTACCTTAGGTCACCTAATTAATTAAATTAGCAATTTAATTAATTAGTTTAAATGATCAAAACTAAATTCTTACACTAACCTAGTACAACTCAAGAAACATCCTAGTACTTAACCTATGATGGTCCAAAAGGGTTAATTTTGGTTCTAATGACTTAGGGGTACTTTAGTACTTACCCTAGGTACCTAAATTAATTAAACTAAGGATTTAATTAATTAATATAAAGTCAAAATGTTGACCAAAATCATAGTCAACACCAATTTCCAGATTTGATTAAGTGTTATGTTCTCCTATGTTTAGTCAACTTAGGAGGGGCGTTTTGGTAATTGGTTAATTAATTTATTAAATTAACTTATTAAACCTAAGTTGTATAATTCAAGATCAGTTCTTAAACCTAAAAATCACGTTCAAACTCATAGAAGAAAAGGACGCAAAACAGTAAGCAAGCGAGGGAAAGAAAAATAGAAAATTCCATTGATTCTCCTAGGTGATTTCAAGGTTTCTCCAAGTTTTCGTTCAAGATGGTCTTCGTAGATTAAGTTCTACTTAAGGTATGGGTTTCTCTCCTGTAATTCTTTCTCCAAGAGTATATTCCTTTTAACGATTCACAAGATCTTGAAAACTAGAGTTGTTCCCGTCGTTCTCGTCGAGCTTCCCTTCCCTAGTATCCTTTTCGATTTCAATGTTGAATAGGTTAGAGATCATGTTGTTGGTATGTGGTTTTGGCTGTTCTTAACATGTATTGTTCTTGAATGATGAGTATCAAATGAACTTATGAACTTGTAATTGCGTAAAATTAATCTTATCATGATAATTAAGGATCGATAATATGCTAAGTTAAGTCCGTGATGTGTTAAGTGAATTATGTGTCTTTGGCCGAATGTTGACTTGCTGTTGTTGTTATGTTATGAAGATGCTAAACCCATCAAATGTTAATATGATTCTGTCCAATATGTTCTTAAAACGTTACACTAAAAGCCATAAACTAAGAATTGGCTCAAAGACATCTATGAAATCATATATTGAATAAATTGGCTATTTAGTTCCAATAAAGGTGGCTAACTCTATTTGGTCAAAATGAATATATGCTAATGGCTAGGAACTTATGTAAATGATTAAAAGATTGACTAAGGGTTCATACATATGGCAATTTAAATATGAACATACGTAAAAATTGGCTTATGCCAAAAAGAATGAATTTGCTAGTCTAAAATCCCAAATCTTGAGCCAATACTAATCATATGCCAATTCTTGTGTAATAAGAGTATCAAATATATATTAAGCACTTCTAAAGTAATATCAATGAATCCATAACCAAGGGCATGACATTCATTGGGACAACTCCCAACATGCTCCACAAGAATAAACTATGAACACATGAAACTCATTGAATGAAGTGCTCATCGTCCATAAACGGTGATATGAAGCTACTACACTAAAGTAAGTAAGTAACGTGAGTTATAACATAATTAAAGGGCTCTAAATTAAGTAAGTGACCTGAATGGGGTGTTAAAGGAAGTGAGACAAGTCTTACTTACACCAAACCTAATTTGTTAAAAGAATACTCACGAATGAAGGTGTTAGAATGTGTGAGACTAGTCTCATTAACACCTAAGGATGATATGTAAGGACAATTCACATTCACCAATGTAAAGTAAGGATGATATGTAAGGACAATTCACATTTCATCAATGTAAAATAAGGATGACAAATCATCAAAAGAGTAAATAAATCTCAATCACATTCTATATGTTAGTGTAAGGAAAATTCACACTTAATACGTAAAGAAGAGATGAGAAATCATCTAATGATCTATGACTACCTCATGCTAGAAGAAAGATTCGATGATGTATGAGTTGAATGTGAATAGGAACTTTAAACTGAGCACCGATAGGCTAGTTATGAGTGGTGATGCCTTCTTTCGGTAAGGGCGTAGGTTCACGTAATTCTCATGAGATGAGACTATCCACCAAGGTGGGTATGGGTCTCCCTAAATCTCCTAGTCTTTGAACTATGCTGCCAACATAGGGAACTAGCCAGTGGTTTTCCACCTAAGCGAGCTAGGGATGTTTTGGTTTCACCTTGGCCAGTGAATCCACCTCTTTTCGATGTGGGGAAGACACCGGATTTCATGAGCTCACATGATCTATGTCGGTTAAAGTTAAAGTTCCTCAAAGTATGAAAGATAAAGAAATGAATGATACCGAAGGTGTTTGTGCAAGACAATCAAGAGGTGAAATCAGATTCAAGTAATCACATTAGGTCATTCTTGGTCATTGCACTTCATGATCCCGATGAGAGTGTTAAACTTCATCCTAGGTATAGCTGGTGTTTACATCAGCCTACGAATGAAATAAATGAATAATGTGAAGTACGAATGAACGAATGAAGCAAACGTTTTGTTTGCTAAAAAAGGCCCTCGGGTTGAGGTCTCATATGTTGGGTCCTCACTTGAGATGTCTTAATGCTATATCAACGATTCCAAGGTATCGTGTATATGAAATGTATAATATATAAAACATGAAAGTAATGAAATCAATGGCATAATCAATAGAGAATGGCTTATGAAATTTAATGAATACTTGATGTAATGAATAACTTGTTGTAAGGATAGTCAAATCGTGTCCAATAAAGTTTACAATAAGTAAAGGCATAGATAATAATGAATCCTCATGTTATGAAAAGGATAAAGCCAAATAAATTGGGTTGTAATGACTTTATATAATTTGCAAAAGATATTAGCCAAAAAAGATTGGCTTATAACGACTTCTTACATTAGGCCAATAATACAATAATAGAAATAGTCACTAAAGATTGGTTTATAAAGAATTCATGCCCAAGGTAAGCAAGATCATAAGCTTAAATGATATTCCCCAAGAGCTATGCACATTATACAATCAACTAAAGAATGAGTATAGTCAATAAGTATTGACTTATAAATATGTTCATGCCCCAAATTGTAGTTAAGTCATTTCCTTAATCTCTTTAATTACTTACTTGATTCATTGTGGGTATGGGACTACAATGAATCATTGCACTTATAAGTAAAACATATGACCAAAGGAGTTACTGAACTACACAACAAGAAGAAGAAAAAGACTGAAAAATAATCTAAGTATACAAAGAGGAGCTCTCGGCCTAAGAGGATCAAAATCTCAAATCTTCGCCCGAGTTGTTCTAAAATTATGTTGATGATACTAATGTCTTGTAATCATATAGAAAATGATTTGTGTGGTTTGAATGCAAAGAAATACATCATATTCATACCACAATTCACAACCAACGAATTAAAAAAGTCTAGTGACTAGACTTTCCAGAAATGGCATGTTGCTTAGGAAGAGCTTTCATTGATCATGCATAGCTTTATGTGTATGTGTGCATACACCCATACTTAGTACAAGTGGTGTACTAACCCCCTACTATTTACTATTTTTATAGGTGCAGGTCAGAGGATAGATTGACGACACTTGCAGCGGTTGGACTTCAGCGTTTCTCCAAACCATTTGGTAGATCCTCTTGATTTCGAGGATGCTACAGTCTTAGTATAGATTTAGATATAGACATAGCTAGCGGTTGCTGTCCCTGGCGTTTCTTTCACATTACATTTTGAACCTTTTGATGTAAGGCCATTTTGGCAACTTAATATATTCTATTCATCGTTTGTTTTGAAATGTTCTTGACATTAGATGGTTGTCTATTGATGTTGAGCTTAGTATATAATGTTTAATAAGTAATGACTATACGAAGTCTAAGTAAACTTTATACATATAAAAAGTTTTAAATTTTCCGTAAATTTAACTAGATGAATGTGATGAATGCAAGATGAGGCTTGTCTGCGACCTCTGAGAGGTCAACGACGTCGGTGGCGATTCAGATTCCAGAATCCGATCGTTACAATTTTATTCCTAAAGGTAGTATCATTTCTTGTTTAAAAGCTTGTAAGATGATCTCTAAAGGGTGTTTATACTATATTGTAAGAGTCAAGGATTTAGACTTCGAAAATCCTCCCATTGAGTTAGTCCCCGTAGTGAGGGAATTTTCAGAGATCTTTCCTAGTGATCTTCCCAAAATACCTCCCGAATGGGAAATTGATTTTGGTATTGACTTGCTACCGGATACGAATCCCTTTTCAATTCCTCATTATCGGATGGCTCCTGCCGAATTGAAAGAGTTGAAGACTCAACTCAAGGACTTGTTAGACAAGGGTTTCATTCATCCTAGTATTTCTCCATAGGGTGCTCCAGTGTTGTTTGTGAAGAAAAAGGATGGGTCCCTTAGGATGTGTATTGATTACCGACAACTCAATAAGGTCACTATAAAGAACAAGTATCCTATCCCTAGGATTGATGATTTATTTGATCAACTCCAAGGTGCGAGTTACTTTTCTAAGATTGATTTGAGGTCGGGTTATCATTGACTTAGGGTGATAGGTGAAGATATACCTAAAATGGATTTTCGAACTAGGTATGGTCACTATGAGTTTCTAGTAATGTCATTTGGGTTGGAAAATTCCCCAAAAGCTTTCATGGACCTAATGAATACTGTGTTTCAAACTTACCTAGATTCTTTTGTCATTGTTTTCATTGACGATATCTTGGTATATTCGAAGAATGAGGGTGATCATGTGGACCATTTGAAGGTGGTATAGGAAGTCCTTAAGGAACACCAACTTTTTTCCAAGTATAGAATATGTGAATTTTAGTTGAGATCGGTTGCGTTTCTTTGTCATATCATCTCTAGTGAGGGTGTAGAGGTCGATCCCTGAAAGACCAAAGCGGTCAAGAATTGGCCTAGATCTTGGGCTCCAATTGATAAAAGAAGTTTCTTGGGTCTAGCGGGTTACTATACAAGGTTTGTCGATGGGTTTGCATCTATTGCATCTCCTTTGATAACCTTGACCCAAAAGAATGTGAAATTTGAGTTGTTGGAGGCTTGTGAAAGAAGCTTCCAAGTGTTAAAAGATAGGCTTACCTCCGCTCCGGTGTTGACCTTACCGGAGGGTACCAAGGTTTTTGTGGTATATTGTGATGCTTATTGAATTGGTTTGGGTTGGGTCCTTATGCAACATGGTAAGGTTATAACTTATGCCTCTAGGAAACTCAAGGTTTATGAGAAGAACTACCCAACTCATGATCTTGAGTTAGCGGTCGTGGTGTTTGCCTTGAAGATATGGAGGCATTATCTTTATGGTGTCCATATTGATGTGTAGTTTTAGTAGTGGTGTTGAAGCCCAGTAGAGTGGGGGTAGAGGTACAACCCAGACTAGAGGTGGACGAGGGGGCCACTGTAATGCTTTCCTGGGGAGACCTGAGGTGGAGACCTTTGATGTTTTTATTACAGGTATCATCCCATTATGCCATCGACCTGCATCTGTATTGTTTGATCCAGGGTCTACATTCTCTTATTTGTCTACCTATTTTGCTGCTGAATTTGATATGATATGTTATAGCATGACTGTACCCATTTGTGTTTCTACACCCGTGGGTGAGCCATTAGTGGTAGATCGAGTATATCGATCCTGTCTGGTTTCTTTGGATGGGTATGACACTTGGGTGGACTTAATCATTCTGTGGATGGTAGACTTTGATGTTATCTTGGGTATGAATTGAATTTCTCCTTATCATGTTGTCCTTGATTGCAATGCTAAGACTGTGACCTTAGCGATGCCTGGTATTCCAAGGGTTGAGTGGAAGGGTGTTAGTGGTTCGTATCCTAGCAATATCATCTCTTTTATCCATGCTTAGAGATTGGTGGAGAGAGAGAGTGTTTGTCTTACTTACCTTTTATTCGGGATACTAGTGTTGAACCACCTCCCATGGACTCTTTTCCGATGGTTTAAGAGTTTCCCGATGTATTCCCTTTTGATCTTCGAGGTGTTCCTCCAGATAGGGATATTAATTTTGCTATTGATTTAAATACATTCACTAAGCCTATTTCTATCCCTCCCTATCGTATTGCTCCACCAGAGTTGAAAGAGTTGAAAGATCAATTGTAGGATTTATTGAGTAAAGATTTTATTCGCCCTAGTGTGTCACCTTGGGGTGCCCCTGTGTTGGTTGTGAAGAAGAAGGATGGGACTAATAGGATGTGTATTGATTATAGACTGTTGAACAAGGTAACATTGAAGAATAACTATCCTCTTCCGTTTATTGATGACTTATTTAATTAGATACAAGGAGCATCATTGTTCTCTATGAATGATTTGAGGTTTGGGTATCATCAGTTGAAGATTAGGGCATCAGATATCCCTAAGACCGCTTTTCGGACATGTTATGGAAATTATGAGTTCCTGGTGATGTCATTTGGGTTGACAAATGTCCCTGCAACATTCATGGAGTTGATAAATGGGGTGTTTTGACCATACCTGGATTCTTCTGGGATTGTCTTCATCGATGACATTTTTATTTACTCCTGGACTGAGGAGGACCATGTCTAACTTTTGAGGATTGTACTTCAGAGGTTGAGAGAAGAGACGTTGTATGCCAAGTTCTCAAAGTGTGACTTTTGGCTTAGTTCTGTGGAATTCTTGGGACACGTTGTGTCCAAGGAGGGTATTAGAGTAGATCCATCCAAGATTGAGGAAGTTAGAGGTTGGACGCAACCTACTTCACCTATTGAGATTTGTAGTTTTGTGGGATTGACAGGCTATTACCGACGATTTGTTCAGATTTTATCTACTATTGCAGCTCCATTGACTAGATTAATGATATAGGTTTTTAGTGGTTTGATGAGTGTGAAGAGAGATTTGCAAAGCTCAAGACTTTGTTGACTTCGGCTCCTGTGTTGACTCTACCTGAGGAGGGTATAGACTTTACTGTGTATTGTGATGCTTCAGGAGTTGGATTGGGTGGTGTATTGATGTAGAAAGGGAAAGTTATTGCTTATGCTTCTAGGCAATTGAAGTCCCATGAGAAGAATTACCCTACTCATGATTTGGAGTTAGCGACTGTGGTAGTTGTACTTAAGTTATGGCGTCATTATTTGTATGGGGTGCATTGTGAGATCTTCACTGATCATCAGAGTCTTCAGTATGTCTTCAGTCAGAGGGATCTAAACTTAAGGTAGCGTAGATGGCTTGAGTTGCTGAAGCACTATGATGTGACCATTCTATATCTTCCGGGAAAGGCCAATGTTGTGGACGATGATTTGAGTAGGAAGACTCCTAGTATGGGGAGTCTTGCAACACTTAGTATTGAGGAGAAACCATTGTCCAGAGATGTTCAGATGTTAGCTAATAGTCTTGTCCAGTTGCAAATTTCAGAGGAGTGTGATGGGATGATTATTTTATTGAGGCTCGGTTTTCTTTAGTCGAGCAGATCCGTGCGCACCAGTTTGATGATGAGAGGTTATGTCTTATTCGAGATAAAGTATTAAGAGGGGAGGCCAATGAGGTTCCTTGACTTGAAAATCAGAGGCAGGATTTATGTTCCCAAGACGGGCGAGTTGATTAAATTGATTCTTGAGGAGGACCATTGTTCTCAATATTCCATCCATTCGGGAGCGGCGAAGATGTATCATGATTTAAGTCAGCATTACTGGTGGTATGGTATGAAAAGGGATATTTCAGACTTTGTTTCAAGGTGTTTGACTTGTCATAAGGTCAAGTTTGAGCACCAACGACCCGAGGGTGTATCTCAGAGGATGCCTATTTAAGTGGAAGCAGATTACTATGGACTTTGTGGTGGGTTTGCTTACCAAAGTGGGTGGTTATGACTCTATTTGGGTTGTTACTGACAGGCTGACCAATTTTGCCCACTTCATTCCAGTTCGGGTGAGGTATATGGCAAAGAAGTTAGTAGAGCTATTTATCAGTCAGATTGTGCGACTACATGGGGTTCCTATTTCTATTATATCAAATCAAGGTTCACTATTTACTTCTCACTTTTGGAAGGCATTACAACATGGTCTGGGTACTCAGTTAGATATGAGTATAGTTTTTCACCCTCAGATAGACGGTCAGTCTGAGCGAACGATTTAGGTTTTGGAGGACATGTTTTGGGCGTGCGTGATCGATTTCGGTGCTAGATGGGATTGACATTTTCCCTTAGAAGAGTTTGCCTACAAAAACAGTTATCACTCCAGCATTCAGATGGCCCCATTTGAGGCGTTGTATGGTAGACGGTGTAGATCTTCAATCGGTTGGTTTGATTCGACGGAGATGGACTCTTTGGATACAGACTTTCTTAGAGATTCTATGGAGAAAGTTGGTATGATTCAGTATGGACTATTGATAGCCCAAAGTCGACATAAGAGCTATGCAGACCGAAGAGTTAGAGCCTTAGTGCTTATGGAGGGCGATCATGTTTGGCTTAGAGTGTCACCCATGAGGGTGTAATGCGGTTCGTCAAGAAGGGCAAGCTTAGCCCTATATTAATTGGACCTTTTGAGATTATGATTCGAGTGGGAGAGGTAGCCTATAAGTTGGCCTTGACACCTATTTTATCCACAGTTCATCCTGTTTCCATGTCTCTATGCTTCAAAAGAATATTCCAAATGAATCTCATGTGCTTTCACTCGATTCTGTGGAGCTAGGTCAAGACTTGACAGTTGAGGAGGAGCCTATATCTATCTTGGATAGGAGGGTTTGAAAGCTTAGGACTAAGCAGATTGCTTCAGTGAAGGTGTAGTGGAAGAACCGATCAGTGGGAGAGGCAACTTGGGAGACACAATCTGACATGCGTGTCAAATATCCTCAGATTTTTGAAGCTTCATGTCACGCCCCGAGCCTAGACCCTGGGCGGGACTGGAACTCGAAGATCATTGTTGGCCCTCAAGCGAACCCTTGGCCTGACTTACTCAACTCAGCAGAAGACTAAACTAAACTTAAGCAAGAATAAGACATGTTTAAAGGTAAGTACTTCATATAATAAATCTGGCCAAAATGACACTTAAGTCTCAATAACTGAAAACAAACTCCAAACTGAAATACTATTGTCTACAAAACCTCTAAACTTACTGAAGAGGGATGTTGGGACACACACCCACAACATCCTAAAATCTAAACTAATAAAGTAATGAAAAGGATTTTCTCAGCAATGCAAGGAGGCTCACCACTAACTCTGGAGCTCGGTCTGGATCAACGAAGCGCTGAGTGCTGATACTGGGTACCTGAGTCTGCATCATAAAATGATGTAGGCCAACTGGCATCAGTACATTGAATGTACGAGTATGCGAGTTAAAGCTAAATGATTACTTAAGCTTGAGGGATTAGATGAACTTACCTTGGCTCTGCTCAACTCAAGAATATGCTTAACTCAAAGGATATACATATGTAGCAGTTTAAAACACATGCGATATACATATATATATATATATATATATATATATATATATATATATATATATATATATATATATATATATATATATATATATATATATATATAGAGAGAGAGAGAGAGAGAGAGAGAGAGAGCTTATAAAACAGTGAAACAAATCATTTCATTAAAGAAATGAAATAAAAACAAACCTTTACTTATATATAAAAGTAATACAACTTTGGCGGGAGATTCTCTAACCGACAACCACCACTATGAGCCTAAGTGGTGATACAACGTCTTGCCCACGCTGCCAAAACTGTCCTATACCTTTCCATCAATATAGGACCTTACTTTGCTTAGTGGATCCACTAGATAAACTTACGTGATCATCTAAAAAGTATGATCCATCAATTCCCATGATGGCTTCATGGTTTACATGGAGACTTGAGTTAATATGAACTCTCATCCCCACATCGGTGCTCAATACTACTCCCAAAAAATACTTTAGCTCATACTTTTAATAAAACTTTCTTTTCTTTGGGTTGAGATAATTTGCTGAACCCCTTTAGCTTTTAAAAAGCTCATTTTTTGGAATCAATGTTCCCCTTTTAGCTCAAAACTCTTTTGAAACTCTTAGTTTCCTTTTACTCAATGTGAAACATTTGTAAACCTTTAGGGAATACTTAGTTCCCTTATAGCTTTCGAGAAATGAACTCAACTCTTGCTCTTTACTTAACTTGAACTTAACTCTTACGCAATACTTAGTTCCCTTATGGTCTTTCAGATGTTTACTCAACTCTTTACTATTTACTGAACTTGTAACTTGAGCCTTAAAACAAAGTTAGAATGATTGTTTAAGACTCTTTGGAAACTTTAAGAACTCACTTTGACTTGTTTCTTAACTTTTAGACTTTGACTCTTAACTTCTTTGACTTTGATCATAGCTTACCTTGAATTGGATTATGGATTCAAGGATCATGATATCATGTTTATGGATGATTTCATGATGTTAGATGTACTCTAGAGTGTTGGAATCAACTAGGAATGAGAGATACATCACTTAGGAACTCAATACGGAAAGATAGGGAAAGAATGATGTTTCCAAGGGGGTCGGGGTGCTCTGAAAGGCGCGGGGCGCCAGGGCCTGTCGAACAGACCCTGGTCTGGGGCGCTCTTGCTGGCACGCCGTGCCAGGTCCTGTCAGACAGAGCCTGCCTTGAGGCGCTCTGGCAGGCGCAATGCCCCAACGTCTGTCTGACGGGACGTCTGACTTTCTTCTTCGTTTTTCACCTCTAAACCTTCCCAAACTCTAATGGATCACACCCCAAACACTTAGGATCCCTAAATAACTAATTAACCAAAAGTTTAGACCCAAAAACAGTCCAAAAACAAGAATTAAAACTACTAGAGATCAACTACAAATCAACCAACAAGAACTTAAAACTTTTCCCCAAAACATCAAGATTTACTTTCCAATGACTCTAAATTGTTGTAATGAATAAAGTTGGAGGGTGGGTGAAAATCCCAACACCTAATGATTTCAGATACCTTGATAGGGATCACCCTCGACGAAATCCACGCAACGTTCTTGGCGTTTTTGGACGATTCTTGGTCTTCTCTTCTTCTCTCTTTTTCTCCCAGGCCCTAAGCGTTTCCAAAACTTGTAAAAACTGATTTGGGACTTTTCTTTACCCCTAAATAACCTTAAATGAATTAGGATATAATACGGTGAAAAGTCAACTTTGCCCTTACAAAAATCCAGATTTGGAACTCCCCCTTCCCAACAATCCAACTTTCGAAAGTCATATTTCCCTCATACAACCTCAGAATTTTGCAAACTTGGCGTCGTTGCAAAGATCTTCCGATGATATTTCCATCCATATAAAGAACTCATCCAAACTCTTCCTGAGCTGTAAGTTATGGCCGTTTGAAAATGACTAAAACTCATTTACTTATTTTCAAATTTGATTTTTCTTGTTTTTGCATGGGGTGGAGGGGTCCGGGATCGGGGCGAAAAAATAAAATTTTAAAATTGAAAATAATTTTTAATAAACTAATTTAATTTTTTTAGAGGAGGTGGAGGGATGATCGGGGTCGGAGGGAGGGCGTAGTGAATATAAAATTTTGAAATTGAAAATATTTTTTAGGAATTGATGTTCTTAAAAATGATGTAATTTGAAGTTGGATGAGAGTTTTGGAAAATGTTTTCTTAACTTTTGAAGGGAAGTCATTTTCCCTAATTTTGAGGAAAATTGAGTTGATTTGGAAAACATTTTCCGAATCTTTTATCCCAATCAAACATGAGAAAATTGGAAATGGTTTCCTTCTTACCAAACACACCCTTAGTTTGAGAAACACACCTCACTGGGGTATGTAGTATACTCTCTCTTTTATTTGGAAAAACCTTCACACATGACATTCCACATCATAAAATATTTCACCTTGGTAAATTAAATAATAAAATATTGATATTAATTAAAAATTAAAGATTGAAGTATTCAATACCTAAAAAGAAATTGATATTATTTTATTTTTAAAAACTAAATTCTGCCATATCCTATTTAAGCCTCCACTCCTAATTTTTATTTTTTAAATTACATTTTTCTCATTTTGTGTTAGATATGTACATATATTTATAGGAGTTTTTTTTCTAATTGTGTACCAAATATAACTTGAATAAAAAATAACTTTGAGAAAAGTCTAATAGTATTATAAAATAGAGAGGTGTGTTTCTCAAACTAATAAGTGATAGTTTAGGTATGAAACTCACACTTTCAATAGTTTAGGCATGAAACTCAAAAAATGGATAGGTTACTTATCTCTTATAAGTTTACGATTTCCAAGAAGTTTTACCTTTTTTTAAGTAATTAATTGAGGGTATGATAGGTAAAAAAAATTATCCTTTCTTGATTCGTCAAAATTAACAAGTAATAAAGAAAAAATGGAGAAATAATAAGGAACATGTGAAGTATTTTGAGTGTATGCATAACTATGTTGCTTGATAATGTCAATGTACTTAATGATTGTTGTGAATTCAGATCAATTGGTTCTCCTTGAATATTTTTTATTTTGTTGGAGGTGCTCCTTGAATCGTTACATCCTTCATCTATGTTGTTTCCCATTGTTATTGAAATTTTCGTAGAAATTTTTTTGCGTGACATTACATATTAAAATCATAAAATTGCAAAGCATGTTGACATTATACATATCTATAATCTAAAATTGCAAGTCAAAAATATTTTTAATTTTCTTAAATTTCATGTCAAATTAAAGTTAGAACAAATTAAAAAGAGAAAGAGAGTAGTTTACTTGTTCATATATATACTTTTGTTGCTTCGTTCCTTGAAACTCTATATATAATTATGTATGCAAATTTCATATTTGAATTTTCCCATTTTGAGATGCCAAAAAATCAATTGACAATTCAAATTATTGGGTTTTGGAATTTAATATTTATAAAATTTAAGTCAAAAGTATTAAACTAAACTCATATGTACACGGTTAGATTTGTACATACATAGTTATATAATTGATATAGGTAAATAACATTTAATGAGTGAATGTGGAAGTCCTTGTGATCGTGGTAGTGATCATACATGTATATTATGTATTAAAATAATCAAATCAGTCCATAAAATCATGACTTGACTAACACATTTAGATTTGGACGAATTACTGATTTTCTTATTTCATTAGATCAATCATTTTGACTGATACACAACTAAATTTGATTCATGTAAAATTTTATGTAAATACCTTTTAAAAGAACTTCTAAAATTTCATGAAAATTTATTTAGAGAAAAAGAAATTATTAGGTGCTTAGACAAATTATAAGAAAACAAATAAATAATTTAACTAGATAAAAATTGAGCGGATTGAGTTATAACTTGATCTTTAGCTCATTTCAATCTAAATAAATTGTAAGTCAATCAAATTCATTTTGTCCATTATAACACACTAAAATCCAATCCTACCGCTTAGAGTAGACCTAGAGACATGCCCATTATTAACTAATCAAAAAAATGCTCAAAATAGTTCTTCAAATTTGAAATACAAATTATGATAGTTCTTATAAAACCAGCTAGAGTGTTTCTTTTTCTAATCAACTAATATGCAATGACTTAATAATTCATATTATGAGGTTAGATTTATTTGTCATAGTAGTTAAATCTACTTTACTGAATCTAATATATGGAAGATAATTAATTTTGAAATAAAATTTGAAAATTAGTATATTCAAAACAAATGAGTCAATTGCATTTTACGCCCTAGCATGTGTTTTTTTTCTAGTAATATATATTTAATCCTAATATTTTATGATTTGCAATTTAACCTCTTTATTTTCTTACATATTATTTTCTTTTTAAAAAAAATTCACTGGGGCAAAATTGAAAAACAAATTTTAAAAAATCTCCATTAGGAAAAATTAAAATGCTCTTCGTTGTTGGTTTTAGTGGACTGATTTTCCTTCAGATTTCTAATAAATAATTTTCCATTTGATTTTATTTTTTGTAAGTTATTTTCCCTAATTTGTTTTGTAATGTAAATAATTGAATATGAAATTGCAAAGATAAATAATTTTTTGAGATATTTAAGAAAAATATAATTTTAGATATATTATAATATTCATATGATAATGTTATTAAAGGCTAAATAGAAGTTTAAAATTAAATATAAATTTGATATATATTTATACTTTTTAAGTTTTAGACATTAAAATATTATATATTATTGGGAAAATGCATAAGTACCCCCTCAACCTATGCCTGAAATCTCAAAGACACACTTATACTATTATAAGGTCCTACTACCTCCCTAAACTTATTTTATAAATATTTTCTACTCCTTTTCGGTCTACGTGACACTAGTTTGAAAAATAAATGTCAACACACATTGGGCCCACAAGATAGTGTCACGTAGGCCAAAAAGGGGTAGAAAATTATTTATAAAATAAGTTTGGGGGGTAATAGGACCTTAGTATAGTATGAGTGTGTCTTGAGATTTCGGGCATAAGTTGAGGGGGTACTTGTGCATTATCCCTATATTATTTTTTAAAAGTTTCATAACGCTAAACAGCGCCCACAAATTGCATTGGAAGAAGGTCATTATTTTTTTATGGAGTATTTATTAATTATATGTGTGTTTCAAATGTTTGTATTTCAGTTTTTCCCATGTGAAACGTTTTTTTTTAGAAAAAGAAGTGAAACATTATTTTGCAAGAATTATTTTTTTTAAATATAGGGGTGCAAAATGCAACTCCAAATTAACTCTCTATCTTTTTTGTATTACTGTAATAAAGTTGAAATGATACAAATTTCTCTCAAAATCAACATTAGTTCTAAGTTCAATTTAATGTATAATCTACTATAATTAATAATTTTAGTTTTTATCATATTTTTAATTTTTTAACCTTGTATTTAGTGGACCATTTCTCCAAAGTTCAACACACTATTTCTAAAGAAAATTAGTACTCATATCCTTCCCCAAATTAAAGAAATTACCAACAATCATTGCTAACATGCTTCGCGCTAATCAAGCCGCTAAAACCATTTATAAGCTTAAAGGTCTAGTCGTTTATGGTGAGTGCAATCGTTGTCTTTTAGCAAGTGTTAATGCTATTGATGGTTGTCAAGCTTTTGCTCCTGACGGTCCCATTGGCAGCATAGAATTTTCCAATGTCAATTTTGTCATTGTCATCAGAATGTCCATCGTAGGTTGGATGTCTACAATCATCAGGTTGCACCAACACCAACACAACAACAGGTTATTTTTATTATAATTTTTGAATGAATCATTGAATTGTTTTTTGCTTTGCCCAAAAAAACAGAAAAACACTTTTCAATTTTTCATCTATTATCAAAATTATATATTTTCTTAGATCTGTTTCAATTAATATTTTTTTTCTATTTTTCATCTGTTTAAAAGTAATGCTATCGAATATAACTGATTTAAGAAATTTTGTTTGTATAGATTATTGATTTAAGATGACAAGATTTAAGTCTCATTTACTTTTATAAATTATGTATCAAACCAAACAAAGTCACATGTATGAAATAATTTATTTTACTCTCCAAAAAATATTGGTTTTTTAAATAAATAAACATAATTACATCAGGGTAATAGAAGAAAAATGAGGGAAGAGATTTATAAGATCAAAAAATAATTTCATCATGGTGAAATATTTACATATTCAAACCAAGTGATCTATTAAAAGTCCGAAAAAAATGTTTTCATCTTTCATCTCCAAATAGAAATTTTGCACTAGAAAGTGGAAATAAGAAAATATTTAATTTCTTATTTATCTAATAAAAAAAAATCTACCATATACTTAAGATTTTAAAAGATTTTCATGTCGACTAAATCTGCACTAGCATTAGTTCTTGCCTAGAGAAAAAGGAAACATTATATATATATATATATATATATATATATATATATCATTTGACAATAATTTTATGCATCTACTCTTGAACATACTGTAACCCAAAGGGATGAGAAGACGGAGGAATTATCAAACACCAAAAATACTAATCATTTCAGTCATATCATTGCACAAATATTTGATTCTCAGGGAATTTTGATTGTACTGGCGGAATCATTATGGCTAGAGCTACTCAAAAGTGGGTGTTTAGTAACAAAAATGATGATGGAAACAAGAGAAAAAAGTCATGGGATAAATATTTTGTTGAAGAATATGAGAAAGAAAAACCGCAGATACTGACTAACCAGCTAGAATGGACTTTAAACATGAGATCCGAAAATGGAAGAATAAGAAGATCAAAAAGGATGAAGATGAGAAGCCAGATGGTTTTGATCGAGATGTATATCAAAAACTAGGGCAAAGCTATCAAAAAGTTACAGCTTGCTCAAGCCGGAGAATCAACATCTTTTGACAATCCGAATAAAGAAATGTTAATATTATTGTTGTTGTTCCTGTTTTTTTTTTGTTTTTTTTTTGTATTTTTGTTTTGTTTGTGTGGGGTATGTAACTAGGGTTAGACATATGATATACTTCTACAAGTATATATAGGCTAGCTAGCTATCTTCCCAACCTGGTCATTTTCATCTATAATTTTCTTTTTATTCAAGTATCGATTGATCCATCATTTTATGTTTCAAAGGTCTTGTTTCGTTGTTTGAAGTTTTTAATCTAAATAGATTTTCAATAAAAATAGTTTCTTCACTTTTTGCTGACTTAATATATATATATATATATATATATATATATATATATATATATATATATATATATATATATATATATATATATATATATATATATATATATATATACCAATCTTCAAAAATAAAAATAAATACTAATTATTCTTTCTAGATAAATAAAATAAAAATTAAATTCACTGATGGAATGGTGGTTATCCACCTCGATGGTTTATCTGAAGCAACTTGAAATTAATTGCAATTTCAATATTATCCATGATTTTAATTGCTTAAACAAATCTCATTTTGGCTATCTTGAATACTGATTTTGAAAAAAGCAGTACACATAAAGCTCGGCGAGCACAAAATTGAAAACCAAAATAAGCACATCACTCAACTTTAACATGTTTCAGTTTCCATCGCTAAAGAAGCCACTACAAAGTAGATTAAGAATTTTACTAATAATAAATTTTATCCTATTTCAAGTTTACCACTAAAGCAACATTTTCTGATGAAGAAGAAGAGTAATCTCCCACAATATTTGTTGGCAGGTTGACTATCAATACATATATCAAATTTAATTAACTAAAATATATGGTATATTGTGTTGTGCGAAGAGATAAAATAGGAAAGGAATCAGCTTTATTTTATGTGAATTTGGACGTCAACTCATGAACATAGAAAATATATTTTTATTAATTAACTTCGTCAATTATTGAGTATTAAATATGTCATCCTTTTTCATACTAGAAAATATAAAATTAGCTACATAATTTTCAGTAATCCTTGGTTAATCCATAACTAAATAGTTTTTAACTAGTCTTATAAAAACACTGATCGAATTAATTCCATATATAAATTTACAAAACAAGTACTTGATAATACAGAAACAGAAAGTAGATGAAAATTAATATCTGGAGTACTCCAAAAATCATGAATTACTTCAAAAAAGTACAAAGGTTTGTTTTATTAATTATTTCCAAATGCATTTGATCATCCAATGCAACCCTAGTAAGCAGACACCTCAATTAATTGATCTCTTTCTTATGGATTCTAACAACAACAAGCATTTTCTTGTGAAATATCTTGAGTGTAGGCATGACTATGCAACTAGATCTAATGGTTATGTACTTGATGTTTGTGGTGAATTTTGTCCAACTGGTGCCCCTGAAACCCTTGAATCCTTCATTTGTGCTGCTTGTCATTGCCATAGAAATTTTTATACAAAAGTTGAGGTGGAGGTAGAGGACGGGGCAGAGAGTCCCATCATTTCTATTAATCATCCTAGTCACGGTACTTGTTGAAATCACAAGGTCAATCATACTTTTTTTCAATGCATATATCTCTCACTTGTTGATTTGATTTCTTTCGTAGTTCAAATGTGATTCATCATATAATCATAAGTAGAAATATGAGCTCTCTCTTTTCTAGGTCAATCTTTAAATTGTATAATTACCGTCAATTCAAAGATTATAGAACTACACATCTAAAGGCAAAATTTTGTTCACTAAACTAAAAGAGAAAAAAAATTGATTGTTTTTTGTTTATTTCTTACTGAAAACGTCAAAGGAATATTTCGATCTAGAATTTAAAATTTTATATAGGTGATTAATTATATCTTCAACTATAATAACAGGTACTCCCGTTTTTATCATGGATGATCCACCACCACCATAACACAGTGAGAACTAGGGCGCAACTTTGTGAAACGTCAGAGAAGAACAACATTGATGTGGAGACAAAGATGGAGATGGATGGAAGAGAGATTAAAGTAAGGAAGTTGAAAATAAAGTACAATGGTTGTTCGTCTTCTTCAGTGAGGATAAGGTTGGATTGTCACGACCCGAGTCTAAACCCTAGACATGACCGGCACTCGAAGACCATTGCTGGTCCCCAAGCGAACCCTCATCCTGTCTGACTACAAGAGAAAGACTAACTTAAACATGCAAAAGCTTAAAACATAATGAAATTCATAAAACTTAAATACAAACTTTAACTCAAATGAAAACTTTGAATAATCAAATTAATATATTCAACTTTCCATAAATAGGCAACTTTAGTCTTTAAAACATTTAATAAAATAAATGAGTAATACAGACTTCTTAACTAAACTGACTATCTATGAAACCTCTAACTGATAAAGATGGAAGTCTAAACAAGACCCACGACCTCCTAACTAAACAGAAAAGTAAATGAAATCCTATGGAAATAAGGAGGCTCATCATGGCTAATGTCACGCCCCGAACCTACACCCTGGGATGAACTGGCACTCGTAGACCATTGCTGACCCTCAAGCGAACCCTTGGTCTGGCTTACTCAACTCAGCGGAAGACTAAACTAAACTTAAGCAAGAACAATACATGTTTAAAGGAAAGTACTTCATATAAAAAATTTGGCCAAAATGGCACTTAAGTCTCAATTACTGAAAACAAACTCCAAAATGAAATACTATTGTCTATGAAGCCTCTAAACTGAATGAAGAGGGATGTGGGGACAGACCCCACAACATCCTAAAATCTATACTAATAAAGCAATGAAAAGGATTTCCTCTGGAAATGCAAGGAGGCTCACCACTAACTTTGGAGTTCGGTCTAGATCAACGAAGCGCTGCGTGCTGATCCTGGGTACCTGCGTCTGCATCATAAAATGATGCAAACTAACTGACAAAAATACATTGAATGTACGAGTACGCGATTTGGAAAGATAAACGATGACTTAAGCTTGAGGGGATTAGATGAACTTACCTTGGCTCTGCTCAACTCAAGAATATGCTTAACTCAAAGGATATACATATGAAACAGTTTAAAACGCATGCGATATATATATATATATATATATATATATGTATATATATATATATATATTTAAAGCTTATAAAATATTGAAACAACTCAGTTCGTTAAAGAATTGCAATAAAAACACAACTTTACTTATATGTATAAAAGTAATATAACTTTGGTGGGAGATTCTCTAACGAACAATCACCACTATGAGCCTAAATGGTGATACAACGTCTTGCCCATGCTGCCAAAACTGTCCTATACCTTGCCATCGATATAAGACCTTACTTTGCTTAGTGGATCCACTAGATAAACTTACGTGATCATCTAAAAAGTATGATCCGTCAATTCCCATGATGGCTTCTTGGTTTACATGGAGACTTGAGTTAATATGAAATCTCATCCCCATATCAGTGATCAATAATACTCCCAAAACATACTTTAGCTCATGCTTTTAATAAAATATTCTTTTCTTTGGATTGAGATAAATTGCTGAACAACTTTACCTTTTAAAATGCTCCTCTTTGGAATCAATGTTTCCCTTTTAGTTCAAAACTCTTTTGAAACTCTTAGTTTCCTTTTACTCAATGTGAAACATTTCTAAACATTTAGGGAATACTTTCCCTTATATCTTTCGAGAGATGAACTCAATTGTTGCTCTTTACTTAACTTGTAACTTAACTCTTAGGGAATACTTAGTTCCATTATAGTCTTTGAGATGTCTACTCAACTCTTTACTCTTTGCTCAACTTGTAACTTGAGCCTTAAAACAAAGTTAGAATTATTTTTTAAGACTCTTTGAAAACTTTAAGAACTCACTTTTACTTGCTTCTTAACTTTTAGACTTTGACTCTTAACTTCTTAGACTTTGATCTTAGCTTCCCTTGAATTGGATTATGGATTCAAGGATCATGATCTCATGTTTATGGATGATTTCATGGTGTTAGATGTAATCTACAGTGTTGGAATCAACTAGGCATGAGAGATACATCACTTAGGAACTATTATAGAAAGATAGGGAATGAATGGAGTCTCGAGGGGGTCGGGGCACTCTGAGAGGCGCGGGGCGCCAAGGCCTGTCGGACAGACCCTAGTCTGGGGTGCTCTAGCTGATGCACCGCGCCAGGGCCTGTCAGACAGAGCCTGCCTTGAGGCGCTCTGGCAGGCGCGGCACTCCAACGGCCGTCTGACGGGACCTCTAACTTTCTTCTTCGTTTTTTACCTCTAAACCTTCCAAACTCCAATGGATCCCACCCCAAACACTTAGGATCCCTAAATAACAAATTACCCAATAGTTTAGACCTGAAAACAGTTTGAAAACAAGGATCAAAACTACTAGAGATCAACAACAAATCAACCAACAAGAACTTTAAACTTTTCATCAAGACTTCAAGATTTACTTTCAAATGACTCTAAATTGTTGTAATGAATCAAGTTGGAGGGTGGGTAAAAAGACCCAACACTAAATTATCTCACATACATTGATAGGGATCACCCCCGACGAAATCCACGCAACGTTCTTGGCTTTCTTGGACGATTCTTGGTCTTCTCTTCTTCTCTCTTTTTCTCCCAAGCCCTAAGCATTTCCAAAACTTGTAAAAATATGATTTGGGACTTAGTCTTTATTCCAAAATAACCTTAAAACGAATTAGGAATTAATAGGGTAAAAACTCAGCTTTGCCCTTACTAAAATTCGGATTTGGAATTCCTTCTGGCCAACAACCCAAATTCCGAAAGTCATATGTCCCTCATACGACCTCGTAATTTTGCAAACTCCTTCTGATCTGGAAGTAATGGCCGTTTGAAAATGACCAAAACTCACTTTTGAAATCTGGAAATTTTCCATATTTCTTTACTTATTTCCAAATTTGATTATTCTTATTTTTATTAGCTTTACCTTAGTTAATTCTAGAATACGAGATGTTACAATATCTCCCCCTTGGGAATATTCGTCCTCGAATGAGAATTCTTTCTCTAAGCTAAGGGTAGTAACATCATTTCAGCACTCAAAAACAAAAGCAAGTAATAACATGCTTATACACAACCTTATAAAGTGCTAAGAAGAGAATTTAGTACCTTGATCTGCATTCTCTCCGGATTCAAAGAGATGTGGATATCTCTTCTTCATATCTTCCTCAGCTTCCCAAGTCGCTTCTTCAATGAATTGGTTCCTCCAAAGGACCTTGACTAAAGCAACTTCCTTTATACTCAACTTGCGAACTTGATGATCCAAAATTTGAACCGGAATTTCTTCATAGGATAGGTTATATTTAACCCTAACATTCACTGTTGGTACTATCAATGAAGGATCACCCAAGCACTTCTTCAACATAGAAATATGGAATACTGAATGAGCCGTTGCTAACTCTTGGGGTAGCTCTAACTCATAAGTCACATTGTCCAATCTCTTGGAGATTCTATAAGGTACAATATACAGGGGACTAAGTTTCCCCTTCTTACCAAATCTCATAACTCCTTTCATAGGTGAAACCTTAAGATACACTCAATCATCTACCTCAAACTCTAATGTCCTCCTCCTAACGTCTGTGTAGGACTTTTGGCGACTTTGTGTTGTCTTCAACCTTTCTTGAATCACTTTCACCTTCGCCGTAGCTTGGTGAACTAAATATGGCCCTATCGACCCTACTTCTCCAACTTTAAACCACCAAATAGGAGATTTGCATCTTCTCCCATAAAAATCTTGATATGAGGCCATTTGGATGCTCGAATGATAACTATTGTTGTAAACGAACTCAATGAGAGGTAGGTGATCATCCCAATTTCCCTTGAAGTTGATCACACAAGCTCTCAACACATCTTCTAAGGTCTGGATAGTACGTTCTACTTGTCCATCTGTCCGAGGATGAAAAGCAGTACTCAAATTCACCTTTGAACCTAAACCTTTCTTGAAGGATTTCCAGAACTATGCAGTAAATTGTGCACTTTTATCTGAAATAATGGAGACTGGAACTCCATGAAGTCTTACCACTTCTTAAAGGTACAACTTTGTATAATCTTCGACCAAATAAGTAGTTTTTACCGACAAGAAATGGGCTGACTTTGTCATTCTGTCAACAATCACCCAAATAGAATCATGTTTCCTTCGCGATCTGTGCAAGCTTGTGATGAAGTCATATTAATCATCTCCCACTTCCATTCCGAAAGTTCTATGTTCCGAGCTAAACCTCCAGGCCTTTGGTGTTCCACTTTCACTTGTTGACAATTTAAACACTTGGAAACAAACTCAGCTATGTCTTTCTTCATCCCTTCCCACCAATATACCTCTCTCGGATCGCGATACATATTGGTGGAACCCGGATGAATGGAATATCTAGAGCTATGAGTCTCCTCCAAGATCCTCTCTTGGAGTCCATCCACCCTAGGTACACATAATTTGCCTTGGTACTTCAGCACACCATCCCCCCTTGTTCAAAAGCCAGTACTCTTTGGTTATGGACACTTGCCTTCAAATCAAGCAAAATAGAGTCTTGGTCTTGCTTCTCTTTCACCTCTGACACTAATGATGATTCAGCCCCATTGGTCACCACTAAGCCTCCTTCTGTGGAGTCCATAAGTCTGACTCATAGTCGTGCAAGTCTGTGCACATCTTTTGCTAACTCCCTCTTTTCTTCTTCGATATGGAAAGTGCTTCCCATTGACAACCCTCTTAAGGCATCAACAACCACATTAGCCTTACCTAGGTGGTAATGAATACTCATGCCATAATCCTTGAGTAATACAAACAACCTTCTCATTCTGAGGTTGAGCTCTTCCTGAGTGAACATATATTGGAAGCTCTTGTGATCAGTGAATAGATCCACATGAACACCATACAAATAGTGATGCCATATCTTCAAAGCAAACACTACTGCAGCCAATTCTAAATCATGAGTTGGATAATTCTTCTCATGAACTTTCAACTGTGTGGAAGCATAAGCTATGACCTTTCCATTCTGCATTAACACACATCCCAGGCCAACTCTTGATGAATCACAATACACCACGAAGACTCAGTACCCTCTGGTAAGGTACAAACTAAAGCGGTAGTCAATCTCTTTTTCAACTCCTGAAAGATTTTCTCATAAGCTTCAGACCATTGAAACTTGACTGTCTTCTGAGTTAATTTGGTCAAAGGAGAAGAGATAGATGAAAATCCTTCAATAAATCTCCTATAATAACAAGCCAAGCCCAAGAAAATCCGTATATCTGTTGGAGATGTGGGTCTAGGCCAACTCTGAAAAGTATGACCCTTTTCTGCCCATGGTGGCTATATGGTTTTATGGAGACGTGAGTTATAAGAACTCATGCTCGCCCCCAATTCGATGCTCAATACTACTCCCAAAAATATACTAGCTCTTATGTTTTAGAAACATACTTCTTCTCTGATTTGAGATAATTAGTCAAAACTACCCTCTTAATGAGGTAACTGCTCTTCAATACATTTTCAGAAAACATATCAAAATCATATTTTAATATGATTATTGATTACTCGGGAAGTCATACTGCATAAACATTGATGGTATAACCAGATACCATACTTCTTAAACATTGATGACATACTCGATAGTCATACTAATCATGTTTTAGAAACTCTTTATCAAACTCATCTTTTTTTCTTAAAAGAGATAGTATTGAAACTGCTCAAAACTCTTTTGGAAATCTCAGTTTTGTCTCATCTTAAATATAAAACATTTACTTTTGGGTAAACTTAGTTCCCATACATCATTTTTTAAAGGGAAAAGGGACAAATATACGCCAGAACTTTTATAAATGGTGTGTGTATACCCTTCGTTATACTTTTAGGATGTTAGTATCCTTGCCGTCCAAATTTTGATGCATATATACCTTTTAAGTTAACGGTGGTACACGTGTCTCGATCTTAACTACTGATCTTATATTTGTTATATTTCTGCCCAAAATTTTAAAAAAAAACACCCGAATCAATCTAAAAATCCGCCCAAATACATAATACCCATAACCCAAAAATATCAAACCAAATCTCCAAATCAATTCACTTAATTTCAAATTAAGGAACGTTTAGCAGCATCTTTCACCCATATTCATCCCCAATCAACACTAAATCCTTCAATTTCTCCTCAACTTTCTCATGATAGAAGAGGAAGACCCATCCAATCATCTTCATCCCAGAATCATCCTCCATTTTCTCAACTTTCTCACATGTGCCTTGACCCATTTAATCTTTTTCTTTAGCTAAATCAATTATTTAATCATCACAATCATTATACTTGATATCTCAATGTAAATATCAACCTTACACAAATAAGAAGAAGACATTAATGGCAAAGGCATATGAATTCTTATATGAGAAATAGAACAGAAAAGTCTGTTTCAAGAGATTATAAGAAAAACAAAGTAAAAAATTACATATAAGATTAAGAAATACAGGAATATTCTCTATAATTTTTTAATTCTTGATTATCATGTATCTGCTATCTATTAGCTCATCTCTAGTTCCCTGCTTCAATTTTTGCATTGACTAACAGGTGTAGTGGAAATAGTATTCGCAAACTGGGAAAATGTTGAAAATCGGACAACGACCATACGGGGCATTTTTCAGATGTCACCTAGCTAGGAAATGTGAATTGATTTGGAGATTTGAGTTGATATTTTTGGGTTATGGGTATTATGTATTTGGGCGGGTCTTTATATCAATTCGGGTGGTTCTTTTTATTAATTTTGGGTAGAAAGTTAACAAATAGCATATCAGTGGTTAAGATCGAGACACGTGTACCACCGTTAACTTAAAGGGTATATATGCACCAAAATTTAGACGGCAGGGATACTGACGTCCTAAAAGTATAAGGAAGGGTATACGCACACCATTTAAGAAAGTTTGGGGGTATATTTGTCCTTTTCTCCTTTTTTAAAAAATGAACTTTAATTTTAGTCTTTACTCAACTTCAATCCTTAAGTCTTAAAACAAAGTTAAAATATTTGTAAAAGACTTCTTAATTATGGTTCATGTCGAATTATGGACGTGAACGACTCAATGCAAGGTTTTCAATAACCACAGATATAACTCAATACCCAAGACTTAGAATATGAAGATTAAACTCCTCTCAAAGGTACTCAACTGATGGAGTTCATGCGGAAGTTATGGACATGAACGACTCGACTCGAAGGGCTACATAACTACATGGAACTATAAGTACAACTCTTCTCATTCTCTTACTTACTTCCTCGAATCTTAGCTCAAATCAATATTTGATCTCAAAAAATTCATAATTGAACTCAAAAACTTTCTTGAACTCTACTCTTAACTCTCTCTTGAATGGGAATTACGAATTCAAAAGTTATGTTCATGATATGAAGGATCTCATGATGAAAAAGTAGACTCATGAAGACTTTTTCCTCATCCTCTTAATTACTTACTCGAGCTTTGGAACAAATTACTAGAAGTCAGAGCAGATTCATCAACAGGACTCAAAAGGACTTTCTTAGAACGTTCGAAAGAATTCTCAAAACTTAACTCTCAAATCTACCTTGAGTTTGAATTATGAATTCAAGGTTATGATCATGTTAGGATTGATTTAAGATAGGAATAAAAAGTTTCTTGAAGAATCTTGGATAAGAACTTGAATAGAAATCATGAAACCCTAGCTTGAAGGTAAATGATCAGGAAAACCTTTCTTGAGATTCTTGAATTAGTTTCTTGAAATCTCTATGGCCAAAATTATGAATTTCATTAGTAAAGATGAAAATCTGATTGTTTTGAACCTTTTATTAGTTAAGAAATTCATTTAGGGTAATTTTCCCGTTGGCTAATTCATAACAGCACTGTATAGGTTACTAAAATCGTCATAAATTTTTACTTAAAAATTGGATTGACGTGAAATTGGTGGATTTGGAAAGTAGATTAAATCACATTTAATTGGATAGGTTATGACTTACGGAACTCTTAATATTCTAAGAGATATAGTCGTTTAAAGTTGACCTAAGTAGAATCTTACATCAAAACGTAATGATCTTCAAGAACACTTATCAAGAACACTAATCTTTCAACTTTAAGAATGAAATTGCGCTGAAAATATCATGAATGGCATGTGGGTGAACAAACCCAACACTATGGAAGCTTACTACCTCTTAGGGATTAAACCCATGGCGAAAATCCGCACTAAACTCAAGAACGTCGACGAACGCCTTCATCCTTGCCTCTTTTCTCCTCTTTTCTTTTCTTGCCTCTTCTTGAACTCTCAACTAAACCCTAGGTGTATATTAGGATTATAAAACTGAACCTAAAAGGATTAGACCCCTAAAATATTATTAAAAATGAATTAAATCTGATTGGGTAAGGAAAGGACCAAAATACCCCTCACTATTTTCGGCTAACTTTCCTTAACTGGACAACCTAACTTCAAAAGATCATATCTCACTTATCCGAACTCGAAACATAGCAAACTTGGAGGCTTTGGAAATATAATTCAAAGATTTTTCATATGATATCTCATAGCACACCTAACGCATCTTGTGATAGGAGTTATAGTCGTTTGAAGTTGACCCAAAACTCATACCTAGCTTAACTTGCAAAATTTCAGATTTTTGCTATTTCCAATTTAATTCTTTTTGGAACTCTTGGTGCTAAATCTAGGGAACTGACCATAATACTTAAGAAATTTTTAATTTCTTGGTAAAATGTCACTCACTACGAAGAACGGTTCGAGTCTTCGTTAAAAATATTTCTGGGGTGTTACATGAAATCTTACCAAAGAGAGAGGATTCGGATTTTTACAAACGAGATCATGGGATGGAAATGGAAAAAGAGCCATAAACAAATTTTCCCCTTTTGTGATGAAATTGGCATCACTCTCAAATTTTTGAAGAATTGGATTAACAACACCAGACGCAAAATTAAACCCTTAGAAAAAATGGGCATCTAAGGAATAAGGATTAGTTGCTTAAAATAAGTCTTTATGTGTTCTGTACTTGTTTAATATTTTGGTTTATTTTTTCTCATGTCTTTGATCCATATAATTTAATAATATAAAGTATTAAGTTTTCTATTTTAATTTATTTTTTTACTTTTTTTTTAATTATTTTACAATATTTTAGGTCTTAATTTTCACATGACATCACATGTCTCATATAGTAGGAAGAAACATAGATTTCCTTCTTAACTTGTCCGGACAAGTCAATTACACATTTAAATTAGCACGGTGAGTATTTATACATTACACATTTTAACTATTTAAGGTAAATTTATTTATTTATAACATGACAAAAAAAATATAAACATATGTGTCAAAAAAACGTCAAATTTGATTTTCCTTAAGCCCCACCCTCATAATTTATTCTTCTCATACTCTATCCTCCTCATCTTCTTCACACCGCACTCATTATCCTCTTCTTCTTTATTCTTTAGTTTTCGTCACAGTTCTTTATTTTTCATCACAACTTCAAAATACAATTTTTTTAATTCAAAATTAGGTTAATTTTTTCTAAGAATAATCTAAATAAATGAAAAATAATAATAATTCAATTTATTTGTTTAAGCTTGAAAATTTTGAAGCTATGATGTTTAGACATAGAAAACATAGACGATGATGGAGAGGGGGTGGGCCTATCAACGTCATATCGGAATTTTTATTTGGGATCATCAAAGAAATCACCTCTGAAAGACCTCCATCTTGCTGCCGTCAACATTTTCTGTGAATCTTCAAGTGTTTTTAGAAAATAAAGACACATTTAATCAAAGAAGAAGAAGTCTAGCTAGCTGAAATTCATAACAAATTAAATTTTATTTCAATGAAGTTGATGAGAAAATCAAGATTCTTTTATATATTAAAAAAAAAAATTGGTGCTCTATATTTGGGTTCTTAGTAACTTCTTCTTGTTCTCAATTGTAATGTTTGTTTATCTTTGAACACAATAACCAATTCAATATAGTGTAGTTTTTAATTATTTGGAAAAAATTGTTTTGACTTTTGTTAAAGGAGTTCAATCTTTTTCTTTTTTTTTTCTTTTCCTTTTTTGATTTTGTTAAAGGAATTTTACAGTTTTTTTTATTTGGTGGTGATTACAATTATATGGGTTTGGTTGTGCTTGGTGATAGGTGGCAAAAATTAAACTAAAAAAAATCAAATATGATAAAGAAGGAAACATAAATATTGATAATAGTGATGATAATATTTGATGGTGGGTAACAAAGAAGAAGGAAATTCTTATTGCTAAAATGAATATATTCTAACTTTGATTTCAATTTGTTACTTTCAAACCCTAGTTAGCTATGATAAATAAATGATTGTGACACAATTATTTAATGGTGATAATATAATTTTCGTTATATTATATTTTAATAAAATAATAAATATGAGTATTTATATTCAACACTCTATGTAAAAATTGTTAAAGGTTTAAACTACCCTGGATGCAATAACATTGACTCAATTATCACTATATATTTTTGTGGCTATAAATCTTATTGCTAAAATAAAAATTTGTTGCCGCTAAATATCTATTTCGTTAAAGTTGCTATTTATACTTAAGCCCACAAATTGAATTTCTTAGCCAAAAATATTTTTTTCGAGAATCATTTTTGAAAATAAAAGTAAAATCCAAATTTTTCTCTATATTTTGAAAAATGTACGTTGACCTATTATATTTAAGTTTGTTTGTCCTATGTCCTAATAGATAAACGTTTTTCTTGCTATTAATTTCACAAATAAAGACAAAGGAGTAGTCAAATGTTTCTTTAGTTGTTTTATATTCAAGTTTAGCTTAGTAAAAAATTAGACTTGCTTGTAGTAGTGTTTGATATGATTAAATAAATAAAAGATAAGTTTTCTTTAATAATTTGAACTTTTAAATGAGATATTCACTAAGTTATCCATAAAAATGATTAAAAAATTAAATTTTTATTAATAATATATCTTAAAATCATATCAGTAAATGTAATATATGATCAATTAGTATGGATTTAACTTTACTTTAAAATTAAGTTAATAAATCAATATAAATAGCACATTGAATTGAATATTTTCTTATGCACGATCCGGTCATGCAATGTAAAATCATGATTTGATATCGAAATATTCTAAGTTGCCTCGTCGATAAATCACATATCATTTTTTTTATAAGTAAATATTTTGTGATTACAAACTTTCAAATCTACATAATTTTATAAAGATTTAATGGTCAATAGTATAGTTGTAGTTAGTAATTCTTTCATATAATTCTATCACATGGTAGAATAATCTTTTCACGCAAAGCATGAGTCTTTTTTGCAACATTCAAAATGATGGTTTACAAAATATAAACTTAAAGGTCAAGTTTTAACATTTTTTTGAAAAAATGAAATCATGATTTGAAATTCAAGACATCATATCGTATATCCAAATACAAGCTTAGAATAAAGGGACAAAAGGAGAAATATAATTGCACTTCTAATTTTCATACTCGTTTTTATCTAATAATCATTTATTTCATATGTAAATAAAATATATGATTCATATCATTACTTTTAAAATTATTTCTATCTTATATAACAATTATTTTTATCGACATAAAATTTATTATTGCTTTGAATCAATTCATACTCTACAATTTATATTTACCAAATTCATTATCTTTTATCAAATTTATATACCAATCATATTGACAAACAAATAACTCAAAGTAACAATGATCGTTCGACTTTCGGTCATATAATCGAGAAATGCAAGTTCAACGTGAGAAAAATGTTCATAGTATGTGGGAGAATTATATTAAATATTAGACACTACCACTTACATTTAATTTTTATACATAATTAAAGTTTGATTAATAAATATTTTAATATTTTAGAATAGCTTTGTGATAGTATATCATGTGATTTTATAAAATTTTGCTTAATTGTTTAGATTGTATAAAATAATCGAGACTATTTTGATAGTTTTATCAGTCATGGGTTTTATGATTGAGAAAACATGCAACATAAAATGTACGAAGAAAACTTCAATTTCATATCATGATTTTAAGTCATTATTTTATGTCACATAATCAAATTGGACCTAAATATTTATATTAAATTATAAATGCATAACAGGTCATTACACATAAATGTATTCTCATCCTATCATATGACTAATTTTATATATATATATATATATATATATATATATATATATATATATATATATATATATATATACACACACACTTATTTAAATCATTATTGTAACTATATATATTCAAACGTTGTGTAAAAAGTATTTTTAATGCAACATCACTTAAGTAAATTTTCTTTACTATAGATAATCTCATCATAAATTATGTCAATAGAAAGTTAATTATGTGTTGAAAATTATACAATTATTCACAGTATTAAAGATCGTTTAAAGTCAAACCAAAATGCAAAACTAAAACTTCACCCTTAAGTCTTTAGCAAAAAGAAAAAGGCAAGCAACTCAAGTTCAAATCCAAATGGTGATATGACGATAAAATATGGTAGGTGCCTAAAAAATCATGCTACTAAATTTGGTGACTATTCGGTTGATGGATGTCGTGAATTTGTGAAGAAGGGTGATGATGGAACTAAAGAAGAATTTATTTATGCTAATTGTGGATGTTTTAGTAGTTTTCATTGAGTGAATAGTCACCCATTGTTTCGTCCTCCAGTATTTTGATCTCGCTTCATTCACCCACATGTTATTTCACATGGTGGTGGAAAAGCCCCGATTATTTTTCATCCTAAAACGGCTCGAGTTATGCTAGTTCGGTACATTAGGAGGCTGTTTTCTACTATAATCCATGATATGATAAATCTTCAGTCCATGAGAATGTTCTTTGTGATCTTTGTTGGCGTCGTAACTAAGAATGAATATGCACTAAGATGTCAATCTTTATTTTATTAGCATAAATTTATGGTAATAAATTTCCCGTATGCTTTTTTACATTAGAAAAGAGAAGGAAGATTGTATGTTTAATTCATTTTAATGAATTGTGTAAGTTATTATTTTCATACGGTTATCTAGATGCTTGATGAAATAGAATTGTGATTAGTTTGATTAACTGTTTCTTGAAATGTTACGGTAAGAAAAAGAGAGTAAATGTGTACATTTGACTGTGAAACGCTTATATCATATTGTTTATTTACTTTGTCTTTAATTTTATTTATTGCAAAACTTACATTATAATTCAACTACTTAACAAAGTATAAATTTTATATTCTAATCTTATGAATTATTTGTTTAATTATTTAAATATTTTTATTTTGTAAAAAATATATTTGTTTCACATTAAAGCCATGCTTTTTTTTCTTCCACAGAAAAAATAATTAAAAAAGAGCATGTTCATCTTTGTCAACTTAATTAGGTTTTTATTTTTAAAAAAAATATCAATTTTTTTATTAAAAATATCAATTTTTTTATTAAAAAAATTAATGCCAAGTAAATTAAATACAATAGAAAACTTAATAGGTGAGATTTTTTCAATTTTTTTACTTTTCTTGGTTTATTAAAAAAAACACGCATAATGTATTTAAGAACTTAAATTATAATACATTATTATATAACTCTTTTATTGATAAAACACATTTTAAATTTATAGAACATACGAATGTAAATATTCAATTTATTTTATTAAAAGAATGAGTATTTGATTTGGATTAATACGTCAAATCCTCCACTGTGTTGAATCAAGATTGAAATGTTGCTACCATCACCATACTTGAAAATAAAGTGATTCTTTCACTGAAAACAAAGATTGATTTTCCTCAAAATTTATAAGGTAAATCATGAATATGAATACAAATAATGATAATAATGAGGCAAAAATATATTATGTAAAAGAGAATAAAGAAATAAAATCATAGATATTGAAAAGCAAATCGAGAAAAAATAAAGAAAAGAATATCAACAATTCATGTTGCACACTTAATTGTTGTTATTTTATTTATCGCGTTTTTCTTAATTTATTTTTTTACCTCTACTTGCTAGGTTTTTATAGAGGCCCATTGATAGATATAGAAAAAATAAAAACTATTGTTATGTTTCAAAAGGCTTTAGTTAACTATAAATAAATGACTTCAAGACAATTATTTATAGATAATAATATAATTATCGTTATATAATATTTTAGGGACAATAATAAATATGAACATTTATAGCGAATACTCTATGTAAATATTGTTAGAGACTTTAGCTAGTTTGAATTCAATAATATTAACTCAATTATCACTATATATTTTTGTGGCAATAAATCTAAAAATAAAATTTTATCGCCACTATATATATATATATATATATATATATATATATATATATATATATATATATATATATATATATATATATATATATATATATATATTGTTAAAATGATTGTACATACTGAAATCCATAAATTGAATTGCTAAGTCATAATTTTTTTTTTTTTAGAAATCAACTTTTAAAATATAAGTAGATTTCAAATTTTTCTCTATACTTTGAAACGATATATGATAACCTATTATATTTGAGGTTATTTGTCATATATCCTTATAGATGAATGTTTTTCTTGCTATTACTATCATAAATAACGATAAAAATATAGTCAAATGTATCCTCAATCGTTTTATTTTAAAGTTTAGTTTGGTAATAAAAAAACTAGACTTACTGGTAACAGTACGTGAAAGTACGACTAATAGATAGAAAGTAAGCTTTCTTTAACTGATTAAAATTTTCGATGAGATATTTCACTCAATTCTTATGGTATCAGAGCACGTAAAATGTCATTCATAAAAAAAATGATAAATAATGTCTAAAGTAAAGGAAAAAAATGTATTCACGATATATATATTTACATCAAATCAGTAAATGTAATAATCATGATCAACCAGTGTGGACTCAACTTCTAATTTGTTACTTTTAAATTAATTATTAAATTAACATGCATAATATATCAAAGTAAACTCAATTTATAATTTGTTACTTTTAAATTAATTATTAAATTAGCATGCATAATATATCAAAGTAAATATTTCTAGGACCGATTTGAGCATGCGATATAAAATCATGATTTGATACCGGAGTATTTTGAGGTGCCACATCGAGAAATCACATATCTCCATGTCTTTTTTATAAATAAATGTTTTGTGATTACAAACTAATTTCTAATATACGTAATTTTATAAATATTCACTAGTCAACAACAATAGTAATTAATTATTTTTTATTATCATACTTTTGCATGGTATGAATAATCTCGTAACATTAAGCATGAGTCTTTTCTTGCGAAATTCAAAATGATGATTTTGTAAAATATAAAATTATAGGTCAAGTACTGTTGCATTTTATAAAAAATAAAAATCATGATTGGAAATTTTCAAATAAAACTTTTTTTTGTAGAATTTGATCTTAAATCGCATATCAAAATATTAATTTGAAATCAAGACATTATATCACATGTCCAAATACAAGCTTAGAATAAGAGGGTTGTATGAGAATTATAGTTTCACCTTTAATTTTTCAATTCAATATTAAGATATATGAGTAGAAATCGGGGATTAAATCTTTTAAGCGGTAAAAGTTTGTCCGTACTAGCTAAATATTTACATCGCACTAATAGATGCATGACATACCATCACCCATGAATATTTTTTCATCTAATCATCATGCTATCACATCATATCATATATAATCAAAAGTAGTAAAAATGTTAAACAAAAGTTAGATTATGTTACGACCCAAAAATGGATGTGATGGCACTCGTCTTATCCCACCAAGACAAGTCAGCCTAAAACTCAACTATTACAATAAAATGCGCATCTTTATAATAACCTCTAAATTATCCCCAAAATCTGGTTGTCACGTGTACAAGTCTCTAAAGTATTACAATTGATGAAAAAGAAAACACTTGTCTCAAATGAACTTGTTTCTAGAATAGAACAAGATCACAATTAAGGAGAAAGAAAGTCCGCTGAGACGACAAACAACTACCTCACAAATCTCCAATAAGCCTCAGAAAAGAAGAGAATGACAAGTACCACAAATTTCCAGGCTCTTAACCTACAAAAATTTGTAGAAGCAAGGGGTGAGTACCAAACCACACGGTACTCAACAAGCAAACCTCTAAACACAAGTTAAGGGGATGAAATACGGGTACTCCTACCACCCCAACCGAACCTCCACAACTACAACCTGCATAACAATCAGCTCAACCTAACAACTCGTAGTTTACATAGCACGTAGCTCAATAACAACACTTACAGAAATTACATATCCTCCACCACAACACTTTGACAAATTACATATCCTCAACAACAACACTTCAACAAATTATATATCATCAACAACAAGCTCAGTATTCATCAATCACAAGTTTCGCAGAAAGGCATTCACAAGATCACCAAAACACAATATCAAGTTCACTAATGATAAGTATGTGCAATGCAATGGAATGCAATGTCAAGTATAATGATGCATGTCTGACCTAGTGATACACACCCGCTGTCTCTCAGTCCGGGACCCATGGAGGACATATCTATCCATGCATCTATCGCGGCGTGCGATACGATCCTCGATAACAGTAACCATTGCAGCGCGCGATAAGTCCCTCGATATATAGTATCCATCGCGGCGTGCGATACGTCCCTCGAAATATAGTATCCATCGCGGTGCACGATACGTCTCTCGAAATGGTACATCCTCTTTAAGTTCTCATTCTTTCTCAATGCACATAATACTTGTCACAACCATGTCTTAGAATAATGCAAATGACATGTTCACAAAAATAATGAAGAGATGACCATTTCATAACATTGCGCAATTCACAACAACACAAATATGATATCACATCAACAATGACTCAACAAACCTTCAAGTCTTTGTCAACACATCACACATAAATAATTAATCACATTGCCTTTTGTTATCCCTTTTTCATCATTAGAATTAACTAATGTAGACAAGTCAACCCTGCACCAAGTCCAATTACTCTCAGACATATACCTTAAGAAAATACACGCATTTCATACACTTGACAAGAGTTTAGAAATCCACTTGCCTGAATCCAATAAGAATTTACTCCATGACTTGAGCCTTTTCCATTTGTTGAACTTCCAACTCAAAGCAATCTATTCACATACATAATCAAAATAAGCTTTCAAAACTAACAACACTCATATTGCTATATGTAGCCTAGACCCAAAACTCATCCGAATTTATAATAAAGTTTCTAAATCTTGATACCAATTAACATATCAACTCTCATCTTTTCAAAATTTCAACCCTAGAATTAAGTCTCAAATTTCCCTTTCCCTCTACTAATATCAATATAACAGAGTCAAAAAGTGATTTCAACAAAATTGATTGTTGATGATTATCAACCCAACTTCACACTTTCCAAGATATGAGTAAATTATATATATGACTAGTACTTTTATTTAATTATTTATCCCAAAAGTAAAATAAACTACATACTAATTAAGCAATCTGTAATTAAAAAAACAATATAAAATTAATTATTTTCCTCCCTTTATCAAACCCAATCCTTATAACTCTATCATTAGACTATTAATGGCCAACCATGTGTCGTAATTCTCAACTAACAATTTTATATAAAAATAAACAACATTAATTATTAATTTGTCCAATCTTCCAGATCATTAATTTCATACTAAACAATTTTTTCTCCTCCTCCCATTATGTTGCTTTTACAAATTAATTGTTGTAGTGATATAATAATACTCCTATAATGAATAATTTAGTTAAGTCTACAGAAGAGTTGAAATTGGGTAAAAATTTTGCTTACCTGAAGCTCTTCGTGCTGCTCTCTTGGCCGCCGCCCCACAAGGTTTGGTTCTTCCCTTTCTTTATTTTTTTTTCTAAATTAATTATGTACTAAAAGTGATAATTTTTTCTTACATATTTTTATTATATATGGGACAAATGGTATAGAGTCTTAAATAAATTATCATTTTAACCCATTAACTATCTATTTAGTCAATTATCTATAATTATCCATCAATTAATTAACTCAAATTAAAATAGTTTAAAATTCTCAAAAATAACCTACTGGGTCATTACAGATTATGATCTTACCCTTATAACAAATCAAAAATAATATAAAATTATCTAATTAAGTAAATATTAAGTTAAGGATCCTAACAATTGACTCATTTTTTAAAGAGAGAAGTGTCGAAAATACATCTAAACTATCCTCTCTTTTTTTTAGTTCCATAACTAAATTATTGAGAGTGTGAGTTTCATACATAAACTAGCATTTATTAGTTTGAGAAACCACCTCTGTGATATGTGTAATATTCTTTCTATTTTATTTATAAATATCTCGACCCATAGCATTTCACAAACAACCCCAAACCACCCACTCATTCACCAATTTTTTTACTCCATCCTATTTAACACTATGCTCCTAATTTATTTATTTATTTTTACATTTTTCTCATTTTATGTTATATATGTGTATATATATATATATATATTTAAAAATCCGTGTATCAAACATAACAGATATGTCATGTCCCGAGCCTACACCCTGTATGTGGCCGTCACTCGGTGACCATTGTTAGCCTCGAGCGAATCCTTGGCCTGGCTTACTTAACTCAGCGGAAGACAACAATCACACTTATAAGGATAAAAGAACTTAACTAAAGTGAATACTAATACTATCTAGAATGTCTTAAAAGTTTAAACATTCAAACTGGCCAAAATGAAAACCCAAGTCTTTAACATAGAGAATGAAAATGTAAAGACTACTGAACTACTAACTGTCTATGAAGCCTAATAAATGACTGATATGAATGTTGGGAAAAACCCCACAACATTCTATTGAACTAATCTAGAAAGCAATAAAAGATGTCCTCTGAAATGCAAAGAGGTTCTAGAGTGCTCGACCGGATCAACGGTGCGCTGGATGTAGATCCTTATCACCTGCGCCAGCATCATGAGACGATGCAGGACAAATGGCATCAGTACATTAAATTTACGAGCATGCGAGTTGGAATGCTAAAAAACACCTAAGCTTGAAGAGGAGTAAGAAAGACCACTTACCTTGGCTCTATTCAACTCATGACTACCATCTTTTATTCAATATACGCAGTTTAAAAGTAATTGCAATATAAAGAAATATTGAGTGAAAACATGTTGTAAACTCTGAATGTATACAAGTATACAAATAATATCTGAGATATATGTAAAAATACAAATTTACTGATGTATATGAAAATACAATACTTCTATGGGAGTTTCTCTAATCGATAATTGTCACATCCGGGGAGCACCCCCTAGAAGTAACATGGCGTACTTGACCTCTCGGAGGTCTTATACAAGCCCATAGTTATCATTCATCGCATTGACATAGTAAATTTAGCGGACAATTTAAAACTTTTAATAGCACATCATATGCTAGAAACTTTACTTCATATATATATAAAATATAATATTACATACTTAGACCTTAAGTATCTTTGCCATATTAGACTCAATCAACATTAGAATACATTAGGGACATGGCCCTTAATACACATTACATCACTATACACTATTAAAACACTTTACAGTAAAGACATAAGTAGGAGATCCTTGAACTTAAGGATTCCTTTCATTGAGCTTGGGAATCATCTATCAAGCTCTTCACCATTAAAAACATCCTTTAAGCATCCATAACCTACACTTTGTGTAAAAAGTAGAGAAGAATGAGTTTAATACAAGAATGCACTAAGTATGGCAACCATTCAAAAATATACATTTAAAAGGGACGTTTTCTTGAAATCATACTTCATGCAATTTTGAGTAAATCTTTACAAAACCTTTATACAATAGCATCTATATCATTCACATACTTCATATAGACATATTTAAAGGCCAAACATTTCATAAGATCACATATGAAATTTATTTCAGTTTCAAGTCACATTACAGTGAACTAGTTTTCCTTTAACAGTGAACTATCTTCCCTTTTATTCATTAACCTCTCAAGTAACCCTCTACTGATACTTTGTGCAATGAATCACCTTAAGGCCACAAGAAAACATACATATCATCTACAAAAGGCAACACATACCATCATAAAAGTATAGTACTACATAGACATATTTAAACTAATACCACAGGACCATTGCAGTAAGCCACATTCTACTTGCACATATACCAACTTCACTTTACATCAATGCATTATAATATCTTACTCATAATACTACTCTAAGCCTACTAGTGCAATATATATTTGAAGCCCCATAACCTCACACATACTTAGTAAACCTATCATAAGACCACAAGCCTTACCATCCAATTCATACATCAACAAGTAAGTGAAGACAAGTTCATTCATGTCAATACAAGACCTTCATCATATTGTCATTTAGACTAACATAGTGCATATAAGGATAATATCATATCATATAGACTCATACCATGCACATCTAACAAGTAGACAAATACTATCATGTCATGCATAAAGACATATTCATAATCATACACCTTAGAACACCTTCCTAGAACTTCGTAAGGAGCTTCTTGTCCAATGTCTAGATGGGTTCATTACTTCCACCTATCCTAAGTAACCTCCCTTAAGTCATTCTAGTTAGGGTCCTAGTCATTTACTTCCATTGTCCGTTTTACTTTAGGGAAACTGTAGTCTTAACCGACACTAAGACCATGGGTGCTAAACATGGAATTTGGTGTTATCCCCTCACACCAAAAAGAGGGAATCTTACTTGCCAAGGTAAGACATGAGTAACATGCTAGCATATTAGGTGAATTCACTTGCTAAATACTATGTGGCAAGCATAGTTTATGGAACTTGGGGCTGTCATTGAAACATCAACTCTACACCCTTTGTTGGGTCATGAGGCTATCCACCCTATGAGGACCGTAGTGGACCCTTTTTGCCTTCCCTCTTTAGGAAGGTGTCACCCCTTCATCTACAAGTTCACTCGGTGCTAAGCTAAGTTCCCTTTATTCAAAAAGTCTTTATTTTCATTTATTTATAAAACATAGGCTTAGGAGAGAAATCCCCTCATATGCTTAAGTTATAGGTCATAGATGAGAGTCCATCAACCTAAATCATGTGATAAATCCTTCCACATGGACATAACATATGCATTAGCACTATCTAGTTAAGGATACACTTGACCACATATTTCAAGGATCCTCTATTGACTAGATCATCATTCATGTGTTTGTGTATACATATATGTGAGAAAACCTTTCACATAACACATTAAGACCACACATGACCATATATTCATATTCATGCACATAGAAACCAAACCTAGGAACTATCCTATCAAGGTACACATGTGCAATGCATAGACAAGGTCCCATACCCTTGCCTATACTAGTACACCGATCAAGTCATCCTAGTAAGGAATACATAACATTCTTAACATACATATACTTTACATGCATAGTAGTAGAGACTAGTGAATATGAGAACAACCTTTCATTAGACACTATGAACATTTACTACATTGTAAGCATGCATAATGTGTGAGTGTGTGTATACATTGGTCAACATTATCACATAATGGCTATCAATAACACATTGAGGCAGCCACCCTTTAAACATGAGATCAGAAAATGGAAGAATAAGAAGATCAAAAAGGATGAAGATGAGAAGCTAGATGGTTTTGATCGAGATGTATATCAAAACCAAGGGCAAAGCTATCAAAAAGTTACAGCTTGCTCAAGCCGGAGAATCAACATCTTTTGACAATCCGAATAAAGAAATGTTAATATTATTGTTGTTGTTCCTGTTTTTTTTTTTTTTTTTTTTTTTTGTATTTTGTTTTGTTTGTGTGGGGTATGTAACTAGGGTTAGACATATGATATACTTCTACAAGTATATATAGGCTAGCTAGCTATCTTCCCAACCTGGTCATTTTCATCTATAATTTTCTTTTTATTCAAGTATCGATTGATCCATCATTTTATGTTTCAAAGGTCTTGTTTCGTTGTTCGAAGTTTTTAATCTAAATGGATTTTCAATAAAAATAGTTTCTTCACTTTTTGCTGACTTAATATATATATATATATATATATATATATATATATATATATATATATATATATATATATATACCAATCTTCAAAATTAAAAATAAAATACTAATTATTCTTTCTAGATAAATAAAATAAAAAATTAAATTCACTGATGGAATGGTGGTTATCCACCTCGATGGTTTATCTGAAGCAACTTGAAATTAATTGCAATTTCAATATTATCCATGATTTTAATTGCTTAAACAAATCTCATTTTGGCTATCTTGAATACTGATTTTGAAAAAAGCAGTACACATAAAGCTCGGCGAGCACAAAATTGAAAACCAAAATAAGCACATCACTCAACTTTAACATGTTTCAATTTCCATCGCTAAAGAAGCCACTACAAAGTAGATTAAGAATTTTACTAATAATAAATTTTATCCTATTTCAAGTTTACCACTAAAGCAACATTTTCTGATGAAGAAGAAGAGTAATCTCCCACAATATTTGTTGGCAGGTTGACTATCAATACATATATCAAATTTAATTAACTAAAATATATGGTATATTGTGTTGTGCGAAGAGATAAAATAGGAAAGCAATCAGCTTTATTTTATGTGCATTTAGACGTTAACTCATGAACATAGAAAATATATTTTTATTAATTAACTTCGTCAATTATTGAGTATTATATATGTCATCCTTTTTCATACTAGAAAATATAAAATTAGCTACATAATTTTCAGTAATCCTTGGTTAATCCATAACTAAATAGTTTTTAACTAGTCTTATAAAAACACTGATCGAATTAATTCCATATATAAATTTACAAAACAAGTACTTGATAATACAGAAACAGAAAGTAGATGAAAATTAATATCTGGAGTACTCCAAAAATCATGAATTACATCAAAAAAGTACAAAGGTTTGTTTTATTAATTATTTCCAAATGCATTTGATCATCCAATGCAACCCTAGTAAGCAGACACCTCAATTTTCCTCCCATCTATATTATCTACTAACTATTTTGCCTATTCCCCCTTAGACTAGTTTCCTAGCTAACTCTCCTTCAATTAATTGATCTCTTTCTTATGGATTCTAACTACAACAAGCATTTTCTTGTGAAATATCTTGAGTGTAGGCATGACTATGCAACTAGATCTAATGGTTATGTACTTGATGTTTGTGGTGAATTTTGTCCAACTGGTGCCCCTGAAACCCTTGAATCCTTCATTTGTGCTGATTGTCATTGCCATAGAAATTTTTATACAAAAGTTGAGGTGGAGGTAGAGGACGGGGCAGAGAGTCCCATCATTTCTATTAATCATCCTAGTCACGGTACTTGTTGAAATCACAAGGTCAATCATACTTTTTTTCAATGCATATATCTCTCACTTGTTGATTTGATTTCTTTCGTAGTTCAAATGTGATTCATCATATAATCATAAGTAGAAATATGAGCTCTCTCTTTTCTAGGTCAATCTTTAAATTGTATAATTACCGTCAATTCAAAGGTTATAGAACTACACATCTAAAGGCAAAATTTTGTTCACTAAACTAAAAGAGAAACAAAATTGATTGTTTTTTGTTTATTTCTTACTGAAAACGTCAAAGGAATATTTCAATCTAGAATTTAAAATTTTATAAAGGCGATTAATTATATCTTCAACTATAATAACAGGTACTCCTGTTTTTATCATGGATGATCCACCACCACCATAACACAGTGGGAACTAGGGCGCAACTTTGTGAAACGTTAGAGAAGAACAACATTGATGTGGAGACAACGATGGAGATGGATGGAAGAGAGATTAAAGTAAGGAATTTGAAAATAAAGTACAATGGTTGTTCGTCTTCTTCAGTGAGGATAAGGTTGGATTGTCACGACCCGAGTCTAAACCCTAGACATGACCGACACTCGAAGACCATTGCTGGTCCCCAAGCGAACCCTCATCCTGTCTGACTACAAGAGAAAGACTAACTTAAACATGCAAAAGCTTAAAACATAATGAAATTCATAAAACTTAAATACAAACTTTAACTCAAATGAAAACTTTGAATAATCAAATTAATATATTCAACTTTCCATAAATAGGCAACTTTAGTCTTTAAAACATTTAATAAAATAAATGAGTAATACAGACTTCTTAACTAAACTGACTATCTATGAAACCTCTAACTGATAAATATGGAAGTCTAAACAAGACCCACGACCTCCTAACTAAACAGAAAAGTAAATGAAATCCTATGGAAATAAGGAGGCTCATCATGGCTAATGTCACGCCCCGAACCTACACCCTGGGATGAACTGGCACTCGTAGACCATTGCTGACCCTCAAGCGAACCCTTGGTCTGGCTTACTCAACTCAGCGGAAGACTAAACTAAACTTAAGAATGAATAATACATGTTCAAAGGAAAGTACTTCATATAAACAATTTGGCCAAAATGGCACTTAAGTCTCAATTACTGAAAACAAACTCCAAAATGAAATACTATTGTCTACGAAGCCTCTAAACTGAATGAACAGGGATGTGGGGACAGACCCCACAACATCCTAAAATCTATACTAATAAAGCAATGAAAAGGATTTCCTCTGGAAATGCAAGGAGGCTCACCACTAACTTTGGAGTTCGATCTAGATCAACGAAGCGCTGCGTGCTGATCCTGGGTACCTGCGTCTGCATCATAAAACGATGCAAACTAACTGACATCAATACATTGAATATACGAGTACGCGAGTTGGAAAGATAAACGATGACTTAAGCTTGAGGGTATTAGATGAACTTACCTTGGCTATGCTCAACTCAAGAATATGCTTAACTCAAAGGATATACATATGAAACAGTTTAAAACGCATGCGATATATATATATATATATATATATATATATATATATATATATATATATATATATATATATATATATATAAAGCTTATAAAATAGTGAAACAACTTAGTTCGTTAAAGAATTGCAATACAAACACAACTTTACTTATATGTATAAAAGTAATATAACTTTGGTGGGAGATTCTCTAACGGACAATCACCACTATGAGCCTAAGTGGTGATACAACGTCTTGCCCATGCTGCCAAAACTGTCCTATACCTTGCCATCGATATAAGACCTTACTTTGCTTAGTGGATCCACTAGATAAACTTACGTGATCATCTAAAAAGTATGATCCGTCAATTCCCATGATGGCTTCATGGTTTACACGGATACTTGAGTTAATATGAAATCTCATCCCCATATCGGTGCTCAATAATACTCCCAAAACATACTTTAGCTCATGCTTTTAATAAAACTTTCTTTTCTTTGGATTGAGATAAATTGTTGAACAACTTTAGCTTTTAAAATGCTCCTCTTTGGAATCAATGTTTCCCTTTTAGTTCAAAACTCTTTTGAAACTCTTAGTTTCCTTTTACTCAATGTGAAACATTTCTAAACATTTAGGGAATACTTTCCCTTATATCTTTTGAGAAATGAACTCAATTGTTGCTCTTTACTTAACTTGTAACTTAACTCTTAGGGAATACTTAGTTCCATTATAGTCTTTGAGATGTCTACTCAACTCTTTACTCTTTGCTCAACTTGTAACTTGAGCCTTAAAACAAAGTTAGAATGATTTTTTAAGACTCTTTGAAAACTTTAAGAACTCACTTCTACTTGCTTCTTAACTTTTAGACTTTGACTCTTAACTTCTTTGACTTTGATCTTAGCTTCCCTTGAATTGGATTGTGGATTCAAGGATCATGATCTCATGTTTATGGATGATTTCATGGTGTTAGATGTAATCTACAGTGTTGGAATCAACTAGGCATGAGAGATACATCACTTAGGAACTAGTATAGAAAGATAGGGAATGAATGGAGTCTCGAGGGGGGTCGGGGCACTCTGAGAGGCGCGGGGCGCCAAGGCCTGTCGGACAGACCCTAGTCTGGGGTGCTCTAGCTGCTGCTCCGCGCCAGGGCCTGTCAGACAGAGCCTGCCTTGAGGCGCTCTGGCAGGCGTGGCACTCCAACGGCCGTCTGATGGGAACTCTAACTTTCTTCTTCGTTTTTTACCTCTAAACCTTCCAAACTCCAATGGATCCCACCCCAAACACTTAGGATCCCTAAATAACAAATTACCCAATAGTTTAGACCTGAAAACAGTCTGAAAACAAGGATCAAAACTACTAGAGATCAACTACAAATCAACCAACAAGAACTTTAAACTTTTCATCAAGACTTCAAGATTTACTTCCAAATGACTCTAAATTGTTGTAATGAATCAAGTTGGAGGGTGGGTAAAAAGACCCAACACCAAATTATCTCACATACATTGATAGGGATCACCCCCGACGAAATCCACGCAACGTTCTTGGCTTTCTTTGACGATTCTTGGTCTTCTCTTCTTCTCTCTTTTTCTCCCAAGCCCTAAGCATTTCCAAAACTTGTAAAAATATGATTTGGGACTTAGTCTTTATTCCAAAATAACCTTAAAACGAATTAGGAATTAATAGGGTAAAAACTCAGCTTTGCCCTTACTAAAATTCGGATTTGGAATTCCTTCTGGCCAACAACCCAAATTCCGAAAGTCATCTGTCCCTCATACGACCTCGTAATTTTGCAAACTCTTTCTGATCTGGAAGTTATGGCCATTTGAAAATGACCAAAACTCACTTTTGAAATCTGGAATTTTCCAGATTTCTTTACTTATTTCCAAATTTGATTATTCTTATTTTTATTAGCTTTACCTTAGTTAATTCTAGAATACGAGATGTTACAATATCTCCCCCTTGGGAATATTCGTCCTCGAATGAGAATTCTTGCTCTAAGCTAAGGGTAGTAACATCATTTCAGCACTCAACAACAAAAGCAAGTAATAACATGCTTATACACAACCTTATAAAGTGCTAAGAAGAGAATTTAGTACATTGATCTGCATTCTCTCCGGATTCAAAGAGATGTGGATATCTCTACTTCATATCTTCCTCAGCTTCCCAAGTCGCTTCTTCAATGAATTGGTTCCTCTAAAGAACCTTGACTAAAGCAACTTCCTTTATACTCAACTTGCGAACTTGACGATCCAAAATTTGAACCGGAATTTCTTCATAGGATAGGTTATACTTAACCCTAACATTCACTGTTGGTACTATCAATGAAGGATCACCCAAGCACTTCTTCAACATAGAAATATGGAATACTGAATGAGCCGTTGCTAACTCTTGGGGTAGCTCTAACTCATAAGCCACATTGCCCACTCTCTTGGAGATTCTATAAGGTACAATATAAAGGGGACTAAGTTTCCCCTTCTTACCAAACCTCATAACTCCTTTCATAGGTGAAACCTTAAGATACACTCAATTATCTACTTCAAACTCTAATGTCCTCCTCCTAACGTCTGTGTAGGACTTTTGGCGACTTTGTGTTGTCTTCAACCTTTCTTGAATCACTTTCACCTTCGCCATAGCTTGGTGAACTAACTATGGCCCTATCGACCCTACTTCTCCAACTTTAAACCACCAAATAGGAGATTTGCATCTTCTCCCATAAAAAGCTTGATATGAGGCCATTTGGATGCTCGAATGATAACTATTGTTGTAAACGAATTCAATGAGAGGTAGGTGATCATCCCAATTTCCCTTGAAGTTGATCACACAAGCTCTCAACACATCTTCTAAGGTCTGGATAGTACGTTCTGCTTGTCCATCTGTCCGAGGATGAAAAGCAGTACTCAAATTCACCTTTGAACCTATACCTTTCTTGAAGGATTTCCAGAACTATGCAGTAAATTGTGCACTTTTATCTGAAATAATGGAGACTGGAACTCCATGAAGTCTTACCACTTCTTAAAGGTACAACTTTGTATAATCTTCGGCCAAATAAGTAGTTTTTACCGACAAGAAATGAGCTGACTTTGTCATTCTGTCAACAATCACCCAAATAGAATCATGTTTCCTTCGCGATCTGTGCAAGCTTGTGATGAAGTCATATTAATCATCTCCCACTTCCATTCCGGAAGTTCTATGTTCCGAGCTAAACCTCCAGGCCTTTGGTGTTTCACTTTCACTTGTTGACAATTTAAACACTTGGAAACAAACTCAGCTATGTCTTTCTTCATCCCTTCCCACCAATATACCTCTCTCGGATCGCGATACATATTGGTGGAACCCGGATGAATGGAATATCTAGAGCTATGAGTCTCCTCCAAGATCCTCTCTTGGAGTCCATCCACCCTAGGTACACATAATTTGCCTTGGTACTTCAGCACCATCCCCCTTGTTCAAAAGCCAATACTCTTTGGTTATGGACACTTGCCTTCAAATCAAGCAAAATAGAGTCTTGGTCTTGCTTCTCTTTCACCTCTGACACTAATGATGATTCAGCCCCATTAGTCACCACTATGCCTCCTTCTGTGGAGTCCATAAGTCTGACTCATAGTCGTGCAAGTCTGTGCACATCTTTTGCTAACTCCCTCTTTTCTTCTTCGACATGGAAAGTGCTTCCCATTGACAACCCTCTTAAGGCATCAACAACCACATTAGCCTTACCTAGGTGGTAATGAATACTCATGCCATAATCCTTGAGTAATACCAACCACCTTCTCATTCTGAGGTTGAGCTCTTCCTGAGTGAACATATATTGGAAGCTCTTTTGATCAGTGAATAGATCCACATGAACACCATACAAATAGTGACGCCATATCTTCAACGCAAACACTACTGCAGCCAATTCTAAATCATGAGTTGGATAATTCTTCTCATGAACTTTCAACTGTGTGGAAGCATAAGCTATGACCTTTCCATTCTGCATTAACACACAGCCCAGGCCAACTCTTGATGAATCACAATACACCACGAAGACTCAGTACCCTCTGGTAAGGTACAAACTAAAGCGGTAGTCAATCTCTTTTTCAACTCCTGAAAGATTTTCTCATAAGCTTCAGACCATTGAAACTTGACTGTCTTCTGAGTTAATTTGGTCAAAGGAGAAGAGATAGATGAAAATCCTTCAATAAATCTCCTATAATAACAAGCCAAGCCCAAGAAAATCCGTATATCTGTTGGAGATGTGGGTCTAGGCCAACTCTGAACTGCCTCAATCTTCTGAGTGTCAATTCTAATCCCTTCACCAGAAATAATCTGACCTAAGAATGCCATAGACTTAAGCAAAAACAACTCACACTTGGAGAACTTCGTATACAATTCTTTCTCTCTCAACGTCTAAAGAACAATCCTTAGGTGACTAGCATGATCTTCTTCATTCCTTGAATAAATCATTATATCATCAATGAAAACGATTACAAACAGATCTAAATAAGGTTTGAAGACTCTGTTCATAAGATCCATGAAAGATGCAGGTGCATTAGTCAAACCAAAGGACATAACAAAAAATTCATAATGCTCATACCTTATTCTAAAAGTTGTCTTGGGAATATCACATTCCCTTACTTTCAACTGATGATAGCCTAATCTGAGGTCAATCTTGGAAATGCAAGAAGCACCCTGAAGTTGATCGAAAAGATCATCTATTTTTGGAAGAGGATAAGTATTCTTAATGGTCACCTTATTCAATTGGCGGTAGTCTATACACATCCTAAGGGACCCATCTTTCTTCCTTACAAACAAGACCTGAGCGTCCCAAGGTGAGACACTTGGTCGAATGAAACCTTTATCTAATAGATCTTTCAGTTGCTCTTTTAACTCTACTGGTGCCATTCTATATGGAGGAATAGAATAGGGCGAGTATCTGGGATGACGTATATGCCGAAGTCTATCTCTCTTTCGGGAGGGACTCCGGGTAAATCATTAGGAAAGACTTCTGGAAACTCACTGACTATATGAACTGACTGAAGGAAAGATACCTCAACACTTGAGTCATTAACTCGGAATAAGTGATATATATATACCTTAGAAACTAACTTTCTCGCCTTAAGGTACGAGATGAAACGACCCTTAGGCACTGCTAAACTACTAGCCAACTCTATGACTGGATCTTTTGGAATTTTGAACTTGACAACTCGAGTTCTACAATCTATTGATGCATAACAGGCATGTAGCCAATCCATACCCAGAATGTTATCAAAATCTACCATGTTAAATTCTACTAGATCATCCATGGTATTCTTGTGATTGATGGAAACATGACAATCATGATATACTCTTTTCGCTAGAATAGACTCCCCAACAGGTGTAGAAACGCAGAAGGGTTCACAAAGCTTTTCAGGGAGAATTTCAAACTGATTTGCAGCATAAGCTGTTACAAAGGATAAACTTGCTCCTGTGTCTAATAAAGCATAATCATCAGAAGTAAAGTCTTTGATCATACCCGTGACAACATCTGGGCAGTTCTCTTGCTCGTGGAGGCTAGTGATTGCGTAGAGGCGATTTGCCCCTCCGTCGGTACAAGAAGTGGCTCCCCTAGGTGCATCCCTTTTAAGTGGAGCAAATGATGAAGATTGGGCTCTATTGCCTAGATTTCCATCACCTTGCTTATTATTAGGGCACCCTTTCATGAAGTGACCCTCTTGACCACACTTTAAACAACATGTCAGGCCATCATGACATCTGCCGGGGTGGATTCTACCACATTTACCACACGCAGAAATCCCACTACCTCCTTGTGCCACACTACCTTGAGACTGAGTCGGCCTAGCCTTGAAGTTCTGCGAATTGTGACCGCTATACTCACCTCGGTTTCTAAGTGCAGGTGCACTAGCAGATGGTGCATGCCCCTTTGATTTCTGGAATTGTGGTCAGTTTGAACCACCTTTTGTTGGCCATACTCATTCCCAGTCTTTGCCTTCTTGTTTAGGTACTATTCTCTATCCCAACTTGGATGTGCTGCACCCTCGGCTCTACCACCCTTCCATTGATCAAAACGGGTTCTAGCCACACCCTTCAGTTAGTATGCAGCCAATTTGACCCTCTCAGCATTGACCACATGTATCAACTCAAATACCTTCTTCAACTCTTCCACGAAGTTTTCTGGATCCTCAGTAGTTCTTGATTTGGTAAAATTGGGAGGATTCATTCTCAGAAACTAGTGAATCCTTGAGGTGTCAGCCCCCTCATGTCGAGATCCTCTTTATTGCCCGACTTGGTTAGCAACTACTTCACTTAACATCTGCATAGCTTCCCGGAATTCAGCGTTTGTAACCTCTCCTTGAGGTTGCACATCTGGTGCATTTGGGACCTCTTGTTCCTCAACATTCCTTCGTGGTCGACCTCTGACTGCTCTTCATGGAGGCATGATGATCTGAAAATACATGTATGCATGAATTAGAGAGAGACTTTAGAGATAAACACTTTGCACGAAAGAAGATGAAAGAACAGAAACATTCCTAAATGTTGTAGCCTCCTAATCATAGATGTGACGCGTTTGTAACCGACGACTAAGACTCTACAGACACGGCTTGATAGACTTCATAGGAATCTTGAACTCTGTGCTCTGATACCAAGTTTGTCACGCCCGGAGCCTAAACCCTAGGCAAGGCTGGCACTCAAAGACCATTGCTGGCCCTCAAGCGAACTTTTGGCCTAACTTACTCAACTCAGCGGAAGGCTAAACTCAACTTAAGCAAGAATAAAACATGTTTAAAAGAAATTACTTCATATAATAAATCTGACCAAAATTGCACTTAAGTCTCAATTATTGAAAATAAACTCCAAACTGAAATACTATTAACTACGAAGCCTCTAAATGACTGAATAGGGATGTTGGGACAGACCCCACAACATACTTAAAACTAGACTAATAAAGCAATGAATAGGATGTCCTCCGGAATGCAAGGAGGCTGACCACTAACTATTGAGCTCGATCTGGATCAACGAAGCGCTACGTGCTGATCCTGGGTACCTATGTATGCATCACAAAACGATACAGGCCAACTGGCATCAGTACATTGAATATACGAGTATGCGATCTGGAAAGTTAATGACGACTTAAGCTTGAGGGGATTAGATGAACTTACCTTGGATCTGCTCAACTCAAGAATATGCTTAACTAAAAGGATATACATATAAAGTAGTTTAAAACGCATGCGAGATATATATATATAAAGCTTATAAAATAGTCAAACAACTCAGTTCGTTAAAGAATTGCAATAACAACACAACTTTACTTATATGTATAAAAGTAATATAACTTTGGTGGGAGATTCTCTAACCGACAATCACCACTATGAGCCTAAGTGGTGATACAGAGTCTTTCCCACGCTGCCAAAACTTTCATGTACCTTGCCATCGATATAGGACCTTACTTTGCTTAGTGGATCAACTAGATAAACTTATGTGATAATCTAAAAAGTATGATCCGTCAGTTTCCATGATGGCTTCATGGTTTACATGGAGACTCAAGTTAATATGAACTCTCATCCCCACATCGGTGCTCAATAATACTCACAAAATATACTTTATCTCATACTTTTAATAAAACTTTCTTTGCTTTGGGTTGAGATAATTTGTTAACAACTTCAGCTTTTAAAAAGCTCCTTTTTGGAATCAATGGTCCCCTTTTAGTTCAAAACTCTTTGAAACTCTTATTTTCCTTTTACTCAATGTGAAACATTTCTAAACCTTTACGGAATACTTAGTTCCCTTATAGCTTTCGAGAAATGAACTCAACTCTTGCTCTTTACTTAACTTGAAACTCAACTCTTAGGGAATACTTAGTTCCCTTATAGTCTTTGAGATATTTACTCAACTCTTTACTCTTTGGCCAACTTGTAACTTGAGACTTAAAACAAAGTTAGAATGATTGTTTAATACTCTTTGAAAACTTTAAGAACTCACTTTGACTTGGTTCTTGACTTTTAGACTTTGAAGCTTAACTTCTTTGACTTTGATCTTAACTTCCCTGGAATTGGATTATGGATTCAAGGATCATGATCTCATGTTTATGGATGATTTCATGATGTTAGATGTACTTTAGAGTTTTTGAATCAACTAGGAATGAGAGACACATCACTTAGGAACTAGTATAGAAAGATAGGGAAAGAACGGAATTTCCAGGGGGTCGGGGCACTGTGAAAGGCGCGGGGTGCCAGGTCCTATCGGAAAGACCCTTGTCTGGGGCGCTCTACACCAAGGCCTATCAGACAGAGCCTGCCTTGAGGTGCTATGGCAGGCGCAGCGCCCCAAGGGCCGTCTGACGGGACCTCCGATTTTCTTCTTGTTTTTTCACCTCTAAACCTTCCCAAATTCCATGGATCCCACCAAAACACTTAGGATACCTAAATAACTCATTAATCAATATCTTAGACCCAAAAACAATCCGAAAACAAGAATCAAAACCACAAGAGATCAACTACAAATCAACCAACAAGAACTTCAAAGTTTTCATCAAGACTTCAAGATTTACTTTCCAATGACTCTAAATTGCCGTAAGGAATCAAGTTGGAGGGTGGGTGAAAAGATACAACACTGAATGATCTCTCATACCTTGATAGGTATCTTCCCCAACGAAATGCACGCAATGTTTTTGGCGTTATTGAACGATTCTTGGTCTTCTCTTCTTCTCTCTTTTTCTCCCAAGCCCTAAGCGTTTCCAAAACTTGTAAAAACTGATTTGGGACTTAGTCTTTACCCTTAAATAACCTTAAAATGAATTAGGAATTAATAGGGTGAAAAGTCAACTTTGCCCTTACTAAAATCCGGATTTGGAATTCCATCTTCCCAACATCCCAACTTCCGGAAGTCATATCTCCCTCATACGACCTCGGAATTTTGCAAACTTGGCGTTGTTGGAAAGATCTTCAAACGATATTTCCATACAAATGACAAAAACTCACTTTTTTATTTCCAAATTTAATTATTCTTGTTTTTCTTAGATTACCCTTAGTTAATTCTAGAATTGTCACGACCCAAAATCGAGCCGCGAGTGGCACCCACACTTATCCTACTATGTGAGCGAACCAACCCATCTAAAACCCCAACATATTGAACAAAATACAAAGCGGAAGACTTAAAACTCATTAACGAAATCAATTAAATAACTTCTAAAATTTATAACTCATTATCCCCAAAATCTGGAAGTCATCATCACAAGAACATCTATCCTCAAGTTACTAATCTAAAAGTATCTAAGAAGCTAAAATAAATAAAAGGCTAGTCCATGCCGGAAGTTCAAGGCATCAAGACATTGAAGAGAAGATCCAGTCCAAGCTAGAAGCATTAGCTCACCCTGAAATCCTGTGTAGTGAAGACTGGCTAGAATTGCTGCTGAGTTGAAGATGACGGTACGTTTGCTGCATTCCCCAAATAACAAAGAAAGAAACAACAAGTAGGGGGTCAGTACAAAACACAAGTACTGAGTAGGTATCATCGGCCAACTCAAAATAGAAAACAGTATATATCAGTTCATATCATAAATCAACTACAATACTCACATGTAGCAACAAGTACTATAATCATCAATAAGTACTACCAAGTTCATCCATGAGGACTCAAGCCTCAATACCACACTCATTTGGGAAAATTAGGTTCATTACATTGAGTATATAAACATCTCTCAAGATTCATTATCTTTCTTCCTCTTGTGTCGGTACGACACTCCGATCCCCCTACTACTATTGTGTCGGAACGTGACCTCCATCCCCTAATTCGACGTGTCGGTTTCGTGACCCTCCGATCCCCTAATTCTATGTGTCGGAACGTGACACTCCGATCCCCTAATTCTACGTGTCGGTTCGTGACACCCGATCCCCTAATACTATGTGTCGGAACGTGACACTCCGATCCCCTAATTCTACGTGTCGGTTCGTGACACCCGATCCACTAATACTATGTGTCGGAACGTGACACTCCGATCCCCTAATTCTATGTGTCGGAACGTGACACTCCGATCCCCTAATTCTATGTGTCGGTTCGTGACACCCGACCCACTAATACTATGTGTCGGAACGTGACACTCCGATCCCCTAATTCTAACAATTCATCAAGCCTTCTTTTATACCAAGGCATCACCAATCTCATTACTTTAGTTCATCAAGCCTTCTTTTATACCAAGGCATCATCAATAACAAGGTGAATTAGGGTTTCTTCAAGATTTTGGATTCAAAGCTTCATTAAGCTTATTTTATCACAAACACATAATCACATTCATGAAAGCATAAGATTAAGCATATAGAAGGGTTTACAATACTACCAATACATATCATTCACTATTAAGAGTTTACTACAAATAGTATCAACCATAACCTACCTTCACCAAGGATCCTTGATCAAACAAGCAATCTCTCACGCTTCTTGGTTCCTCTTGGTTGTCTCTCTCTATAGATCGTTCCTCTCTTCTCCTTGTTCTCTCTATTTTTTCTTCTCCCAAACTCTCTCTCTTTTCCCCAATTTGGCATATAATTAGGTATGAAAGATGAGGAAACCACCCACTAAATAACTCAAGGTCATCTCCTTTACACCCCCAAGGATTTGAGTTATTAACATTGACCCACTAAAATTTATAATTATAGCAAGAATAGTCCAAAACTCCCCTTTAAAACTTACCCAGAAATTTGACCCAGACTGGGATTACGCAACCTGTGACGGTCCGTCGTGCCTACGACGGTCCGTCCTGCACTTCCGTCACGACAACAGAGAATTGCTCTCAGTACCCAATTCTCAAGAGTTGAAGTGTTTTGAAACGGAACCTCACAACGGTCCGTCTTGTCTGTGACGGTCCGTCCTGCAGGTCCGTCACAGACTTCAGAGAATTGCTCTCAGTACCCAATTCTCAAGAGTTGAAGTGTTCTGAAAAGGAACCTTACAACGGTCCGTCATGTCTGTGACGGTCCGTCCTGCAGGTCCGTCACAGAGTTCAGAGAGTCGATTTCAGCACTCAAATATAAGAATTCCAAGTGTTTGGAACGAGACACCCTCGACGGTCCGTCGTGCCCATGACGGTCCGTCGTTGGATACGTCGTCTCAGACAGTTTTCCAGAAATAAAATCTGCTGCTCAAAACGACTAAGCAGGTCGTTACAGTTACCCATGCTTAGAAATACACAATTCATGATTGTTTCATAATAATTCATGTACTTACTTTGATAAGTTTGAAGAAAATCCAGAAATCACACTTGAAATAGCAAAATTCACTTGAGAATCAATTCCGGAAATTTGAATTAATTCCCAAAATCCAAAGTTAAGTCGCCAATATCAAAAGTATGAATATTAATAAAAAGTCTAACCCCCAAAATGAGGTTTTTAACCCTATTTATAATAATAAAGTACTAAATTAAAAGGAGTCCTAAATAAGGAAAATCTGTCCCAAAACACGTCTTCAGTCAACGACCCAACTGACGGTCCTTCGATGGAACGACGGACCGTCGACTGCCTCTGTTGGTCCACACTTAACTTTTTCTTCAGCCTTCACTTTTCCATCCTCTCTGTTACAATCGACGGACCAACAGTACGGTCCGTCGTCTCACTTTTGGTCCGTAGATGCCTCCGTCCTTCGATACTTAGTTATTTATTCAAGTCGGGTACTGGGACTACTCTCTGTTAGAAACGATTGTTTGCTAGGATGGTCCGTCGATCAGTCGACGGACCGTTGATCCTTCCGTAGCCCCACACTTGGTCAGATTTCCCCGAGTTGCTTCTAAATGCTTGAACCTCCAGTCGACGATCACCACTTACGGACCGTCGATGGGTCGACGGACCATCGATGGCTTCGTAGGTCATCACTTCTGCACTGATTTCAGCACAGTCTTTTGCATTTCCGTTTTGGACAGCTTTCCTGCAAACACAGATAAAAATATAATAAAATTACTACAAAAAGGCCTTAGACACACACTAAACTTAAGGAAAAAGCATTGAAAGTACCGTGAAACCACGGTACATCATCTATCTAACCCCTCACATCTCGATTTTAAGAGTAGACAATAGATTTATCTCGTGGTGATCAAACACAAAATACTAAAATAATATTTTAAAAGTAACTTATAATGACAACCAAGAATTAATTAAAAAAGAATTAAATAATCTCTAAGAAAAGAAAAAGAAGAAAAGAACCCTAAAAAGTATTGACGATTTTCTACTTGACGTCGTATGATTAATCTCCCTCCTCTATAATTGTTCTATGGACTATTTATAGATATTGAAATTCTAAATAAAATAATTAAGTCCAAAGCAAATCAGGAATCCAAAAATCAAGCGGAGGCGGAAATGTTGTATGCGTATGCTCCCAAACCGCCTCACAAATATGTTGTTCATTAAATTGCTGCAACGTGGAAGCAAAGTTGTTCAATTTGGCTGTTTGGTGCAACTTTTCTTTATATATTACTATATAGAATATATTCCATTAAACTGTCTGCTTGATGTCCTTCTATAATCTTCCATATTTAATTCGTTTTAACTCCAAACTTCTACAATGTTACATAAATTTACTCTTACAAATAAAATACACTATTTAGAGCAATTCATAAAATTCACGCTCAGAAAGGGAAAATTTAAATAATAAAAGTGAGGTAAATAATGATTAAAAATATATATATTTGGCCTTATATCATTAGCACTAACCACACGACTCATGATGAGAATTTATTCAAGGAGTTGAAGCCCACTAAAATTTCCAAGGTTAGGATAGAAAACGGAGATCACCTTCATGTCAAAGGAATTGGAACCATTGCTATCAAGACGAGAACTGGCACAAAGAAAATTTCAGAGGTTCTTTTTGTTCCTAAAATTGATCAGAACTTGCTAAGCATAGGACATCTGATGGAAAAAGGATTTAGGGTTTTCTCCGAAGATCATCACCATCAAATCAGTGACACTACTGGAAACAAAATTTTTAGGGTGAAGATGAGAGGAAGGAGTTTTTCGTTTGATCCAAGAGAAAAAGCAACTAGCTTATTCCTTAAAGATAACTGTAATAGAAACCTGGCACAAGAGACTTTGCCATTGTCATCTACAAGCACTATTGTTGCTGAAGAAGGAAGATATGACAAGAAGACTACCAATTCTAGTTTATCACTTACCAAGTTGTCAAGCTTGTCAATTTGGTATGCAGAATAGGAAGTCATTTCCCAAAGCAACATGGCGGACTTCTCAAAGGTGGCAACTGATTCTCATAGATGTTGAAGGACCTCAAAGAACACCACTCGTTAATGGTAGTCTATACTATGCTATATTAATAGACAATTATACAAGATTCTTGTGGATTTTCTATATGAAATATAAATTAGAAGTGGCTGGAATTTTTTTGAAGTTCAAAAAGATGGAACAAAGTCAAAGTGGTTGTAGAATCCAATCCATGCGCTTTGACAATGGAAAAGAGTATAATTCTGAAGAACTTAACAAATTTTTTGAGTAAGTAGGTATTACTCATCAGCTTACTGCTCCATATACTCCGCAACAAAATGGAGTTAGTAAAAGGAGAAACAGATATATAATGGAGATGTCACGGTGCATGTTGCATGAAAAAGTGTTTCCAAAAAGTTTTTGGGCTGAGCCACCTAATACGACCATATTTCTCCAAAATCAGCTTCCTACTAAAGCATTACATAATAAAATGCCATTCGAGGCTAGGAATGGATTCAAACTGTCATTAAGATTCATTAAACTATTTGGATGTGTTTGTTTCTTGCATGTGCCATAGGTTAAAAGAGAAAAACTTGACAAGAACGCTCTTACTAGAATATTTGTGGGTGCTCATCCTCCAAAGCGTACAAAAATATATAATCCACAAACAGGGAAGATGATTGTAAATGGAGATGCGCCTTTTGCTGAGGAAGAGAAATGAGACTAGTAGGACAATCAGCTTTTAGTCAAAGCTTCAGAGGAGCAGACATTTGATCACTGGAAAAATGAGTTGGTGGATGATCTTCCAATTATAGGTACAACACTACTCTCTAACATCTACCAACAAAGTAAAATGGGTGTTTAGAACCAAGCTCAATTCTGATGGTTCTATCAATAAATACAAGGCTAGGCTTGTTTTCAAGGAAAATGCCCAAATATTTTGTGTTGATTACTCGGGCACCTTAGATCTAGTAGACCCATTGGGTACCATTAGATTGTTGCTTGCAATAGCAGCACAAAAGGGCTGGAAAGTGTTCCAGCTAGATGTGAATGTACTTTTTTAAATGATTTACTACTGGAAATCAATGTAAAGAATCCCGAGGGTTTCTTTGACCAAGAAAAAGGAGAAAAAGTGTGTATGCTTAATACGACTCTTTATGGCTTAAAACAAGCTCCATGAGCTTGATATAGCATGATTGATGACCACTTGTTGATTTTGGGGTTTGTACGAAGTGTATCTGAAGTCATTCTTTATGTCAACTATAAAGGAACTGGTCTTCTGATTATTTCCATTTATGTTGATGATCTCATGGATACAGGAAACAATGTGTGGCTATTTTAAGAGGTTAAGAGGGAAATGATGCAAGTCTTTGAAATGCTAGACTTGGGGCTAATGACATACTTTCTGGGAATGGAAATCAAGAGAGTCTATGATGAAATTTTTATCTGCCAAAGAAGTATGCTCGAGAGATACTCAAGAAATTCCATACGGAAAATTGCAAGGCAACAACCACACTAATTAATCCAAAGGAGAAGTTAAGCAAAGAGGATGGAACGAATCAAATTGATGAAGGAAATTTCAAAAGCTTGATTGGATATTTGATGTATCTCAATGCTAGAAGGCCGGATATTCTATTTGTTGTAAGTGTTTATCTAGATTTATGCATTGTGCTATTGAAATGCATTTACGACCAATAAAAAGAATTCTATGATACATTAAATGTACTATTGAATACGGTGTCAAATTCAAGAAGTGTGAGAATTCCAAGTTGTATGTATTCTCCTACACTAATTGGGCTGGATCCATTGACTACATGAAAAGTACATTAGGATATTGTTTCAGTCTGGGATCATGGATTTTCTCTTGGTGTTAAAAAAAGCATAAAATTGTGGCACAATACACGACAGAGGTTGAATTCATTGTTGCAACTGCAGCAATAAATCAAACCTTATGGATGAGAAAAATATTTTCTGATTTGCATATGGATTAAAAATTTAATATTGAGGTTCATGTTGATAATCAAGCTTCAGTAGTCATTTTGCATAATCCGTTGTTCTATGAGAAGACTAAACACTTCAATGTCAAGTTGTTTTTATTGAGATATGTGCAGTAAAAAGGAGAAGTGATTCTTATTTATTGCAAACTAGGTAAATTGATCGCGCTTCGCGCGGTGCTGAACTACGTCAAGAATCTACTTCTGAACATTTGATAATATATCTATTTTCGGGAGGGAACATCCCTACGATAAATTGTCAAGAATATTTTATTCAAAGAATAAATGAAAGCATTTATGAATTTTGTTATGAATTCTTCATTTTATTGTAGTTGTTCATCACCAGAGTCTTTAGAAAAGATATGTAGTTATTTCATTGTCTATATTTATATTTTCAAAAAGTGGTCTAATAATTTATTCATCAATTGCGAGAGTTTTTATCCTATTCCATACATACAGAATCCAAATATTATACATCTTATATAATTAGTTGTGTACTTGATAAGTTACTTAAAATATAAAAACATATCTTTCGGATTTTAGTGAAATAATGTATGTCGCTCAAATAAATGAATTAAATCATATCTTGGCAAGTCTCATATTAAAAATCATACATAATCGATGAAACACTTTGATAGCAAAAAGACGTATTTAGTTGTTTATGTTTTGATCAATATGGTTAAAACTTTATTTTGTGGGACTTCTAATTTAAACTTTATAAGGAGATAATTATTTCTTTAATATATTATTAATAAAGATTCATCCTACTGTGAGGGGTAATTCATTGACTCCAACCAAACATTTGAACCCCAAACGTTTGAGTACAATACTTACCATACCACTACATTCATTTATTTTTTGGATGTCACTAATCGATTGCATGTCTCGATAAGATAGAAAGTTTAATAAATAAATTCCAATGTAGTGTGGAACCACCATAAATTTGGAACACTCAAAGTCCCTTCTGGGACATCCGATGGATCTTTTAGCCACTAAAAACTATATAAAGATCAAAGTCATATATTTTACAGGTTTAAGAATTTTAATCTACATGATACCAATAGTCTAATGGTTACATAAAATTCTTGATTAACATATCTTTACTTCAACATATGATCAAAAACATAAACATAAACAACAAAGTTTAAAACATGTACTCAAAAACAAAAATTTAATAACATAAGCATAAATTAATAACTGTAAAAACATACCAGGATCGGTAATAATAAATGAAACATAAACGAAAAAATTGAATACACTGAATGGACATTGTCCCCTGAAGGAAATTATTTCATTCTAGTACCAGAGGGTTAAGGAAATAGATGTTCTTAAGATAGAACGATTCAATTCACCACTGTGTTGATAAATAAACGATGGTGTTAGAGAGCCACTCAACAGGAGCAAAGTGAACGAATATTTATTTGTGCAGAAGAAGAAGAAGAAGTTCAGAATTTTTGTTGTTTTGAAAGGAGAGGTAACCCCTCTATTTATAGACAACAAAATGGTAGTGTGAATAAATGTTTATTGTGCCTTATCGGAAAGGTCACAACACTTTGGAAAAGTCACAATCTTTTGTAAAAATCACAATTTTTCATAAAAGTTGCAACTCTTCGCACAACACTTCATTAAAGTTGCAAGTCTTTATAAAAGTCGTAACTCTTCTTAAAGTCACAACTTTTCATAAAAAGGTCACAACTTTTTGTAAAAGTTGCAAGTTTTCATAAAAGTCACAACTTTTTATAAAAGTCACAACTCTTCATGAAAAGGAAGACTAATTTTGGAAATAAATAAGTTAAAATGGAATTCTGGTTTGTAGTGACGCCCCATAGGCGGGCCAAGATTTTCTTTTATATAAATATATGATATGATATGAAGATCAACTAGCAGATGTATTTATAAAATCCCTTCCTGCCAGCAAGTTCGAGTTCCTAAGGAAACAACTTGGAATTTGCAGCTCCTAAAGCAAGAAGAAGCATCAGTTAGTTTCTTTAGGACTGTAGTTTCTATTTCTAAGTTTCTTGTACTTCTTTTTTCAGTCATCGTAGGGGTAGTTAACATGGTTAGCACCATGAATTAAAATTAGGACCATGATCTATTTCAGTTTTTTTAATTGTATGTTTATGTATTTTCTAGTTCTTTATTACAGAATCTACAACTCTTTGCATAAGCTTTTTCTCTAAGTCATCTTCACATTTAGTTCCTTGTATTCCCTACTTTTCTTTCTGTAGCAAACTAGACATTGTCTTCATTGTGTTATCTGTCATTAATCTTATAACAAGTTAAGGGGAATTTCATCATTTAAATTTTGGAATCATGGGGACTCCGGATGGAAGAAATTCATGGATGAAAAGCTATCATACCTTGATAACAAAGTCCACAAATGCTTGAGTATTGGAGACTTGACCTTGATCCTAGCTTGAACTCTTTCTTCTTCTTCAAGTTCGAGAGAGAGAATATTTGAGAGAAGAACTTTGGAATTTCTTTTGGGGCCTTCGAAATAATGACTTGAATGGGTAAGTTTATGGGTTAAAATTACTTATATAGGTGTACTAGTCTTGGGTTAAATGACCTAAATTTATTCTAATTAAATTCAGAAGACCCAATTTAATTACTTCTCACTTAATAGTGTACTGTCAATCTCCGCGAGAGACTCCACGAGCCATGGTCCTCACAACGAGCCGTGGTCCTCCTTGTGGTCTTGAACCAGTATCTAGGCGACCTTCCCTTGACCCCTATAAACCTAAGACACCATTACGACCCCTCCCACGACCCGTCAAGGACTTCACGAGCATTCGTCTAGTGGCTCGTGGGGAGGGTCTCTTGTTTGGGCAGCTTGGTGAAGCTACTGCCTCACCACCACGAGTGGCACCATGATCCGTGGTGGGCACCACAAGTCGTGAAGGCTCTCGTGGGAAGGTGGCCAGTGCATACGGAAGGTTGGGCTGCCCTACCACTCTCCCTTTGCTCTTGCCCTCACACTTAGCCCTAGGTTAGCCTACTAGATTCCGAGGTGTTACAAAAACTCATCAAGTCCCAACTCCTAAAGGCTAATGTTTTAAAGCTACGGAAGGCTATTTTTTTTATAATCATGTATTCTGCCTTATAGAACAGAGAGAAAGTCATGAAACTCAAAAAGCACTAAAGTTTACCAGAGGTAAAGGCATAAACTATAAAGCCTCATCTAGGTATCTTAGTCTCTTCTTTCTCGCTTCTCAATTGCTTCGCAAATTCGAGTTTGTTTTCTTCATCCTTCTCATTCGAAGGTACTGATTAAAGTCTTCATCTCCCTTTTCGTTTATCTATTTACCTCCCCTTTTAATGTCTTTTTTTGTCTATTTCATCTTCTTATTAATTTAGTTTTTTTGTTTCTTCATTTGAATAATTATGTGTATGCATTTTGGATATGTAAGACATGTAGTGTACTACATGTGTTATTATAGGCTAATTATTTATGTATAGTCTTTTTCTTGTCGATTGTGCAAGACATGTATTTTCTAAGTCCTGAATCTATTTTAGTATCCAAGTATTGACTCAAATATTTATTTCAAACTTCATAATTCGAGATATTATTCGCTTAATTTTTTATGGTTCGCTATTTTCTTGAGATAATTTGCTCTCTTTTTAATTTTTGTTTAATTCTGTTGTTAATTTTCATGTTGTTTGTGACTTAGTTTTGATTTTGATTATTTTTTTATATTGATTTTTTTTCTTCACAGTTATTCAAAATCAAACTCATAGCATGACTGAAGAAAAACAAACTGATAAGATGATGGGTGTATGTGAGGACCATGGTTACTTCTGAAGGTACAAAAGTAAAATAAGACCATTGCTCTCATAAGTATTCTTTTAAGACACAGACAGTACATCTACTCTTCTCGATCATATATTGACAAGTACTAAGCGACCTACTGGTGTTGATAAAAATAGCCAAATATAGACTTTAAAGCCATTCTAGATAGTAGCCTTATAATCATGTCTTAAGTACCATCAATATATTCTTTCTTTTGTTGGTGAATGATCCTTTTTTATGTTGTTTTTGTTGCGTTTCTTTGAATTTCTTAGTTTCCAAGTCTTGTAAATTCACTTTGTTTCTTTATTTACTATTATTGCATTCCTACTGTAAGAGCTTAACTGATTATAATCATGATTTATATTATATTTCAGTTGAGTTACTTTCAGCCTTTCAGTTCAGTTAATTGTGTTATTCAACCCTATTACATACATGTACAATCAATGTACAAATGTCATTTAACCTGCATCATTTTAATGGTGCAAATTCAAGTACTTAGGATCATTAACAATAGTTTCATTGAGATCACATCATAAGCTGGTCAACTTTTGGTGAGGCCTCCTTACTTTCAAAGGACTCTAATTTTATGATTTGTTAGTAGTAATTCATTTAGGTGTCGTGGGTATTTTCCCAACGCCTATATTTGTACATTTGTGGTTTCATAGATAGACAGTCATAGTCTTACAGTATTCAGTTTTAGATATTTTATTTAAAATTATATGTTTAATACACAGTATTTTCAAATAATGTTTAAGATTTAATAAGTTGTTTTTAATATAATTCTCCCATTATAATGCTTGTGTATGCTTGAGTTAGTCTTCCGCTTGTAGTTAGCAAGAATGAGAGTTCACTTGGGGACCAACAATAATTCCCAAGTGTCGACCACATCCGGGGTGTGGGCTCGAGCTGTGACAGGTCCGTGAAAGGTGTGATCCATTGGAAACGCGGTGAGACTCACATGAAGGTGGTTGCCCTGACAGTTTGTCTCCACGAATGTGAATCCTTCAACACTTCACCCAGCAGCACTACATCAACAATTCCACAAGGACGCAAAAATCCTCCGTATGGGGTTCGGAATTCGTTCAGAATCCCATCAACGCATATATGAGCTATGCTACCTAGTTGGAAACAACAATTCGGACTTAGCAAAATTGATGAAAAAACCAATAGAGGTGATTTGGTCAAAATGTTGACTAAAGTCTACACTTATTAAGAAATGTCAAACGAAACGTTAAACGCCACAAGGTCGTTACGATTACCTTGGGAATCAAACTAAAAGTCATTTTACACCAAACTCAGCATTTCACAGCTTACCACACTGACAAATTTCCATTCGAAGCGTGTTTAGAAAGAAAGTTTACCAAGGTCAAACTTTTGTCAAACCTCAAAAGCTAAAACACCAAATTACACAAGCTCAAAACAAAATCCTCGACACCTGTACCGATCATCACACTAGACCAACATGACCCTTCTACAAGACATGGAACTAACAAAATTTCCATTAGACATCAAAATATCTAGATGTTGACTGAAGTGAACTCTTGCACACCTTAAGCCTCCCAAATGGCAAAAACCACTCAATACTCACCCGACCACCTTGGGAAACATGTCACCCTACCCATCATCATAAAAAAGCTATACGGAAGCTGTGAGAAGGGGGGAAAATAGTAAAAGCACACAAAAATGACCTCAAGGGTCATTACACTTGATGAATTTTGAAATAAACCTTTATAAATGTAATTAATAAAGGATGATTAAATAAGTAATTGACAAAGTTTATAAGATGACTTACATTTAAAATTGTAAATGAATTGATACAATTAAACATTCATATAAATTATTAGAATGCAATCTTGAAGCTAGGTGAAAGAAGTCAACATCCTTTTCTTTATTGTCGTATTGTTATCTCTCTTGTTTTTTCTCACAAACAACATTCTTCCATTTTTTTTTTATACTTGAGTGTTCTTTCGCTGAATGATTCATAATTAGATCTCCTTTAGTTAAAAGATTTCAATCAAATTCAATTTCAACTAGTGAGAGGCTGTTAGTACGTACACTCAGGAATGCAAGAAAACATGACGAGATTATAAGAATAAGTTTAACAATTTCTTTTATTTTTGAAATATCAAATAACCAAAAGCCAAGAAGAAGCAAACTATAGTTGAACAATAGTAGAAATTTGTTAAAAATATCGAATGTTCTAAAGTAAGATATAAATAATATTTATATGGATTTTCTTATAGAGGTTATCGATCTAACACAATTTATTCTTCTCGATATTCCTTACATGATACGATTTCCATCATTTTCATATGTTGTCAAAAAGTTTGAGCCATAATGGACAATATTGTCATTTAAAATATGATCAGAATTTTTCGGAAGACTGTGTTTACAGTAACTTGGTTGAGATTGTGTGATATATCTGAAGATAATTTTTTGAATCATAAAAATCATGTTTTAAATGAAAATATTTTAAATTATGGTCAAACCTTTTGACAAAATATTAAAATGATGGAAATTACTGTATTATGAAAGGAATAGCGAGAAGTATAACATTTCGTTCCATCTATGACCTCTATAACGTAATTCATGTAACAATATGTCTATCCTACTTTATAATATCATATATTTTCAATAAATTTCTAGTATCATTCGATAATAGTTTGCTTCCCTTGTTTACTTTTAGTTAGTTTGTATTTTACAAATAAAATAAACTATTAATCTTATTTTGATTATCTGGTCATGTTTCCTTCCACTCTATAGTGTATTAACAAGCTCTCACTAGTTGAAGCTGAATTTAATTGGAATCTATAAACTAAAGAAGATTAAAAAATGAATCTTTTAGGAAAAATATTTGAGTATCAAAACAGGCAAAAAGAATGTTGGTTGTAATAGAAAAGGAAGATGAAATAATAACGAAACAAATAAAGAATGTTGTGACTTCTTCCACTTAGCATCAAGATTGCATTTTAATCATTTCTCGGAATGTACAATTGTATCAGTTCACTAACAATTTTACATTTAAGTCACCTTATTAACTTTTGTCAATTACTTCTTTGGTTCGTCTTTATTAACTACCCTTTATAAAGGTTTATTTTAAAATTCGTTAGCAAGACCATATGATCTATGAAAGTGTGTTTCCCATCCTTCTCAATCTGAGATTTATGTAGCTTACCCATTTTATGTATTTGCCTCTATTAATTCATGTGTTATATAAGTTAGAGTCACCATTTAGGTGGAATTGTACTAAACGTCAACTTCGGTAGGATCTTTTCCCGTGCTAGCTAATCCGAAGAGAACAACACTCATATATATATATATATATATATATATATATATATATATATATATATATATAGACAGGTAAGGAAATTTCTTGTTGAGCTACGTACTTACTTAAAAACTACTAAACCTCAGTTCCAAGAAATCATATCTTCTACCAAGACATTTACCGAGGAAGCAGAAGCACTTTTGAAGGAAGCTATTCAGGAACAAATGGACCGTTTTATACTTCAGGAACAAGCATAAAGAAATATTTATCACTTTTGTCTTAATCTTAATAAAAAAAAAGGACTTAAGCATCTTGGATTCAAATATTCAAACAGTCTTTCTTGTTATCGAAATCTAAAAAATATATATATATGGAAATAAATTGCATCCAATATACAACATGGATTCTGGCAATGTAGTTGGACTCTCATGTCGATCCGAATGAATCAACCTTTCCACGGAGGTAAATCCTTGCCTTCTAGGTAAGAGGATAGCAAGTTCCAAATTCTGTCTCGGTAGGACATGTATTTCTATTACTATGAAATTCATAAATGAAGTAGTTAATGGTAGGGTTACCATTATCCTTTTTGTAGTGACTAATCTTGTATGTGTTCCTAAGAAAAGGAATTTGTCCATTTTTTGGGGTCTCAAAGGGGCGTGGAAACGCATAAGAACTCTTGAATGGGAAAAGAGATGTAACTTTAGTTCCTTCAGAATCGGTAGTCAATCCTATTTCCGATAGGGGCAGTTGACAATTGAATTCGATTTTTGACCATTATTTTCATATCCGTAATAGTGCGAAAAGAAGGCCCGGCTCCAATTTGTTCAAGAATAGTGGCGTTGAGTTTTCGACCCTTTGACTTAGGATTAGTCAGTTCTATTTCTCGATGGGACGGGGAAGGGATATAACTCAGCGGTAGAGTTTCACCTTTACGTGGTAGAAGTCATCAGTTCGAGCCTGATTATCCCTAAGCCCAATGTGAGTTTTTCTAGTGGGATTTTCTCCCCCGTCGTCGTTTAATGAGAATGGATAAGAGGCTCATGGATTGACGTGATGGGGCAGGGATGACTATATTTCTGGGAGCGAACTCCGGGCAAATATGAAGCGCTTGGATACAAGTTATGCCTTGGAATGAAAGACAATTCTGAATCCGCTTTGTCTACGAACAAGGAAGCTATAAGTAATGCAACTATGAATCTCATGGATAGTTCGATCCTGGCTCAGGATGAACGCTGTAGGCATGCTTAATACATGCAAGTCGGATGGGAAACACAGGAAATGGTGTTTCCAGTGGCAGACGGGTGAGTAACGCATAAGAACCTGCCCTTGGGAGTGGAACAATAGCTGGAAACGACTGCTAATACCCCGTAGGTTGAGGAGCAAAAGGAGGAATATGCCCGAGGAGGGGCTCGCGTCTGATTAACTAATTGATGAGACAATAGCTTACCAAGGCGATGATCAATAGCTGGTACGAGAGGATGATCAACCACACTGGGACTGAGACATGGCCCAGACTCCTACGGGAGGCAGCAGTGGGGAATTTTACGCAATGGGAGAAAGCCTAACGGAGCAATGCCGCATGGAGGTAGAAGTCCCACGGGACGTGAACTTCTTTTCCCGGAGAAGAAGCAATGACGGTATCTGGGGAATAAGCATCGGCTAACTCTGTGCAAGCAGCCGCAGTAATACAGAGGATGCAAGTGTTATCCGGAATGATTGGGCGTAAAGCGTCTGTAGGTGGCTTTTTGATCCCGCCGTCAAATCCAGGGCTCAACCCTGGACAGGCGGTGGAAACTACAAAGCTGGAGTACGGTAGGGGCAGAGGGAATTTCTGGTGGAGCGGTGAAATACGTAGACATCAGAAAGAACTCCAACGCCAAAAGTACTCTGCTGGGCCGACACTGACACTGAGAGACGAATGCTAGGGGAGCGAATGGGATTAGGTACCCTAGTAGTCCTAGCCACATTAGGACTGGATTCCCAACCTCTGTTCTTTTTTCTCTTAACCTTTGTTTTTCAAGCTGCTGTAAGTTTTCGATGAGATCCTTAATAATATCGTAGAAAATTCATGATTTATTTGAGAATAAATTAGAAAATTAATAAAATCAGATAAGCTTTACCGTTTGAAATCTCGATTCAAACATTGAAATTCTTGGATAGTCATGAGAAATCCGGCTTAACTTAATTTCCTTCTTTTTTGGCGCTTCCTTTCCAGTGAAAGACCTTATTAGGCTCCTCTTGTGTATATAAAAAAAAATTGGTTAATGA
>JABWTJ010000038.1:3777613-3937382 GCA_016801875.1 Solanum sitiens
GAATTTTACGAAAATTGTGACTTTTTATGCAAGTTTGTAACATTTATGATAGGTTGTGACCTTTTCGAAAAGTTGTGACTTTTTCGAAGAGCTTTGACTTTTTCGAAGAGTTGTGACATTTTCAGTAAGACACAATTAACATTTGTTCGCACTACCCTTTGGTGGCTATAAATAGAGGGGTTTCCTCTCATTTTAAAATAACGAAAATTCTGAAATTCTTCCTCTGCACAGTTAAATATTTGATCCAGAACTTCTTCTTCTGCACAATTAAATATTTGTGTATTTTTCCACTATTGAGTGGCTCACTAACAAGGACACACTCTGCATTCATTGTGCTCAATTATTTCTTTTCTTGTTTCATTCTATTGTTACATATTTTTCTATGTTTTTTTATACAGTCATTAATTTATGGTTATAATATTAATTGTTATTTTTTATTACATGTCTTAAATTTTGTTGTTTATATTTTTGTAAAGTTACTGTTTTAAGTATTTGCTATAGTACAAACTATATGCAAATCAATCTATGCAGCTTCACAAATAACTTTTTACCGAATACATTTATTTACAATATTCTCCAAAAGAAATCTTTTTTCTCCAAGAGATCAAGCCTAAAGATTTATATGATTTTTTTGTCATAATAATGTTATATTAATAGGAGTAAAAAAAAATAAAGTCAAATAATAGAATTAAAACTAGCAATAATTATAATTATATGATACACAATGATGACTATTCTCTCACACAGTACTTTTTTTGAACATTTGTCCCATTATGCCTTACTTCTCTTTCATACTTTTCAAGGATCCTTAATGTTTTGTTTGTGCACAACTTCAATTCATAACACTATCATAACTATATTACATATCAAATTTTAATTTTGGAAGATTGCATTTTAATTTTCAAACAGATAATGACTACATATTACCTATTGGTATATCATATGATTATGTAATCTTTGCTCTTGATAAACACATTAGTTTTATGTATATATTTTAAGAAAATATTTAATATTTTGAAAGTAATTTATAGTGTTATACTAACGAAAAAAGTGTTATGATTAGTATTATGATTTTTAATTTTGCCTTTTCTTTTAATATACCAAATGGTAAACTAGAATTGAATAACCTCTATACTCTTAAAAAGAGATTTATATAAAAATACTATAACATCAAAATACAAAAAAAATATTATTCTAATAAATTTTAAAGAAGAATATTCTAACCCATGTACTAGTATACAACAAATATAAATCATTTGCAATATACAATAAATATAATAAAAGTACTCATACCTTTTTAAATTTTCTAGAGATAATCTAGATTTTATTCAACACTAACAACTTGTTTTATTTATTCACTTCGTCGCCAATCTTGAAGACACGCTAAAACATGCACCAATTTAGAAACAATGTACTCCTAAATGAATCAAGAAGAAATCCTCCCTTAAAAAATGTAGATTCGGATGCGAACTTGAAACTGGAACACACTTGGATCCCAACTTTGAATTCTTAAAAAGTAAAATCTACAAAAAGAAAAAAAAGATAAACTAGAATAATAAGCCAAGATTTTAACTATACTGATCAACCTAAACTAAGGTTTTCCGGCATAAACTACAGTAAGAAACCCAATAATGGCTAAGTCAACTAATGATAAAAAAGCCTAAACTTATCCTAAATTTCAACTTAAACATACAATACTGCTCAAAATACAATTAATCTGAATGAGCCAAGTCGAGGTCGAAACACACATGAACTATAACTGGGGTGCTTTTTCCTTTCAAAGGGCCATTGAATGATGTAAAGCAATCAATAACGCCATGGGAACACAAAAACAAAAACAACAATACCCAAATCAATAAATGATATCACAAATGGAAAGAAATCTAAAAATGCAAATATGGGACCCGCGCACAGATTAACAAAATCTACTCCATCATGAGGTCCCAAATTTCTCAAGGATGTTGTGCCCCAAAAATGGGCACAATCCGAACTACCATCGAGCCTAAATAGTATCCCCATTAATTTAGCTCAAAGGAATCAACAATAGAGAATTAAGGAAGAACTTGCGGAGATAAACAATGAAAACACAACATTAATTTCTCCCGGATTGTGCCCATGTAACTCCCCAATCAACTCCACCAAAAAACACTCAAATCCTTGAAAACAAATTCTCTTAATCGCCCATACACCAAGTTAGAAATAATACATGCCAGCTGAAAAATAGGTCTTTTAAAACACCAAGTAGATTAGGTCAGCAGAGTTGACCCTCCGCAAACCGGCATGAGGCTTGCGAACATAGAGTCTAGGACAATCAACCATTCGTGAATGCAGCCAATGTACAAAGAACACGAAGGGGGCTACGCTCCGCGAATGCGTGAGATCCACACGAAGGCAGAGACCCAGACACTTGGTCTCCATTAACACGGCACCTTCAACACTATATTAGTAGTTACAAGGAAGCCAAAGTGCTCCGTCTGGGGCTTGGAATTCATTCTAAATCTGTCAATGCAAACAAATTATGCTACCTAGTGGCCGGAAACAACATTCTAAATGCAAAAAAATCAATGAAACAACCAACAAAGGTCATTTGGTAAAAACATTTTACCAAAGACTACGTTTATAAAGAAAAACCAAATAAAACTATAAGCACCACAAGGTCATCACAATCACATCGAAAACTAAATCAAAGGTCGTTCGAGGCTAAACTCGCCATTTCGAAGCTATTAACGCAAACATAATTCCATTCAAGTGTGTTTACCAAGAAAGTTGACCAAGGTCAAACTTTGGGCAAAACTCAAAAGCTAAAACGCCTAATTAGACAAATTTCAAATAAAAGCCTCTACACCGAAGATGATCATCAAACTAAAGAAAATTACCTTTCCAGAGCTGATAGAACTGACATAATTTCAACTCGACATCAAAATATCCAAATGTTGACTGAAGTCAGCTCTTTCAAATATTAAGCCTCCCAAAGGGTAAAAACTAATCAAAACTCACCTGACCACCTTGAAAAATTTTCACCCAACTCAGCACCATACAAAAGCTACGAGAAGGGGGAAAACAATAAAATCACACAAAAATGAACTCGAGGGTCATTACTTTACGAATTTTGAGAGAAACCTTTTATTAACAAAGGCGAACCAAAGAAGTAATTGAAGAAGTTTATAAGACGATTTAACTTTAAAGTTGTAATTGAACTAATACAATTCAACTTTCAGATAAATGATTAAAGTGCAAACTTGAAGATAGGTTAAAGAATTTGCAACATCCTTTTGTTTTTGTCATTATTGTTTACTGTCCTTTTTATTTCTCAAAGCTAACATTCTTTTTGTTTGTTTGATACATGAGTGTTCCTTTGCCGAATGGTTCATATTTAGATCTTCTATAGTTGAATGATTTCAATCAAATTCAGTGTCAAGTAGTGATAGCCTATTAGTACACTTTGCAATGCAAGAAAAAAACATGACGAGATTTTAAAAATAAGCTTAACAATTTCTTTTATTTTTCAAGTATCAAATAACCAAAAGTTAAGTAGATGCAAACTATTGTTGAACAATACTAGAAATTTGTTAAAAATATATGATGTTCTAAAGTAAGATAGACATAATGTTATATGAATTGTCTTATACAGGTTATGGATGGAACAAAATTTATTCTTCTCGATATTCCTTACATGATACGATAATTTCTATCATTTTCATATCTTGTCAAAAACTTTGAGCCATAATTGACAATATTGTCATTTAAAATATGATCAGAATTATCCGGAATACTATTGGTCATATTGTGTGATATATGTTAAGATAGCCTTGCGAATAATACAAATCATATTTTAAATGAAAATATAGTCAATTATGGTTCAAATCTTGTGACAAGATATGAAAATGATGAAAATTATCAAATCGTGCATGGAATAGAGAGAAGCATAAAATTTCATTCAATTGATGCCTCTATAATGTAATTCATATAAACCTTATGTCTATCCTACTTTATAATATCATATATTTTCAATAAATTTCTAGTATTGTCCGATAATAGTTTTCTTGTTGTTTACTTTTGGTTAGTGTGTATTTTACAATTAAAACAAATTGTTAATCTTATTTTGATTATCTTGTCATATTTCCTTCCACTCTACAGTGTATTAACAAGCTCTCACAAGTTGAAGTTGAATTTAATTGGAATCTATCAACTAAAGAAGATTCAGATGTGAATCTTTCGGTAAAAAAGATTCAACTATCAAAACAAAGAAAAAGAATGATTGTTGTGATAGAAAAGGAAGATAAAATAATAAAGAAACAAATAAAAAGATGTTGCGATTTCTTCCACTTAGCTTCAAGTTTGTATTTTAATCATTTCTTTGAATGTTGAATTGTATCAATTCATTAGCAATATTAAATTTAAGTTACCTTATAAGCTTTTGTGATTACTTCTTTGGTTCATATGATCTATTAACAACCCTTTATAAAGGTTTAGTTCAAAATTCGTTAGCAAGAACAGTATGACCTATCCAAGTGTATTTCCCATCTACTCAATGTGGGACATATCTAGCTTAACCACTATATGTATTAGCCTCTATCAATTCATGTGTTTTATACGTTAGAGTCATACCATTGTTATTCCCTGTTGTTAACCCAGACCATGGTAATCTAAAAGCTTAGAAATCTTTAACATCTCCCTTTGACATTTGAGTCATTTTGTGGCCATTAAATTGTTCCTACATTTATTCAACAGATTTTTTACATAACCCAGGAACTTCTCGGTTATCCAATAGTCTAATTTTTTACAAACTGAACTTGTCAAAGTCACCTTCTAAGTACACCTATACTACACGTCAACTATGGTAGGATCTTTTTCCGTGCTAGCATAGTTTGAAGAGAACCAAAACATAAAACAAATTAAACTTATTTTGCAAAATGAATATACAATAAATATAATAAAACTACTAATACTTTTTTAAATTTGCTCGAGATTATCCAGATCTTCCTCAACACTACTAAGTTACATTAGTTATCCACTTTGTAGCCAATCTTGAAGACAAACTAAACTATGCACCAATTTAGGAACACTGAAATCCTAAACAAAATTAAGAAGGTGTCCTACCATACTAAATACAGACTCGAATGCGACACTTGAAAACGGGAAAACTAATATATCACAAGTCATTGAGCTTGAATTGTAAATCTAACTTTGGGCATTTTCCACCAAAGTGGGAAGTTAAAATCTTTAGTGCCATTCTCAGTTTATCCACCAAAACATTATCTAATTCAATTCTAGCATCCAAACCTCCACTGACAACTCTATATTGCTTTAGATCATTCATGAGTGAATCTTAAAGTCCTTTACCTAGAGTATACTTACTGTACTATCAGTAATTGATTCTGATTTTCAATGCCAATGGAAGCAAGGTCAATAAATAGTTGTAAATTTTAAGTTACATATCTTCAATATCCTTTGTTCTTTTGCTTAGGAAAGGAAGGATTTTTTTTTAATAATTAAGGTTCATCCATACAAAAAGAACTGTTCTATATGATCCAGTTCCATTCACATCTCTTTCTAGACAATTCCTAACAAAGGAAAGAGATGCATAAAAAATATAGACATAATTTAGTGTCATAGTTGGATCCTTTGTCTTCCTTCCATATTCCGCTAGTGCGTCGGCTAATTCATTAGCCTCCCTCGGGATATGATTCAATGGAGGTTCTTCCAGTTGTTGGAGCACTGACCTGCAATCGGCAAAAATATGTGAGTATATAACATTATCGTTCTTTAGAGAGTTTAGTAATACCTATGAGTCTGTTTCCACCAATAAGTGCTTTATGTTTTTTTCTTTAGCAAGAGTCAGTCCATGTAATAAGGCTAACAGTTCAGCGTGGTACGCACTTTGCACTTTGAGTTTACAAGAAAAAACTGTTATCCATTCTCCTGCTTTGTTCCTTATTACTCCTTCGGTGCCTCCATTAGTTGTTTTAGGCTCAAAGGATCAGTCAATGTTCATCTTAAGGTATTCATCAGGGGTTTAAGCCATGTGATAGGGATCGATTGTTTTGGAAGATTGCAACATAAAGTAACTATATAGTCATTCTCCTTATTTTCTAAGTTACAAAGGAAATTACAGTTATATATACCACGAGCCTTGTATATCATTCTCCTTCAACTTTGTTTAATTAAAACTCAATATTCATTTCATTTTTACATAATTCAAGGAGGAGGAGGAGGAGGAGCTCAAACTGCAAAAGGATATCTAAAAATGATGAAAAAAAAGACAATTCAAAACCCCAAGAAGAAGAAGAAGAAGAACAAGCTCAAACTACATATTAATATACTTAATACGCCTTAAAGGATATCTAAAAATAAATTTAAAAAAAAAGACAATTCTAGTAAAAAATATAATATCTAGTTAAAACTTAAAACTATGCAAAAGGGATATTGGATAGTTTTGTTTTGTTTTAATTTTTTTTGTATATGGTTAGTAACCGAATAACCAAACCAAACCAAACCGAAATCGATAACCAACCAATAAATGTATATTATATTTTGTTTGATTTGTTTGATAATTTTAAAACCAATTAAGTTGTTTTGGTTTGGATTATAACCAATAACCGATCCAAACCAACCCGTGAACACCCCTAATGTTGTAATTAGGGGTGTGCACGGGTCGGTTTGGATTGGTTATTGGTCAACGATTTTATAATAATCAAAACCAAAGCAAACCAACTATAATATATATTTATCGGTTTGGTGGTTATTGGTTTCGGTTTGTTTTGTTTTTGTTATTCGGTAATTAACCATATACAAAAATAAAAAAACAATTCATTCAAAATGTGGAAAAATGACAACAATCCATTTAAAATGAAAAATTATTATAATGACTTAATTTACTGACCTTTTGATCACTAAATTTACTATCAATAAAACTTTATAATTCTCTATATTGGCCTAGAAGGAAGAAACAATAACATTTTCAATCCCATAAAGAATTGTCATAGACACTCATATACATGAAATCAATAAGATAAATGTTTTCATCTTGGACATTTTTGCTTTCAATAGGTAAATATATTTATGTATGTATGTATGTATATATATATATATATATATATATATATATATATATATATATAAGATCTTTAAAATTATTTATAAAAATAATATATTCAATATGTAAATTAATAATATATGTCTATAATTCATCGATTCGATTATTTCTTCAATTATTTCGAATAAAATCATAACCAAATAAACTACTATCGGTTTTCAAAAATCTAAAACCTAACCAAGCCAAACTCAAATAAAATTAGTTTTATTTTATCGATTTGGTTTGATTTTTGGGTTTGGATCATTTTTATCCAAACTGTGAACACCCATACTTAAAACTATGAGTATGAGAAAGATTAGGATCATCCATTTTTCATACTTTGTGGAGAAGGATAGTTGTGCATCAAAAGTTTTTTTTTTAAAAAAAATCTAACATTGTAAAAGTTACCGTCTAGGTACAATTGTACTGTACGTCAACCACATTAGGTTCTTTTCCCGTGCTCGGTGAATCTATGGAGAACAACAATGTACAACAAATATAAATCAATTGTAACAACAATACCCAATAAATATAACAAAAATACTATACTCTTTTCTATTTGTTCGAGATTATCCAGATCTCCTTAACACTAGCGGGTTGTTTTAAATTTTCACATCGTAGACAATCATAAAGATAGACAAAATATTGCACCAATTTAGGAGTCAATGAACTCCTATATGAATCAAGAAGATGTCTTCCCGTACCAAATAAGACTCATATGTGACACTTGAAATTGGAACAACTAATACATCACATGCGATAAATAACACTTACTCAAACATCATTACAAGTGCATAGCCAACTGATTCAAGGTCGTAACGAGGATCCAAAAAATATGAAATAAAAATTATCTTTTTTGTTTTTGTTGTATCACCCAAATACTTACCAAAATTTTCTTTCATCTTCGTTACTATATCACTTAAATCAGTATCTTCACTTGCAATTGTTTACATCCAAAGTTTTATAAATAAGGTGCAACTTCATGAGACTCAAAAAATGATAATAACTCAATAAAATTAAATTTAAAAAAGATTTAAGATTCCACGCCTAATTTTAGGAAATAACTAGGAAACCAATTAATTAATTAATTAGAATATAGCCAACGAAACCAATATATTCTTTGTAAGAGTTCAAGTTGTTTTGAGGGGAAGTATAATCACCCTTCAGAATTCACAATTGTGAGTCCAGGCTAAACTCAGTTTTTTTAAAACAAACTGATAAGGAGATAAAAATAAAGTACAAATATAAGAAACATAAAATATATACAAATATTATATTAAATAATAATATGAAAAACAACATAATACTTTCCTATCATTAAAAAAAATATACATTAAAAATATTGTTCAAATGTCTTTCGAGTATCTTCCCTGGAAAGCAACTTTAGGTACTTGTAAACAAACTTAGTAAAATTATTGTTTCTGATTTAATATGAATAAAATAAATAGAAAGAAATATAGTTATACAAAATAAAATCCATGTTATAAACACGAAAGGCTTGAAAATCAACGATAATTTCTTTATCGGCTAATTTCAACGTATAATATATATGAGTATAAATTAAAAATTTCAACTTTTAAAAAATAGGGAGGCCTTGAAAACCATCGATGAAAGCTTTTTCATTGGCCAATTTTAATATATACCTTAAATAGAATTGCTAAAAAAATATAAAAGACAGTTATTTGAAATATGAATCACCTAAAAACAATAATAATATAATGATAACCGCAGTAAATTTATTATCTAAAGCTTAAAGATAAACATAGAAGTAAAGAATTAATGCAAAATAGTTCTTAACAATAATCACTAAAGGTAAATTTATTATGTAATACTTAATGTCAAATAGAGAAGTAAAGAATTAATGAAAAATAGTTCTTAACAACAATCACTAACAATGGAAAATTAATAATCAAACAAAGTAGGTTAACAAACGTGGGGAAAAACATGAACTGCCATCAAAATTAACCAAAACTAACCAAATTAAATAACAAATCATTATTTAATGAACAAAAAGGTTGTCTAGAAAAGTTTACCATCACTGGAGAACAACCAAAGCTACAACAACCATCTAAACTAAAATTATCACACTAAAAAAATGTAATAATACTTGATCAAACTTAACAAAAAAAAGAATATTACTTGTGGAGTTTTAAGTTTTTTATCCAGATCTAAAGAGTAGATTAAAGCATTACTAAAATAACAACAACCTTAGTAAAATTAAACAACACTACCAAAGATGTTGGCAAAAGAGATGAATGACTGCTCAAATAAGATGTTAACACAAGAAACTGATCTTTTCTATCGTTTTTCTAAAACAACAATACAAGTCTTTAAATAGAACTTGGAAACAAACAAACCGAGAAAAAAAATAGGGCCCTAGTTTTGGACTAATTCATTACCCACTAACTGACTAACATCAACTAATTAGGACTCTTGGAGCTAGCTAACTGGAAACACAAAAGACTCCTAAAAGTACTTCCACTAATAGCAATAAACTTTTGAATCAGTCAACTAAAAAAAGACATTCTCAAAAATAAAAAGCAAAAGAAACACAAGAAAGATCAAAATAGACTTCAAAACAGTTGACACAAGAGTAGCAAATCTCATCAGAAATGGAGGGTTGATGAAGACCTGGTTAATTTTTGTTAGTTGTTGTTGACCAAAAAACCTGAAAATGAGAAGAAAAAAAACCATAAAAGGGGAGTGCGTAAGAGGGTTGTTTTTTGGTTGCGCGAGCTTGAACTTGATCGTGCTGGTCACAGTTTTGAGCACAAATGAAGTGAAGCAGTGATGTTTTTCTATTTTTCTGGTGAAATCTGATGGTTTGTTTTTCATACACTGAAGTGGCGAAGAGGACGGGCTATGGGTTTTGGTGGTGAGATCTGGGGGGTCGTTTGTCGTCCACTGGAATGGCGAAGAGGATGGAGTGGGGATTTTGATTGTAAGATTTGGGGGTTTGTTTGTATTCACTGGAGTGATGAAGAGTATGGAGGGGGGTTTTGGTTGTGAGATCTGGGGATTCCTTTGTGTTCATTGGAGTGGTGAAGAGGACGGGATGGGGTTTTGGTGGTCAGATCTGGTGCTTAGTTTGCCGTTTGTTGGAGTGAAAAAGAGGATGGAGTGGGGTTTTCATTTTGGGAGGTGTGGTTGTATAGTGGAGCTACTGTTGGTTGTTATTTGGTGCTCTGGTTCATCGGAGGGTGGATCTCCTCACGGATAGCAGCGTGAGAAGGGAGAAAGGAGTGTAAGTCAGTGATTTTGGGTCTCGTAGGAGCTTTGAGCTCATTTGGTTATCGTGTTCTACCGAAACTTGGAGCTCACCTATGAGTTCTTCTACCGGTGATCAGAGGTTGTGGTGAGGGAGAAAGCTAGAGTGTGGTTGGTGGTGGAGGCTTTCTGGTGGTTTGGTGGTGTCTTGTTTGTTTTCTTCTCCAGCTGTAAGGAGAGAAGACGAGTCGTGGTTTGAGTTGTTTTGAAAAACAATGGTGAGTTGAGATATAGACATGGAGGCGAAATTATTTTTTAGGACTCTCCCTTTTAGAAATTCCTCTCCCTCACTCCCCTTCCCCTCACCCACCCACCCCAAAAAAAAAAACTAAAATATTTCATCACTTATTTACTTCATGATTAAGTAAAGCATCATAAAAGCAATAAAAAGTTATTGACTATTTAAATTGTGCTAAAAACGATATGATCATTAAATATTTATATATGTAATTCATTAGTTGTATTTAATGAATTAATAGATTGTGCTCAATAAGTATAATTAATAGCATTAAAAATTTAATTTAATGAAAAATGATGGTTTAGAAAATGAAAACAATATTTCATAATCTATCTACTTTGAAAAAAATATTAAAAATTGAAATCAAACAAAATTCAAAATAAACTAATAAAAATCATAACATTTTAAAAAATAAGGATAATCATCAATAATCGTATAAAGTTGGAGAAAATATATTTTGAACTATTTAAAAAATAAAAATCTAAGTATTAACTCTAACAATGTTTGTCCAAAATTGAGTGTCAACAACAATTAATTGATTCAAATAAAGAATGATCGCACAAATTTCAAGAAAACGATTATTCTATGTGACATAAACTAATCCAGATATTTTCAAAGTAAGGATAAAACCGATTGAAAGAAATTTGATAATTCTTTTCACGTGCATCCAATATATCGTTGCTTCCTAGTTCACCTGCAATGGTTCCAACTTTAACAAAAAAATTCTCAACGTCATGTCTCAGGCCAATTTCATGAGAAGCATAATTTGAAAATGTTTTCTCAAAGCATAAAGATTTTTGCAATTGAGTTGTTCATCATCACAACTTTATCTTGAAACCTTTTAAACCTTGCAGGAGATTTCCTAACCTATTGCACGACATGTATATCACGTTAAATAAATGAATATTTTTCTTTTAATTATCGTGAATGATAAGATTCACAATCTGCACCGTACACCTCACTTGAATGTGATTACCGTAGATCAAATTAGTTTCCATCTTAGTCAACTGCTTAGAAAGTTCTTACAGTCACATCAATTGAGCTGGCATTATCAATTGTGAAAGTGAAGATTTGATTTATCTTTACGCAAGTACTTAACAAATTAAGTATTTTCTAATGCATATTTACATTCACTGTTGATCCAATGGGCAGTGATACACATGTAATTAATTTGTTGTATGAGGTTGGACCACTTTTGTAAACTCTTAAACCATCTTTCTCAACAAAGCTAAAAGAAATTCCATCGACTATTATCATATGGTATAAAATTTCTCTACACTCTTCTTCATTAGATTTTCAAGAGACAACAATTACTTCACCTTGACTATTTTCCCGGTTCATCTTTAGGAGTTAGGACTAACAAAGGAAAATATATATATGTAATTACTCTTATATATTAGAGAAAAATATTAGATGAGGTTAATATACCTAAAAATGTAAATATGGTAACTCTTAACTAGTTAACGATTTATCGAAATTAAATAATCCTCCTCACACCTATAAGCCGTTAATTATAAAACTCTAATACGCCCATTTACATTATTTTTTCATTGAGCACATTTATTATATTCCACAATTTTGTTTATCTCTATTCATATATACAAAAAAATAAAATAAAGTGTATTTAAACGGAATTGAAAAATGAGATATTTTAAAGAACGCAATGAGAACACATAAGAAAGGATCAAAAGGATTCTTTCGAGGAGGAAGTACCTAACTAGAAACAAGAAGAAGATATTGATGGTACTGAATAAATTTTAAATCAATGAGCGCAAGCTAGTTGAACCGCTTTAGACCTAAATGACACACAACATAGTGACAACCTAAATGACAGTCATTAGAATGAAGATCCATTTTTGAACTTATAATTTGTTTCACGTTTATCATGCACTCTCAAATATATTTTTCAGGCGAGCCAGAGCTCAATAAAGTTACATGTGAAGATAATCTTTGTATCATCTCATACTTCGAAAAGCCAAACAAGTTAAACTTCACTTTTTAGTTTTGGTTCAATTTCAAAGGACCATAACTTTAAGCACATAAAGAGTCATGTGGCCCGTGATATATCACATCGAAGTTCTTTGAGTCCTCTTTCCAACACCACGAGTCTTCTATACTTACTCTTCTATTTTAGGTATAGAGCCTCATTTATTTTTTCCCTAATATATTAGAATAATTATATATTATTTTGCTTGGTTAGTCCTGATAACGCTCAAGGTGGAGGCTAGGGTTTGGCTTAAGACTGTGTTTAGCACTTTACTCCAGTGACAGCATATGACAGATGCTACTAGGGAAAGGGTAGTGCTGATTTATCGTTTGATGAGGGGCTAACCGGTCAATGTATGGATATTTTGCGGCAAAATATGCTGAAATTTAGGACCAATAAGCGATGGTGTTTCTCTTATAGGAGCATCATTACTAGGATCCTATAGGCATTATTCATTAAGGAGGAGGTTAATGATGTGTGTCCTCCCTATGCCCCCCATTTAATGTGCCACTTGGTTGACGTCAAGCACACTAAAGCAAACTATCCTTCCCACGGGCCCATTATGACTGCCATGGATTGGAAAGCTCGTGATGATTGTTGGATGGGATGCATGTTTGGTATGGCTGAATTGAAATTGCGGATTGGTGGTCACCCTGTAACTAAGGAGGAGATGGACACACTAGCTGAGCAGTACCATTTGACGAACAGTGTCATGTACATGTGGCCTATGGGTCCGGCATTCCAGGAACCAATTGATGATGATGATGCGACGGCTGATATATAGGATGGCTTGTATGAGGATAAGTTCGAGTCCACTAGCACCTGAGATGATGTTTCAGACGTGGCCTAGAGGCCAACATGGAGTTCTCTTTTACCTTTGCACTTTGTTTTAATTTTGAACACTGAGGACAGTGTAGTGTTTAAGTGTGTGGTGGAAGTTGAACTTTCTTGTACATAGTTTATCGCTTTATTGAGTCTTTTTTATTTTTAATAGGGTTCCTCGCATTTTGTTTTCGGTTCTTTTCCCGAGGATAGTCCCTTTAAACCGTTTAGGTCTAGTTATTGCTTTATTAAGTCTTAGAGTCGTCTAGGAATGACATTTCTTGATGAAGGATAGATGACGACCGTCTTAAGGGAAAATTAGTCATTAGTAGTAGAAGTTTGAAACCTTTCTCTTTGGCACTTTGAAACCTTGTCTTCGTAGTTGGCTAGACGTCATGGGTGGCTACACTTTGTTTGCAATAGTAAGATAGTAACCATAAAAACAAGCATTATCTCTTTGTGTTTGACTCTAATTGGAAAATAAAAGAAGATGGTCTTAATTGACTGGCCACACCGTAATGCATTATATGTGGGCATGCTACATGTTTGGTCCCTTATGTGTTAAGTGATTCCATGTGTGAGGATGTTTGTTTAGCTTTGCATTGAATAACATCTAGAACTTTCCCCAAGGGTCCCCAATGAGTAACTTGTGTGAATTGTGGAATGTGATTGAGGCGTTTCTTTGAATAGCCAAGTTTGAATGTCCCTTGTAAGCTTCCAAATAAAATACCTCTAGCTTAGCCCCATTAAGCCTTGTAGCCTTAATTTGTTCTAACCCACTTAATTGAGCCAAATCCCTTTTATTAATACCATTAGTTTGATCCAAAAGTCGTTAATGCACTATATTGAGTTGAAGAAAATGACAACTTTGGTTGAATAGAATAGGGTGGTAGTGGTTTTGTGGAAAAGAAAAGAAAGAAAAGGCACACAAATGAGACCCCGTAAGACATACAAGTTTTTGAAGGTATCAAAGTAAATCAAACAAAAACTATGTATATACAAAAAGGGGTTGTGCAAAAACAAGGGGTTCAAGTGCAAGTGAAGGCAAGAAAGTGAAGTCAAGTGGAAAACATATAATAAGGAAAGAATAAGTTGTGAATGGTAGCAAGAAATTCTAAATATGTTCATTAGGGAGAATGAGTCACTAAAGTTTACCCAAATGTATCCTCCCTTACCTAAAGCCAACATTACAACCGAATGAAAGTCCTCTTGATTCCATGTGAACATTTTGTGAAAATTAAAGTACACTAAGAGCAAGCTTATGGCATGTTAGGATATGTGGAACTTCATTTGTGAGGGTGAGAGTTCATGTTATGAAAAAATGGTCTTAATAATATAATGAATTGTTGTTAGTGTTAAAAGAAAGGCTATACTTATATTGTTGAGGGCATTCACGAAACATGTTTGGTGCTTAATCTTGTGGTTTGTTTCTATGATTTGCATTAGCCCATTATTATTTGAAAAGAGTCATGAATCGAGGTTGTGAATTGTTTGATTGGTAGACTATAAAGAAGAGTTGAAATTATTGCATAAAGTGCACCAGAAGTTCATAATTAAATATGTTTGGTCAATTGTGAAGCAAAGGCGTTGAGAGTCTGATGTAATAAGATAGAGTTTGTTCGAGGACTAACAAATTTTTAAGTGTGGGGTGGTGATCTTGGGCATATTTATATGCCCAATTATGAAAAATTACTCATTTTAACGTTAGTTTAGAATATTATCTAATCTAACTAGAATGTTTTATCGAAATATTGTGATTATTGCACACTAATAGACATGATTAGTGATTTTTTAGGTTACTAAGGGAAATGATCAAGTATTGGAAGGAAAAGGAGTTGAAACCGACAAGAAGCAGCCAGGCGCGACACCCCAGCCACCTTGGGGCAGCAAGGGCACGAGGCGCCAGGCCAAGATTAAATGAGGGTGATTTCAGGCGCACTAGCAGCACGGCGCGCCAACCTGCCTGGTGCGATTCTGGCTCGGCGCCTTAGCTAGGTGCGGAGTTTTTGAAGAAAGTTAAAATTAAAAGGACTCCTAGTTGAAGTAGAATTTGACTTTATTTTCCTATTTAATATAAATAGACCCTTAGGGCCTCATTGTTACGGTTCGACTTTTAATTGGTGGGCAAGAGAAAGAATTCAAGTTTGTAATAGTTTTAATCTCCTAACTTTTTTATTTTTCAAAAATCACATGAACAATCGTTGTATGTGATTTTTGAATTGTATGAGTAACTAATCGCCCTAATTCTTGGGCTGCAGCTATGAATTGAATGTTGAATATTGTTTGCTTTTGAATTAATTCTTGGTTGTCAACACAAGTTACTTCTATATTCTTGTTTTACTATTTTATGCTTGATCACCATAAGATAAACTTAGTGTCTAATCTTAAAATCGAGAGAGGAGGGATAAGATAAACTTGAGGATATAGAGAGCTCGATCGACTCATTAGATTGAGGTAATTTGTGTTCAGGAGTGATGCCCGGACGAAAAACTTGCTTGGTTATGAAATAGGATGAAATATAAAAGCTCGCCAATTAGCTTACTTATCCTCGCTCAACAATGTAGTTAGGTATCTAATCGGGGTAGGCGACAAGAGGTGTGTAGCTCGACTCATATAATTAACCCTATAAACCACTAACTTGACAACCAAAATTAGTTCTAAGCTATACTGTGATGCATGAGATTAAACATACACTGCAGCCTTGCAATTGTCTTTCTCTTGCTTGAAATACCATCTTTAAGTCATTCAATCTTAGCTACTTTTATTCATTGCTAAAGTAGTCATAGTAATAATAAATCATCAACTCTTGAAACAATTACTTTTAGTTCAGTTGTAGAATTAAGTTTGAATATGAATCGATCATAAGTCCCTTGGGAATGATAACTCGTTTCTAACAAGAGTCTATATTACTTGCGCGACCACGTACTCTTGCGTGTATCTAGGGGAGCAACCGTGTTGACTTCTCAGACTCGCCGAATGGAACGGCGAGCCTGTCTTTGGTCGCCTCAAGTTACTAAATTCAGGACATCAGGGATCAAGCGAAAAGGCGAGAGGCTCCACTTGGTGGATCGTCATGTCGACTCGGCAGATCGCCTAGTCGACTTGGCGGATCGCCTAGTCGAATAAGAAGTGAAAATTTTCCTTTCTCTAAACCCAGGGTGTTACATGCCGGCTCTTACTCTTCGAGATATCACCTCATATCCTACTCATTTAGAGGTCATGAGTATTCATTCTTGCCTCATCAATTTTAGTCTTTAGTCTAGATTCATTTATGGTGACCAATCCCTTCAACCTACAATCATTCAATGTGGACAAAAACTATCTATTCCACAACAATTACATCGATAATCAACAATTCATAACATAAGCTTTACTCTCAAAACATTCTATCTCTTAGTCATTCCATATGCTTGACTCTCAAAGCAATTTAACATTATAATCATCTGATAAGCTTCAATCCCAAAGCAATTCTAATCATAAATCATCTTATAAGCTTTACTATCAACAATCTATGTCTATATGCTTCACTCTCAAGCAATTCTAATCATACTTCATCATATTGTTGAAGAAGAAGGAAACTGACGATTGGAACATGTCAAAGGAACAGGTCCAAAGCAGTTGACTGACTTGTCTACAACAAGTGTTGATGAAGAAGGAAGATGAGGATTGGAACATGTCAAAAGGAACAGGTCCAACGAACAGGTCCAACGAAGCTGACTGGCGAGTTACAACACTGCTGAAGAATTAGAGTCACATTAGGATTAGATTACCTATGTTAATTAGGTTATATTTCGTCTATAATTATATTATTGTTAGGATTAGTTTACTATTAGAATTATAGCACAATCAGGATTTAATCATTATTATTATTATAGTAATAATATGTATTGTAGTAGGACTCTAAGTATAGTTAACTTAGGACTCTACAATTCTCTCCTATATAAGGAGTATGTACTTAACATTATTACTTATCAATTCAATAATTGATCACATATCAATTCAATAATTGATCACATATCAATTCATCTAATTGATCACATATCAATTCATTAACAATAATATCAATAACACCAATATTGATCAAACCGATCCATACTATCATATACTATCAATATATCAATACAATCCTTGATTTCTCTACATGAAATATCTACATGGATTTGTTCATGGTATAAGAGCTTAAAGCTCTTCCGCTCTCTGAGTATTGATCATCAAAAAAAAAAAAATCCACACGTTGCAATGGTCCATTCTACCAAAAAACATGTCAACCTCTTTACTTCACCAAATAATTGTCACTTGCTCCATTAAACTTAAGCCAGCAAATTATCTCATAAAGAGGACAAACATATCTCAATTGATTCATATCACAAAGAATGAACCAAGTAAATGTAGTTGTTCCACTGGACAGACTGCTAGGGAAGTTGTAGCGGCTAAGAAGGATGCAAAAGATAGTGGGATCATAGATGATTGGAAGGAGAGAGATGTGTTACTAAGAAGTTGGATCTCAAGCACCTTGACCGAAGAAAGCACGCAACTAATTGTGGGCTGCTCAACCGCCAAGGAGATGTGAAAATAAAAAAAACGAATAACATATATTCAAGCAACAAAAGCAATTAATTTGCTAGAGGTTTAGGTAAGGCACAATATCCACTCTTAATCAATTTAATGCTCTCACAGGTTTTGATATAAGAGAAGAGAAAAAAAAGTGTCATAACAAAACCAAAACATGGTATTATCTGTCCAAAAAGGCAGGGAAAGAGGAAACAAAAACATCAATATACCGAAGCATTGACAAAATAAGTTTTTGCTGGGTATTTAAAGTTTTTTTTGGATTTCGGCAACAACAACATCAATATATACCGAAGTATTGGCAAAATAAGTTTTTGCTGGGTATTTGATCTTTTTTTGCTGGATATTCAAAGCAAGATAGGAGTAACCGTTCCTCTACTCACTAGCTTGAGGGGAAGTGTTGAAGAAGAAGGAAACTGACGATTGGAACATGTCAAAGGAACAGGTCCAACGCAGTTGACTGACTTGTCTACAACAAGTGTTACAAAGAAGTTGAATCTCAAGCACCTTGACCGAAGAAAAGCACGCAACTAATTGTGGGTTGCTCAACCGCCAAGGAGATGTGAAAAAAAAAGAAGAAAAAAGAAAGAAAGAATAACATATATTCAAGCAACAAAAGCAATTAATTTGCTAGAGGTTTAGGTAAGGCACAATATCCACTCTTAATCAATTTAATGCTCTCACAGGCTTTGATATAAGAGAAGAGAAAAAAAGTGTCATAACAAAACCAAAACATGGTATTATCTGTCCAAAAAGGCAGGGGAAGAGGAAACAACAACATCAACATACCGAAGCATTGACAAAATAAGTTTTTGCTGGGCATTTAAAGTTTTTTTTTGGATTTCGGCAACAACATCAATATACCGAAGCATTGGCAAAATAAGTTTTTGCTGGGTATTTAAAGTTTTTTGCTGGATATTCAAAGCAAGCTTAGGAGTAACCGTTCCTCTACTCACTAGCTTGAGGGGAAGTGTTGAAGAAGAAGGAAACTGACGATTGGAACATGTCAAAGGAACAGGTCCAACGCAGTTGACTGACTTGTCTACAACAAGTGTTGATGAAGAAGGAAGCTGAGGATTGGAACATGTCGAAAGGAACAGGTCCAACGAAGTTGACTGACGAGTTACAACACTGCTGAAGAATTAGAGTCACATTAGGATTAGATTACCTATGTTAATTAGGTTATATTTCGTCTATAATTATATTATTATTAGGATTAGATTACTATTAGAATTATAGCACAATTAGGATTTAATCATTATTATTATTATAGTAATAATATGTATTGTAGTAGGACTCTAAGTATAGTTAACTTAGGACTCTACAATTCTCTCCTATATAAGGAGTATGTACTTAACATTATTATTCATCAATTCAATAATTGATCACATATTAATTCATCTAATTGATCACATATCAATTCATTAACAATATGATCAATTTATCAATAATTGATCAATCTATCAATATTGTCAATACATCAATACAATCATTGATTCTTCACATATCTGTGAGAATTCTTCATGGTATCAGAGATTAAATCTCTTCCGCTCTCTGATTATTGTTCGTAAAAAAAAACGAAAAAAAATTCACACATTGCAATGACCCATTCTATCAAAAACCATGTCAATCTCCTCACTTCACCAAATAATTGTCGCTTGTTCCATTAAACTTAAGCCAGCAAATTATCTCATAAAGAAAACAAACATATCTCAATTGATACATATCACAAAGAATGAACTAAGTAAAAGTAGTTGTTCCACTGGACAAACTACTAGGGAAGTTGTATCGGCTAAGAAGAATGCAAAACATAGTGGCATCATTGATGATTGGAAGGAGAGAGATGTGTTACTAAGAAGTTGAATCTCAAGCACCTTGACCGAAGAAAAGCACAAACTAATTGTGGGTTGCTCAACCGCCAAGGAGATGTGAAAAAAGAAAGAAAAAAAAAAGAAAGAAAGAATAACATATATTCAAGCAACAAAAGCAATTAATTTGCTAGAGGTTTAGGTAAGGCACAATATCCACTCTTAATCAATTTAATGCTCTCACAGGCTTTGATATAAGAGAAGAGAAACAAAAGTGTCATAACAAAACCAAAACATGGTATTATCTGTCCAAAAAGGCAGGGGAAGAGGAAACAACAACATCAACATACCGAAGCATTGACAAAATAAGTTTTTGCTGGGCATTTAAAGTTTTTTTTTTGGATTTCGGCAACAACATCAATATACCGAAGCATTGGCAAAATAAGTTTTTTCTGGGTATTTAAAGTTTTTTGCTGGATATTCAAAGCAAGCTTAGGAGTAACCGTTCCTCTACTCACTAGCTTGAGGGGAAGTGTTGAAGAAGAAGGAAACTGACGATTGGAACATGTCAAAGGAACAGGTCCAACGCAGTTGACTGACTTGTCTACAACAAGTGTTGAAGAAGAAGGAAGCTGAGGATTGGAACATGTCGAAAGAAACAGGTCCAACGAAGTTGACTGACGAGTTACAACACTGCTGATGAATTAGAGTCACATTAGGATTAGATTACCTATGTTAATTAGGTTATATTTCGTCTATAATTATATTATTATTAGGATTAGATTACTATTAGAATTATAGCACAAAAATCCATGCAGATATCTCACGCAGAGAAATCAAGGATTTATTGATATATTGATGATATTGATAGGTTGATCACTATTGTTGTATTGATCATATTGTTAATGAATTGATATGTGATCAATTAGATGAATTGATATGTGATCAATTATTGAATTGATAAATAATAATGTTAAGTACATACTCCTTATATAGGAGAGAATTGTAGAGTCCTAAGTTAACTATACTTAGAGTCCTACTACAATACATATTATTACTATAATAATAATAATGATTAAATCCTAATTGTGCTATAATTCTAATAGTAAACTAATCCTAACAATAATATAATTATAGACGAAATATAACCTAATTAACATAGGTAATCTAATCCTAATGTGACTCTAATTCTTCAGCAGTGTTGTAACTCGCCAGTCAGCTTCGTTGGACCTGTTCGTTACACCTGTTCCTTTCGACATGTTCCAATCCTCAGCTTCCTTCTTCATCAACACTTGTTGTAGACGAGTCAGTCAACTGCGTTGGACCTGTTACTTTGATATGTTCCAATCGACAGTTTCCTTCTTCTTCAACACATATATCCTTGATCTCAACAACTAATAATCATGACTAACCATATAAGCATCAATTCTAATGTATCTCATCAATCAAATATTGAATACATCTAAACCCACAAATTCTTTTTTATGGCAGAAACCCATTTACATTAATTACATATTTCAAGACATAGATTAATGTAATTCATCCTAAAAACATTGAATCTACTCAATTCAAGCATAAACAATCCTAATCTAGTCAATTGAATAGACATTCATCAATACCCATAAGATTGGAAGAAACCGTAACTCAAATTAGGGGAATTTTATCCTTTAAATTAGGGAATCACGACGACTCCATGGATCGAAGGAATTCATGGATGAAAAGCTATCATGCCTTGATAACAAAGATCGCAAATGCTTGAGGATTGGAGACTTGACCTTCATCCTAGCTTGAACTTTTTCTTCTTCTTCAAGTTCTAGAGAGAGAAATATTTGAGAGAAGAACTTTGGGATTTCTTTTGGGGCCTTGGAAATAATGACTTGAATGGGAGATTTTATGGGTTAGAATCACTTATACAGGTGTACTAGGCTTCATTAAATTATCCTAAATTTATCCTAATTAAAACCGAAAAGACCCAATTTACCCCTCACGTAACAGTGTACTGTCCATATCCACAAGAGGCTCCACGAGCCGTGGTCCTTTTCGTGGTTGTTGACCAGTAGCTAGGACACATTCCCTTTGTTATCTCTTGTATTCATATTAGCAAACAAGAAATAATAAAAGATGAAAATAAAAAACAAAAGAACTATCCGAGTCCACAAAACTCATTGTGTGTCCTTATGAAATTTAATCTCATCAAGTACTCGAGGTTGTGATTAATTCCTCCGAAGATAAAAAAGATTAACCATTAAAGAAGTAGTGGTACCACATACAGACACGATCGATCGATTTTGTATTGTAAGACATGTATGCAAGAGAAGGAGAGAATTAGATGCTGAAAAAATGAGAGAAATCCTCTCTTTTTATAGCCAACAAAGGGTAAAATTCACAACTCTTTATAACGGATACAACCTTTAATAAAGGTCACAACCCTTCGACATAGTCACAACCCTTTAAGAGAGTCACAACCCTTCATTTCCTGTTCATACCTTAAAAAGTCAACAATGCCCCACATAAATAGAGAATGACTATTGTTAAGACATATGCATGAAAAACTGTGTGATTCGTAAGTAAGGATTGATTGCATCTGGATAAGTGGGTTTCCCTTTGAACTTTCAATAGTGAACATATATCGGATATATTCGGTCAATCGGTAGATTTGATATCTTTGATCCGTCAAGTTTTTCTGTATACCTACATAACATAAGTCACAATATCAACCCTTGAACTGCTTTTGGTTCTTATTGTTTTGTTTGTTTCAACCATGAACACGTCTTGCTTTATAAGTGCGTAGAGAACTGGCCTTACCAAATTCACCTTGAAGCGGCTTACACTTCACACTTACATAAGTTATATCTAAATGTGTTATACCATAGATACACCATTTGATATACCCTGTATCAAACTTAGAAACCACTAAAAAGTTCTAACCCATTTATCCTTGTTACTGAACATTGTCTTATCATGAGAATGAACCGTCATCAATAACTTTGTTTGATCTCCTGGAACCTAGATCTTGGGATATCCAGTCTTCTAGGTAGAGTTACCGCCACAATGACTCGTTCTCGGCCATAGTCCCATTCCCTTTGATAATCTATCAACTTCCTCTCTAGTTAGGTCTTTTGTAAGTGGAAGACACATTGTCATTTGACTGAAAAACTGCACTATTATACTATTACAAAAAATTAACAAATACTAAAATGAAATTATTGTTGTAATTATTGGATAACTAAGGAGTGATAACATTACTCTCCTCCTTCAAATCGCTCTTGTCTCAAGCGCTATGTGTGGAAACTAGTATTTCCCTCCTTTCGAGAAAACTCTTCCTCATCATCTATAAAGTCAATCCAAAATAATTTTTGCAGTGATGACCTCGGGTGAATGGTTTATCACAATTGAAACAAAGTCCCTTAAGTCGTCTTTCCTCCATTTTAGATCTAGTCACTTTCTTCACAACTCTGGCATATTGTTGAGGTGAGAAATCTGATGTCTTATATTTGCAAACATGTAACATTTGCGAACAAACAGATTGTTCCTTGCCTTTATAAACTCGGGATAAATTTATCATTGTAGCAAATATGGAGGATTATGCAACTCAACCTCAATTGTTATATAATAAGCAGAGCAAAGTTCATTTTTTTGCGATTGAAAGAGTGTACCAGGCCGTGAAACTAAGTGCTCAAACTTTTCTTGATAATTTGCCACAGAACTGATCTGGCATAACTTAGCCAATTCTCTCAATTTCTGACTTCTGATTTGTGGAGCGAAATTAAGGTTACAATAACATTTGAAATCATCCCAAGAAGGTTCAGGCATATCTATCTCTTATTGAAGAAAACAATGTTGTGCATTCCCCTCCAAATGAAAAGAAGCAAGTCCAACTTTTTCTTCATCTGGAGTCTGTTGGTGTAGAAAGATGTGTTCACACCTGTTCAACCATCCCACAGGGTCTTCTTGGCCATTAAATCATGGAAAATTCAGTTTTGTATGTCGAGCAATGATGGAACTTCCACTTGTTTTTGATCCCGACCCTCATGTCACTCTGTTTTTACCCTTCCAACCACGATTTTGACTGATATGTTCAATTAAACCAGAACTGACCTTACAATTCTTTAAATTCTTTACGAGAGCATCTAAACGAGCATTTATTGCTTCCTATCATACCAGATTGGCTTCACGTTCTTCCTGGAACTCACCAATTGTGCTAGTTAATGTTAAATTTGGTCTCCCATAACCCTTGTCTCTAATACCAAGTTGTTATGGTCCTTTGTTAAGGATCTAGTAATGGGGCGTTGCAAGATAAAATTTGAAGTTCTCTTTTTTCTCCCTATGGCGCTGGTTGTTAGACAAAACCTGCAATCTCTTCAGTTTGAAGTAATCAAAGACTCATAATTTTCTGCTTTCTAATTTCCTCAGATACATAATAGTTTAAATACAACACTTATAAAATAACTACCGCTAGAAACTAGGACATGACTTCCTAACTTTACTAAAATGAAAAACTGCACTATTACATGAAAATAACTATACTATTACAGAAAATTAACAACTACAAAAAAGAAATTAATGTTATAATTATTGGATAATTAAGGAGTGATAACATACTGCTTCACAACCAAAGTTGCACCACGATCCGCTGTGTCCACGACTCTCGTGGGAAGGTTGCCAGTGCATATGGAATGTTGGGCTGCCCTAGCCCTATCCCTTGGCTCTTGCCCTCTTCCTTGGATCTTTCCCTCACCCTTAGCCCTAGTTTAGCCTACTAGGTTCCAAAGTGTTACAACCACTCATCAAATCCTAACTCCTAAAGGCTATAGTTTTAAAGCTACGAAAACCTATTTATTTTTCTATAATCATGTTGCCTTATAGAACATAGAGCAAGTCATTAAACTCAAAATTAAAAGAGGTAAAGGCGTAAGCTAAAGCCTCATCTAGGTCTCTTTGTCTATTCTTGCTCACTGCTCAATTGCTTCTCAAATATCAAGTTTGTTTGCTTAATCCTTCTCTTTCGTAGGTACTGTGTAAAGTTTCCATCTCTCTTTTCGTTTAACTATTTACCTCCCCTTTTATTGTATTTTTCTGTCTCTTTCTTCTTCTTTTTTAACTTAGTTTTTTTGTTTCTTCATTTGAATAGATATGTAAGCGTAGTGTACTACATATGTTATTTTGGCCTAATCATTGTAGATTAGTCTTTTTTTTTATTGATTGTGCAAGTCATGTGTTTTCTGAGTCCTGACATTATTTTAGTATCTAAGTATTTACTCAAATATTTATTTCAAACTTCATATTGTTTGCTTATTTTTGATAGGTTGCTATTTTCTTGAGATAATTTGCTCTCTTTTAAATTTTTGTTAAATTCTGTAGTTAATTTCCATGTTGTTTGTGACTTTGTTTTGATTTTGATAATTTTTTTATATTGATTTTTTTTGTCACAGTTACTCAAAATCAAACTCATAGCATAATGAAGACAAACAAACTAATAAGGTGATGGGTGAAAGTGAGGACTCACATATAGAAAGTGAATCAGAAACAACCGCGTCAGCTACTGATAAAAGGGGAAAATGATATGTTGTGTGGGATAATTTTACAGAAATTGTTACTTTTGAAAGTACAAAAGTAAAATATGACCATTGCTCTCATGAGTATTCATTTAAGACACAAACAACTGTATGTCTACTCTTCTCGATCATATATTGACGAGTCCCAAGCGACCTGCCGGTGTTGATAAAAATAGTCAAATATAGCCTTTAAATCTATTCCAGAGAGTGGCGTCATAATCCTTTCTTAAGTACCATCAGTATATTCATCTTTTGTTGGTCAATGATCCATTCATATGCTGTTGTTGTTGTGTTTCTTTGAATTTCTCAGTTTCAACTCTTGTAAATCAACTTTGTTTCATTATTTACTATTATTGCATTAATACAGTAAGAGCTTAAATGATTTTAATCATGATTTATACTATATTTCAGTTGAGTTACTTTTAGCATTTCAGTTCACTTAATTGTGTTATTCAACCCTATTACATACTCATAAATTCAGTGTACTGATGTCATTTCACCTGCATCATTTCATGGTGCAAATTCAAGTAATTAGGATCATCAACAAGAGTTTCATTGAGATCACATCATATGCTCGGTAACTTTTGGTGAGGCCCCCTTACTTTCAAGGGACTAAAATTTTATGATTTGTTTGTAGTGACGCTTTGAGGTGTCGTGGGTCTTTTTCTAACGACTATGTTTACAGTGGCTTCATGACTAGACAACCTCAGCCTTACAGTATTCAGTTTCAGATATTTTATTTAAAATTAATGTTTAATACTCAGTATTTTCAAATAAATTTTAAGCTTTAATAAGTTGTTTTTAAATAATTCTTCGGTTTTGAAGCTTGTGTATGCTTGAGTCAGCTTTCTACTTGTAGTTAGCAGGAATGAGAGTTTGCTTGGGGACCAACAATGGTTGTCAAGTGTCGGCCACGTCCGGGTTATAGGCTCGGGCTGTTACAGGCTTGTGAAAGGGGCGACCCTTTGAAACACAGTAAGACCCACACGAAAGCGATGGCCCTTGCACTTGGTCTCCACAAATGCGACACCTTCAACACTTAACCAGCAACACTACATCAATGTTGGGTTTAGCAAAGTGTGAATGGGAAAAGAAAAGAGAGAATATGAAAAGTGAGGGAACTAATTTGGCGGGAAAATGAAAAGTCATTTGCAAAGTGCAAATGAAAAGTCATTTCTCCCATATCGGCAAAAGAAAGGGAAATTGTTGTCCTTAAATAAGGAAACATTTCCTTTACTTCTTAAAAAGCTAAGAAGAAGGTGCCTCCTCACGCTGTCGTCGTCGCTCGCTCGGCCTCGGCTTAGGCTTAGGCTTCGAATTTGGATTTGGATTTGGTTATAAATTAATTCAGAACGTTAGTTAATTAGTTAATTAACAGAACTAATTCGCCTATAACGGTAACTCCGAAAAGTTGTTATTCTTTTCAAAAAGTTGTTACTTTCCGAAAATTCGTTACTTTTCCAACAGATACAATTTCCGAAAAGTTGTTATTTTTTCCAAAAGACGCAACTCTTTGGATAAAATGGGTCTGAACAGATTTTTCTGAACAAACACGTTTCTTGCTGAAAATGGCTATAAAAGGAAGTCATTTTTTGTTTTTCAAACACTGAATATTTTTTCCTTCTCTGCATATAATTTTTCTCTCAAAATTGAAGTGTCGATCGACTAAGTCTGTGTGGGTTGTTACTGTTCTTAAGTTCGCTGAAGTTAAAGAAGTTTGAGGTACCGCTATTTCTTTAACAGGATTAATCAGTTTTATCTTGGGAGAAATTAATCCATAACCTCGGGTACAGTGAGGGGATTAAATTTCATAAGGAGACACAGTTGTTTCTGTGGACTTGGATTATTTTTGTATTCTGTCTATTTCATCTTATTTCTGTTTCTGTTTCTGTTTTTTGGCTAACCTTATAAATACATGTTGGTAACAATATTAAAAAATTTAATAAGTTTATGTATTTGAGGTTTCTGGAGATTAAAACCTTTATGGTTTTCTACTCTGCTTGAATTTTTAAAATTCATTCGATTAACAAATAAAAGAACATAAAAACTTTATCGTTAAATTAGAAATAGCCTGTGTAAAGATTTATTCTTTACTTTTAGTATTTTAAATACTAAAATTATCTGCCATTTGTGACAGAAAAAAAATGACTAATTCAAGTCAAGTGAATGCTGGAAAAGTGAGTGATGCAACAGTAAGTGCCGCAACAACATCGATTGCACACAATCGTTCAAATGCTGCCTTAGCGCCGGCTGAGAAACCTGCAAAGTTTTCTGGAGATTCAAATCCTTTAGAATTGATTCACACTGATATTTGTGACATGAAGTCAACACCAGCACGTGGTGGGAAAAAGTATTTTATAACTTTTATTGACGATTGCACTAGATATTGTTATGTCTATTTGCTAAATGGTAAGGATGAAGCAATGTATACATTTAGGCAATATAAAACTAAAGTTGAAAATTAGTTGGATAAAAAGATCAAAATTATCAGAAGTGATAGAGGCGGAGAATATGAATCTCCATTTGCAGAAATATGTTTAGAAAATGGAATAATCCATTAAACTACTGCTCCGTACACTCCTCAATCTAATGGGATTGCAGAAAGGAAAAACCAAACTTTAAAAGAAATGATGAATGCATTAGTTATAAGTTCAGGTTTACCACAGAACTTGTGGGGGGGAAGCTATCCTTACAGCAAATCGAATACTCAATAGAGTGCCTCACTCAAAGACACATGTTATTCCATATGAGAAATGGAAAGGTAGAAAACCCAACTTGAAATATTTCAAAGTGTGGGGGTGTATAGCCAAAGTCCAAGTTCCTATACCTAAGAGGGTAAAAATAGGGCCTAAGACTATGGATTGTGTATTCATTGGATATGCCACAAACAGTAAGGCAGGTCGATTTTTGGTTCGTAAGTCCGAACATCCAGATATTCATGATAATATGGTAATGGAATTAGATAGTGCTGAATTTTTTGAACATATCTATCCATATAAAACTAGACTTGAGTCATCTAGTAGGAGGTCTAACCAACCCAGAGAAGAACAAAAGAGAATGAACACAATGAAGAGAGTCCAAGATGCAGTAAACATCAAAGGACATCTACTTCATTTGGATCTGATTTTGTAACATTTCTTCTTGAAAGTGAGCCTCAAACATTCAAGGAAGCAATGTTGTCTAGCAACTCAACCTCTTGGAAGGAGGCTTTCAATATTGAAATTGAATCAATCCTAAGCAATCATACTTGGGAGTTGGTTGATCTTCCTCCAGGGAACAAACCCTTGGGTTAAAAATGGATCTTTAAAAGGAAGATGAAAGATGATGGAACTATTGACAAATATAAAGCAAGACTTGTTGTCAAAGGCTTTAGACAAAAAGAAGGTCTTGATTATTTTGATACATACTCGCCAGTGACTAGGATTACATCAATTCGGATGTTAATTGCCCTAGCTGCAGTATACGGTCTTGAAATCCATCAAATGGATGTGAAAACCGCCTTCTCAACCTTAGGGTATTGTAGTTCCTGGTAAAGAAAAGAAAGTGTGCAAACTTATTAAGTCACTTTATGGACTAAAACAAGCACCAAAACAATGGAATACGAAGTTTGATCAAACCATGTTGTCAAATGGATTTAAGATCAATGAATGTGATAAATGTGTTTACATTAAAGATACTCCAAATCAGGAAGTAATTGTATGCGTATATGTGGATGACATGCTTATAATGAGCAAGGACATTGCTAATATAAAAGCTACTAAACGTATGCTCGCTAATGAGTTTGATATGAAAGATTTAGGAGTTGCTGATGTAATATCGGGAATTAAAATTCTCAAAACTCCTAAAAATATAGCATTGTCTCAAACTCATTATATTCAAAAGGTACTTGAAAAATTCAAATATTTGAATTTCAAAAGGGCAAAGACTCCAATTGATGTGAACCTTCATCTTGCAAAGAATAAAGGTGAAAGTCAGTCTCAATTAGACTATGCTAGAGTGTTGGCAAGCTTGATGTATGTCATGAATTATACACGACCAGACATAGCTTGCGCTATCAGTAAACTCAGTCAATACACAAGTAATCCCAATCAAAATCATTGATTGACAATGAAGAGAGTTTTGGGATACTTAGATGACACTCAAAAATATGCTTTGCATTACAACAGATATCCAGCAGTTCTTGAAGGATATAGCGATGCAAATTGGATTACTTGGTCAACTGAAACAAAATCCACAAGTGGATACGTTTTTACTATTAATGGAGGAGCAATATCTTGGAAATCATCCAAACAAACATGTATTGCTCGCTCTACAATGGAGTATGAATTCATCGCTTTAGACAAGGCAGGTGAAGAAGCTAAATGACTACGGAATTTTTTAGAAGATATTCCATTTTGGCCCAAACGAATGGCCCCTATTTGCATACACTATGATAGTCAAGTTGCAATAGGAAGGGCTGGAAGAGTTATGTATAATGGCAAGTCTCGTCACATAAGACAAAGACATAACTCTGTGAGACAACTACTCTCTAGTGGAATTATCACGATTGACTATGTGAAGTCAAAGGATAATGTATCAGATCCACTTACAAAAGGCCTAACTAGAGAGGGAGTTGAGAAATCATCGACGGGAATGGGACTATGGCCCAGAACAAGTCATCGTGGCGGTAACTCTACCTAGAATACTGGAGATCCCAAGATCTAGGTTCAAGGATATAAAACAAAGTCATTGATGACGGTTCAACATTGTCAAAAATTATTTTATGGTCCATTCTCATGATGAGACAATGTTCAATAACCAGGATAAAGGCATAAGGACTTTTTCAATGATTTCTAAGTTTGATACAGGGTATATCAAATGGTGTATCTACGGGATAACACATTTAGAAATCACCTATGTGAGTGTGAAGTGTAAGCCGCTTCAAGGAGAATCCGGTAAGGCCAGTTCTCTAAGCACTTACTATCCGAGATGTATTCATGGCTAAAACGAAAAAAACAATGAGAACTAAGAATAGTTCAAGGGTTGATTGTGTGACTTATGTTGTCTAGGTATACACCAAAGCTCGACGGTTTAAAGATATCAAATCTACCGATTGACCGAGTATATCCGATATATGTTCACTACGGAAAGTTTAAAGGGAAACCTACTTATCCAGATGCGATTAACCCTTACATAAAAGACACACAAGTTTTTCATGCATATATTTTAACAATAGTCATTCCTCATTCATGTAGGGGATTTTTGGGTTTATCAAAGTGTGAATGGGAAAAGAAAAGAGAGAATATGAGAAGTGAGGGAACTAATTTGGCGGGAAAATGAAAAGTCATTTGCAAAGTGCAAATGAAAAGTCATTTCTCCCATATCGGCAAAAGAAAGGGAAATTTTTGTCCCTATATAAGGAAACACTTCCTTTACTTCTTAAAGAGCTAAGAAGTAGGTGCCCCCTCGCGCCGTCGTCATCGCTCGCTTGGCCTCGACTTCGGGTTCGGATTTGGATTTGGCAAATGATGTGATTGATTGATAAATATTTTGGACAAAATTTATTTAATCAATTTTTTGTTAATCAAATAAATTGTTAACATTATCTCTTATAAATTAATTCAGAACGTTAGTTAATTAGTTAATTAACATAATTAATTCGCGTATAATGGTAACTCCAAAAAGTTGTTACTCTTTTTGAAAAGTTGTTACTTTCCAAAAGGTCGTTACATTCCCAACAGACACAATTTCTGAAAAGTTGTTATTTTTTCCAAAAGACGCAACTCTCTGGATAAAACGGGTCTGAACAGATTTTTTTGAACAGACACGTTTCTTGCTAAAAATGACCATAAAAGGAAGTCATTTTTCGTTTTTCAAACACTGAAATTTTTTTCCTTCTCTGCATATAATTTTTCTTTCAAAATCAAAGTGTCTATCGACTGAGTCTGTGTGTCTTGTTACTGTTCCTAAGTTCGCAGAAGTTAAAGAAGTTTGAGGTACCGCTATTTCTTTAACAGGATTAATCATTTTTATCTTGGGAGAAGTTAATCCATAACCTCGGGTACAGTGAGGGGATTAAATTTCTTAAGGAGACACAGTTGTTTCTGTGGACTCAAATTATGTTTTTATTCTTTCTATTTCATCTTATTTCTGTTTCTGTTTATGGTTTTTGGCTAACCTTATAAATACAGGTTGGTCACAATCAACAGTTCCACAAGGAAGCCAAAATCCTCCATTTGGGGTTCGAAATTCGTTCAGAATTCCATCAACGCATATGAGCTATAATACATAGTTGGAAACAACATTTTTGACTTAGCAAAATTGATGAAACAACCAACAGAGGTGATTTGGTCAAAATGTTGACTAAATTTTACACTTATAAATAAATGCAAAACAAATTGTTAAACACAACAAGGTCATCACGATTACCTTGAGAATCAAACTAAAACTCATTCTACACCAAACTACACAATTCAGAGCTAACCACACTGACAGAATTTCATTCGAAGCGTGTTTAGAAAGAAAGTTTACCAAGGTCAAACTTTAGGCAAACCTCAAAAGCTAAAACACCTAATTACACAAACTCCAAACAAAAGCCTCGACACCTGTGACGATCATCACACTTGACCAAAATGACCCTTCTACAGCTCATGGAAGTAACAAAATTTCCTTTGGACATCAGAATATTTAGATGTTGACTGAATTTAATTCTTGCAAACCTTAAGCCTCCCAAATGGCAAAAACCATTCAATACTCACCCGACCACCTTGGGAAACATGTCACCCAACCCAAAATCATAAAAAAGCTATACGGAAGCTAAAAGAAGGGGGGAAATAGTAAAAGCACAGAAAAATGACCTCAAAGGGTCATTACAATTGATGAATTTTGAAATAAACCTTTACAAACTATATTAAGGCGGAGCAAATAAGTAATTGACAAAGTTAATAAGAAGACCTAAATTTAAAATTGGAAATGAACTAATACAATTCAAAATTCAGATAACTGATTAAAATGCAATCTTGAAGGTAGGCGAAAGAAGTCAACGTCATTTTCTTTGTTGTCGTATTGTTATCTCTCTCTTTTTTCTCACAACCAACATTCTTCTTATTTTTATGATACTTGTATGTTAATTATTCATATTTTGATCTCCTTTAGTTGAAATATTTCAATCAAATTCAACTTCAACTAGTGAAAGCCTGTTAGTACATACACTTTGGAATGCAAGAAAACATGAAGAGATTATAAGAATAAGTTTAACAATTTCTTTTATTTTTTCAAACATCAATTAACCAAAAGTGAAGAAGAAGCAAACTATAGTTGAACAATACTAGAAACTTGTTCAAAAAAATGTGATGTTCTAAAGTAAGATATACATAATGTTTATATGAATGGTCTCATAAAGGTTATCAATGGAACAAAATTTTATTCTTCTCGATATTGCTTAGATGATACAATACATTCCATCATTTTCATATGTTGTCAAAAATATTAAGCCATAATTGACAATAGTGTCATTTAAAATTTGGTCAAAATCATCCGAAAGACTATGTTCACATGTAACTTGGTTGAGATTCCGTGATATATGTGAAGATAGTCTTTCGAACAATAAAAATCATATTTTAAATGATAATATTGTCAATTATGGTTCAAACCTTTTGACAAACTATGAAAATGATGCAAATTATCGTATCATGCAAGGAATAGTCAGATGTATAAAATTTTGTTTCATCGATGAGCTCAATAAAGTAGTTCATATAACCATATGACTATCCTACTTTATAATCATAAATTTTCAACAAATTTCTAGTATCGTTCGATAATAGTTTACTTCCCTTGTTTACTTTTGGTTAGTATGTACTTTACAAATAAAATAAATTCTTAAATCCTATTTTGATTATCTCGTCATGTTTCCTTCCACTCTACAGTGTATTAGCACGATCTAACTAGTTTAAGCTGAACTTAATTGGAATCTGTCAACTAAAAAAGATCCAAATATGAATATTTCGGTAAGAAAAAGATTTGAGTATCAGAACAAGCAAAAAGAATGTTGGTCGTAATAGAAAAGGAAGATGAAATAATAACAAAACAAATAAAAGGATGTTGTAACTTTCTTCCACTTAGCTTCAATATCGCATTTTAATCATATCTTGGAATGTTGAATTGTATCAATTCACTAAAAAATTTAAATTTAAGTCACCTTATAAACTTTCGTCATTCCCGAGTTGTGCCCATGTAACTGCCCGATCAATTTCACAAAGAAACACTCAAATCGTTCAAAAAATCTCTTTACATCGCCCATACACCATGTTAGAAATGATACATGCAAACTGAAAAATGGGTCTTTTAAAACACCAACTTCTAGTTAAATGTCCTTCGCAAACCTGGAGACCACATGCGATCATGTAGGTCAGCCGAGCTGACCCTCTGCAAACCGCCACAAGCCTTGCGAACACATAGGCTAGTCCAGACAACCCTTCGTGAATGCAACCAAGGTACAATGAACGCGAAGCAGGCTACCGTTCGCGAATGCGGTGAGACCCACACGAATGCAGAGGCCCAGACACTTGGTCTCCATGAACACGGCACCAGCAACACTACATTAGTAGTTCCACAAGGAAGCAAAGTCCTCTGTCTAGGGCTTGGAATTTTTTCTGAATCCATCAATGCATAAAACTATGGTACCTAGTGGAAACAACATTCCAAACTAAAAAAAATTGATGAAACAACCAACAAAGGTCATTTGGTCAAATTTTTACCAAAGACTACACTTATAGTGAAATGCCAAACAAAACTCTAAGTGCCACAAAGTCATGACGATCACATTGAAAACTGAACCAAATGTCATTCTAGGCCAAACTCGGCATTCTAGAGCAATCTGCTGACATAATTCCATTCAAGTGTGTTTACCAAGAAAGTTGACCAAGGTCAAACTTTGGGCAAAACTAAAAATCTAAAATGCCTAATTAAAGAAATTTCAAATGAAAGCCTCTACACCCAAACCAATCATCAAACTAAAGAAAAATTACCCTTCCAGGGCTGATAGAACTGGCATAATTCAACCGAACATCAAAATATCCAGATGTTAATTGAAGTCAACTCTTTAAAATATTAAGCCTCCCAAATGGCAAAAAGTAAAAACACACCTGAACACCTTAGGAAAATGTCACCCAATCATACACAAATGAACTCGAGGATCATTACAGTTTATGTATTTTGAAATAAAACTTTATAAAAGGTGATTAACAAAGACGAACCAAAGAATTAATTGACGAAGTTTATAAGATGACTTAGATTTAAAATTGTAAATGAATTGATACAATTTAACATTCAGATAAATGATTAAAGTGCAATCTTGAAGTTAGGTTGAAGAAGTTGCAACACCCTTTTGTTTTTTCCGTTATTGCTCAATTTATGGGGGTTATTTTTCAATTTGTGGTAGTTTAGGGACCCACAAATTAAACTGAGACAATTTTTAAAAACGCTACAATTACTCTTGCCACGAGCATATTTGTAGCGGTTATAGTAAACCTCCATGACGTTCCCCACAAAATAACTTTTAAATTTATGGAGGTTTTCTAGTATCAATATGTGACAATTCCGAACCTACACAATATGATCTCAATTTTTTTAAATTTTGTTTGTGTATATTTAAAATTTGTGTGATATAAGATCAATATTTATATAATTTGCTTTGTGAAGTCTTATGGAATTATTATTATTTTAATAAGAAATGTGAAATTTGATTTACATGAAGCCTTAAAAATAATGTAAACAAATTTTTTTACTAAATAACATAGTTAATACAAATCAAATTTCATTAATTAAATTTATATTGATAAGCATCACCTGTCCAAATTCATGTCAAACAAAAACAATAGAAACTTGTGTATAATAAATTCAACATAAAATTTTAAATCATTAAAAATCCACATGAAATAAAATTTAAAAAATTCTATAGCATTTATTTGGTGATTTAATTTGTTGTTATCACTCAATCTCTTCTCCAAGGTCAAGTACATTTAATCTCCGCATCAGGCTGACACAAAAAAAAAACATAATTAGATAAATATATATTGATCCAGATATATTTTTGTATGTCTTGAAAATGATCAAACAAAGTTCAATTCATTACAATAGAAAATTTATGTAAAACTTTGATTTGACAAAAATAAAATATAAATTATGGACGAGAGAAATGTATTTTGATGTTCTCTCATACACACTAATGTAAATAATAACGATTTCATGATTATTTCTACGCAAACAAACGTTAGGTTTATATTATTCAAAATCATATAATGACACTCATCTTATTTAATATATTAGTTCAAGTATTTCTCACTTCCTTTTCCACCCCTATTTACTAAAGAAACAATTATAAATACAATATTTTACCTATTGAATAGGAAAATACATACTTTTAAGTTATACTTATATTGATAGTAATTAATATGTAAAATTGTCCTTTATTTTTTAATAGTCAAATTGAATCAAGAAAAAAATTATTACATAATATTAAATCAAGCAAAAATAAAATTGAGGCTTACCAAAAATCAACGAAAGTTCCGCAATAAATTACTTTATTAGGTGGTGAAAATAAAAAAAATCCTGAATAAGTAAAGACATCAATGCATTAGATTAAACAACTTATAAAATACAAAATATCTACAAATTAAATAATACTAAAAATAATAGCACAAATTTAAAAATTTAATATGGATTGTCAAACTCACATAACAAAGACTATTTTTTATATTTAAAAATAGTTACCATCTATTTTATGTGCAAAACCTACAAGAAAAAAAAAACTAATTAGCAAAACATCAATATTCACACACACAAAAATTACCTGATGGTTAATAAAAATTAGAGGCAAAGGGAAAAGGAAGAGGGTGACATAAAGGTATTGGGTTAAAGGGTAAAAGCATAATAAAATTATTGTATGTTAGTGTTACGTGGGAAGGGGTGGGAAGGGGGTGGTTATTTGGTTGGTTTGAGAGATTTTAGGTAATTAAAGGGAAAGTTTTGTTTTTAAGGTTATTTTTAATGTTTTTGAGGAAAGATATTAAAAATTTTCTTTTTGATAAACAGAAAAAGTTTCTTTTTAATGTTAATTAGTAATTAATATTTATTAAATAAACTACTTTAACTAAAAGGTGTATTATTACTGCTAATACAAAACCTTAATGCAAGCATAAATAATAATTTATGAATATGACTATATAAGATATTTAATCACTAAATAATACAAATATCTAATTAATTTAAGTATTACCATGTAAGATAAAAGTTGAAGTGAAATTGATTATACAAAGTTGAAAAGATATTTAAGTCTATCTTTATAGATTATATAAAATTACGATCTGATTGAAATGAAGAAACAAAAGATGTGTATATATAATGAAATTAAGTTTCGACATTATAAGTTATTTCAATCGGATCGTAATTTTTTTATAATCTATAAAGATAGACTTAAATATCTTTTCAACTTTGTATAATCAATTTCACTTCAACATTTTATCTTACATGGTAATACATTAATTTAATTAGATATTTGTATTATTTAGTGATTAGATATATTATATAGTTATATTCATAAATTATTATTTATGCTTGCATTTTAACTTAATTTAAGCTTTTGTATTTGCAGTAATAATACACTTTATGATAAAGTATATTATTTAATAATTATTAATTACTAATAAACATTAAAAAGAAACTTTTTCTGTGCATCAAAAAGAAAATTTTAATATCTTCCCTCCAAAACATTAAAAATAACCTTAAAAACAAAAATTTCCCTCTAATTCCCTAAAATCTCTCATACCAACCAAATAACCACCCCCTTCCCATGTAAACTAACATACAATAATTTCATTATCCTTTTCCCGTTTAACCCAATACTTTTCGGTCACCCTCTTCCTTTTCCCTTTGGCTCTAATTTTTTAACCTCATTTTAAGATAATTTTTGTGAGTGTGAATATTGATGTTTTGCTAATTAGTTTTTTTTCTTGTAGGTTTTGCACATAAAATAGATGGTCACTATTTTTAAATATAAAGATTAGTCTTTGTTATGTGAGTTTGACGATCCATATTAAAATTTTAAATTTGTGCTATTATTTTTAGTATTATTTAATTTGTACATATTTTGTATTTTACAAGTTTAATCTAATGCATTGATGTTTTTACTTATTCAAGATTTATTTGATTTTCACCACTTCATATAGTCATTTATTGCAGAACTTCCATTCAATTTTGGTAAGCCTCAGTTTCATTTTTGTTTGATTAAAGATTATGTAATAATTTTATTCTTGATTCAATTTAACTATTGCAAATTAAAGGACGATTTTACATATTAAAATATAATCAATATAAGTATAACTTAAAAGTATGTATTTTCCTATTCAATAGGTAATTATTGTATTTATAATTGTTTCGCTAGTAAATTGGGGGGGGGGGGGGGAGGAAGTGAGAAATACTTGAGCTAATATATTAAATAAGATGAGTGTCATTATATGATTTTGAAAAATATAAATCTAACTTTTGTTTACGTAGAATAATCATATAATCGTTATTATTTACATTAGGGTGTATGAGAGAACATCAAAATAAATTAATCTCGTCCATAATTTTATATATTTGTTTTGTCAAATCAAAGTTTTACATGAATTTTCTGTTGGAATGAACTGAACTTTGATTGATCTTTTTCAAGACATACAAAAATATATGTGGATCAATATATAGTTATCTATTTATGTTTTTTTGTGTTTCAGCCTGATGCAGAGATTAAATGTACTTCACTTTGGAGAAGAGATTGAGTGACAACAACTAATTTCTAAAAGTAACAAATTTAAAAAGAATTTGGGGGTCGGTAATCGCCACAAACTATACTAACTTGTGGCGATTTTCTAACCTCCTCAATAAAACTACCACAAAATGATTTATATTGTGGGAGTTAGACTAAAACGTTACAAAATGAATTAATAGTGAAGTTTTTAAAAACTCCCACAAATTAACCGCCGTAAAATGAACGTTTTTTTGTAGTTCAGTATTCTTTTGCCAAATGGTTCATATTTAGATCTTCTATAGTAGCACCAACTAGTGAGAACCTATTAGTACACTAGTTCACCGGCAATGGTTCCAACTTTAACAAAAGAATTCTCAACATCATGTCTCAAGCCAATTCCATCAGAAGCATAATTTGAAAATGTTTTCTCAAATTCAACAACTCTACTTAACATTAGGCAGAGCATAAAGATTTTTGCAGTTGAGTTGATCATCATCACAACTTTATCGTGAAACCTTTTAAACCTTGTAGGATACTTCCTAACATATTGCACGACATGTCTATCACATTAAATAAAAGAATATTTTTCTTTTAAATTATCCTGAACGATAAGATTCACAATCTGCCGCGTACACCTCACTTGAATGTGATTACTGTTCATCAAATCAGTTTCCATCTTAGTCAACTTCTTAGAAAATTCGTACAGTCACATCAATTGAGTATTTTCTTATGCATATTTACATTCACTGTTAACCAATGGCCAGTCCATAAAATACTTCCTTAATTTTTGTTTTTTCTTCGTTAAAAAGACTAAAACAATTAGGTTGCACCACTTTCATAAACTCTTAAACCTTCTTTCTCAACAAAGCTAAAATAAAGTCCATCAACTACTATTTTCAAGAGACAACAATTACTTCACCTTGACTATTCTCCCGGATCATGTTTAGGAGATAGGACTAACAAAGGAAAATATATATATATAATTACTCTTATAAATTAGGGCAAAATATTAGATGAGGTTAATATACCTAAAAAATGTAAATATGGTAACTCTTAACTAGTTAACGATTTATCGAAATTAAATAATCCTCCTCACACCTATAAGCCATTAATTATAAAACTCCAATACGCCCCCAAACCGTTTATTCAATAATTTAGCAACACTAATGCCCATTTACATTATTTTTTCATTGAACACATTTTTTATATTCCACATTTTTTATCTCTAATCATTTATACAAAAAAATAAAATAAAGTGGATTTAAACGGAATGGAAAAATGAGATATTTTAAAGAACGCAATGAGAGCAACATAAGAAAGGATCAAAAGGATTATTTCAAGGAGGAACTACCTAACCAGAAACAAGAAGAAGATATCGATGGTACTGAAGAAATTTTAAATCAATGAGCGCAAGCTATTTGAACCGCTTTAGACCTAAATGACACACAACATAGTGACAACCTAAATGACAGTCATCAGATTGAAGCTCCATTTTTGAAATTATAATTTTTTTCACGTTTATCATGCACTCTCACATATATTTTTTAGGCGAGCTAGAGCTCAATAAAGTTACATGTGAAGATAATCTTTGTAACATCTCATACTTCGAAAAGCCAAACAAGTTAAACTTCACTTTTAGTTTTGGTTCAACTTCAAAGGACCATACCTCTAAGAATATAAAGATTTATGTGGCCCGTGATGTATCACATCGAAGGTCTTTGAGCCCTCTTTCCAACACCACTGAGTCTTCTATACTTACACTTTTAATTTAGGTATAGAGCCTCAATTATTATTTTTCCCTAATATTTAAGAATAATTATATATTATTTTGCTTTGTTAGTCCTGATAATGCTCAAATGTACTCTTTAAAATTAATTAAAATAGACCAGAATTGTCGTTAATAAAAAATTCCCAAGTAGTCGGGTTGAATTCCATAGAGAATGGTATATCGTAGAAAATTCTATCAAGAAATTTGAATGGTAAATTAATTTATGTTGTGATAATAAAAACAATTGGCTGGATGATTCCACCAATTTAATAAAAGGATTTGGTTATCAATTGTCACAATAAAACTAAAATTTTGGAAAATTCAAGAAGTAACAAGCAATCTAAGGGTGAGGGGATTAGAAATCAATGTCACCTAGGGGTAATTGTGTTGCTCTATAGTGATGAACATTCATGAATAGTTTGGGTCATCTTCAATGAAACTAATTTTCTTTCGATCTCATAGAATCCTTGCATGAAATCTTCTTTTGGTCTCATTTATATGCTATATTAAACAACCCAATACCTTACTCTATTCTCTCTTTCGATGTAGAAATTGGGCAAATAACACAATGAAGACAATGGGTAACATGATATTAATCAATTAATAGAAAACCCACTTTGGATTCAACTTTAATTTATCAATTTAAAGAACAAAATTAAAAAAAAAAAAACTAGAAAGTGTTCTTCACAAGGTAAAGTGTTTCTCTCTATAAAATATTCAGAACTTTCTCTCTGTCTTTCCAGTTTTCCTCACAGATTTGAAAGCTTTCTTTCCTATAGTCTATTTACGGCTTTCAAAAATTTATCCCAAAACTCAATACGCTATTCATTAGGTGACTTTAGTCTGGCTCACCGATCACGATGGGTGAATCGTCGAATGCTCTCCAAGTCACCTTTCTCTGACTCTAGGCTTCAATTGTTTGAACCTCAGTTGGCGAGCTCATTTTAGTCAGCCTTTCACATTCGGCATATCACTGAGTATCATGTTAGTTAGCTTTTCAAGCATTGATTTTTCTTATTGCACTGTCGTTTTTTGTGATGGTCAACAAGTTTTCCCTTTTCTTTCGGCATGTCATGTTTCCTTTTAAAGTTCGCCGACTTGCCTCAATTAATGCAAGTTTTGTGCACTTTTAATTTGGGAGAGGTCATACCCATTAGGCGATCTGCCTTTCTTGTTTGATGATCAACAATGTATAGTTTACACTTCTTTTATATTTTTGGTCATTCATTCATCCTTGCCTTGTCCATTAACCTTCATTTATGCAAATAATCAAAATATCATTGGAAAGAACACAATTAGGCATTGATGAAACTAATTGTTGAGCTAAATAGGCCTCAAATGAGTGCAAATATACCACTGTTATGACCGAGGGGTACCCCCTAGATGTTACATGACGTACAAGACTTTGAGACTCCTCATACAAGATACATAGCTTTCATTACATAAAATAATAGAATTTTGCGGAAATTTAACACATTATCGACATAATCAAAGTCTTTATAAAACGAAGAGGAAGTCTAATACACTTTGTCTCAAACCATCTAAAACATTAATATCTTTGTGACACAACCCATACAATAGTTCAAAACATAAAACAAAAGGAAATAAGGAAATGGTGGCTATATCCTCGAATGTTATGAGGACACACCGATCTTCGATCCTTGATTTTACTAAGATCCTAGCCATTGAGATGAGAGTCGATATTGCCGAATCTTACATTTGGATAAGAAATGTAGGCAAGAGTATGTGTAAGTACAAATATGTACTAAATATAATAGCTTGCATGAGCATCAACATAAACATAAGGGTCAGAAAATATAAGTCACTAGTATAATCAATTCACATAAACCATCATAACATAAAAAGAATACTTCATAAGTAACGTCAAAACATACTTACCAAGACATGGGTAATCCTCCACTAGTCTCACTTATCATAGTAGGCCACCTTGGGCCATTCTACAAGCTCATCATCTATCATGCTCATTTTTAGCTTATCTTTCATCATATGGTAGTGGGTATTCACCTTCACATCTTTCTATAAGAGATCCTGGATACTTGCATCCATGTCCAACATTAGGGAGTAAGGATAGCCGCCTCTTACTCTTCGAGAAATCACCTCATATCGTTCTCATCTAGAGGTCATTAGTATTCACCTCTCTCCTCATTAATTTTAGTCTTTAGTCTCGATTCATTTTAGGAGAGAAATCCTTTTAACCTAGAATCATTCAATGAGAGGAAGTCTTTTACATTAATAACATAAGCAATTCATGTGGGAACTATCTCTTCCATTACAATTACATCAACAATAAAAAATCCATAACATAAGATATACTCTCAAAGCACTATATCTCTTAGTCATTCTATATGCTTCAATCTCAAAGCTTTAATCTCAAAGCAATTCTAATCTTAAATCACCATATAAGCTTTACTCTCAACAATCTATGTCTATATGCTTCAATCTCAAACAATTATAATCATACTTCATCATATAGACTCAATGCAAGCAGTAATAATCTTGATTCATCGTATAAGGTTCAAATCTAATATATTTCATCAATCCTAGATTGAATACATCTAAACCCACAAATTCTCCTTTCATGACATAAAACTCATTTACATCAATTTCATCTTTCTAGACATGGGTTAGGCATGGGTACATGTAATTTCATCCTAAGAACATTGAATCTACTCAATTCAAGCATAAAAAAACGTAATCCACATCAATTGAATCACATTCATCAATACCCAGAACATTGGAAGAAACATTAACTCAAATTGGGGAATGTTAGTTAGTTGCTTTAGGACCACAATGTCTATTTCTAAGTTTCAAGTTTCTTTTTTCAGTTATTTTAGGGGTAGTTACCATGGTTAGCACCATGACCTAAAAGTAGGACCATGATCTATTTCAGTGTTTTTAATTGTATGTTAATATAGAACTCTCTGCATAAGCTTTTTCTCTAAGTCATCTTCACATTTAGTTCCTTGTATTCCCCTGCTTTCCTTTCTGTAGCAAACTAGACATTGTCTTCATTGTGTTATCCTCTAAGTCATATTACAACTTACAATTGGTATCAGATATTTTAACTGAAGGGATCAGTGATCGAGTTGGAGAAGCCATGGATGCTGAAGCAAGTTTGTACCAATTGCTCCGCCGGTCTTTGATGAAGATAATTATCAGATTTGGGCAGTATGAATGGAGACGTACTTTTATGCTCTAGATCTTTGGGAACATGTAGAAGAGTATTACGATATCTCTTCCCTACCAAATAATCCAACCATTGCTCGGATTAAAGTACACAAGGAAAAGAAGACAAAGAAATCAAAAGCCAAGGCATGTTTATTTGTTGTTGTATCGTCAACAATTTTCACGTGAATAATGTCTCTGAAAACTACTAAAGAAGTATGGCATTATCTCAAGCAAGAGTATTCCGGAGAGGAGCGAAGAAAAGGTATGCAAGTTTTAAACTTAATTAGGGAGTTTGAATTGCAAAAGATAAGGAATCTGAAACAGTGAAGGAATATTCAGACAAACTTCTAAATATTGCAAATAAGGTGAGGCTACTCGGCTATACATTTTCAGACTAAAATATTGTTGAGAAGATTGTTGTAACAATTCCCTAAAGGTATGAAGCAAAAATTACGACCTTAGAAAATACTAATGATTTGTCAAAGATTAGTTTGACAGAGTTTCTCATTTCCCTTAAAGCTCAAGAGAAAAGAAGGCTCATGAAATAGGAGGTTACGACAGAAGGGGTCTTTTCAGTAAGCATCAGGTTAACAATATTCAGAAGAATAAAAAAAAATCAAGCAGTGTCTGAAGGAGAAACATCAGCCAACAACGAAAGTAAGGGAGGAAGCGCAAAGAAAACTTATCCCTCTTTTAAGAACTTTGGAATAAAAGTACCATTCAAGTGTTGGAGGAGACCTGATGCTAAATGTAATAAGCTTGGACACGAAGCAGTGATTGGCAAGAATAAAGTCCTGCAACAGGAAGAAAATGCTCGAGTTGTTGATTTAGAAGAAGAGTATTATATTTTTCTTGCAACATGTTTTTCAACTAAGAACTCAACAGATTCTTGGTTAATTGACAGTGGTCGTTGTTGTTCCCCAATATACATGCAAATATACGTGGTCGCGCAAGTAATATAATGGCACGTGAAAGAACCAGATTATCGAATCCAAAAGACTTGTTAGTTAACTATTTTTACTAAATTATACTAGTCTAATTATTTATTTAAGAGTGTCAAAAGAAAAGAATGCAAGAATAAAATAATAAAATTACTCACAATGATTGGAAAATTCCAAGGCATCAGCATGCAATGAATCTCATGTATCATAATGTTAGATTAGAACTAATTTTAGTTGTCAAGTTACTGGTTTATAGAGTTAATTATATAGGTCGGGCTACACATCTCTCGTTGCCTATTCCAGTGAGCTATCTAACTACATTGAGCGGGGATAATTAGACTAAGTGGCAAGCATTTATATCTCATCCTATTTCGTAACCAAGCAAAGTTTCTCCGGGCGTCACTCCTAAACACAAATCACCACAATCAAATGGGTCGATCGAGCTCTCTATATTATCTGGTCTATCTAACCCCTCCTATCTCGATTTAAGAATAGACAATAGATTTATCTCGTGGTGATCAAACACAAAATACTAAAACAAGAATTTAAAATTAACTTATAATGACAACCACGAATTAATTCAAAAAGAATTAAATAATCTCTAAGAAAAGAAAAAGAAGAAAAGAATCCTAAAAAGTATTGACGATTTTCTACTTGATGCCGTATGATTAATCTCCCTCCTCTATAATTGTTCTATTGACTATTTAAAGATATTGAAATCCTAAATAAAATAATTAAGTCCAAAGTAAATCAGGAATCCAAAAATCAAGCGGAGTTGGAATTGTTGTACGCGTATGCTGCCAAACGCCTCACATATATGTTGCACATTCAATTGCTTCCACGTGGCAGCAAAGTTGTTCAATTTAGCTGTTTGGTGCAACTTTTATTTATACATTATTATATTGAATTTATTTCATTAAGTTGTCTGCTTGATTTTCTTGTATAATATTCCATATTTAATTCGTTTTAACTCCAAACTACTTCAACTTTACAACAATTTACTCTTACAAAAAAATATAATATTTAGCACAATTTATAAAATTCATGCTCAAAAAGGGGAAATCATATATTTATATAAAAGAGAATCCTGGGCCCGCCTATTAGGCGTCACTACAAACCAGGATTCCATTTTAACTTATTTATTTCCAAAATTACTCTTCCTTTTCATGAAGAGTTTGACTTTTATAAAAAGTAGTGACTTTTATGAAAAGTTGCGACTTTTACAAAAAAGTTGTGACCTTTTTATGAAAAAGTTGTGACTTTTAAGAAGAGTTACGACTTTTATAAAGAGTTGCAACTTTAATGAGGAGTTGCCTGAAGAGTTGCAACTTTTATGAAAAATTGTGACTTTTATGAAAATTGTGACTTTTAGAAAAGATTGTGACTTTTCCAAAGAGTTGTGACCTTTCCGATAAGGCACAATAAGCATTTATTCACACTACCATTTTGTTGTCTATAAATAGAGGGGTTACCTCTCATTTCAAAACAACAAAAATTTTGAACTTCTTCTGCACAATTAAATATTCATTCACTTTGCTCCTGTTGAGTGGCTCATTAACACCATCGTTTATGTATCAACACACTGGTGAATTGAATCATTGTCTTGAGAAGATCTATTTTTTTAACCCTCGGGTACTAGAATGAAATAATTTCCTTCAGGGGACAATGTGCATTCAGTGTGTTCAAATTTTTTGTTTATGTTTCATTTATTATTACCGATCCTGATATGTTTTTACAGTTACTAATTTATGCTTATGTTATTAAATTTTTGTTTTTGAGTACATGTTTAAACTTTGTTATTTATGTTTATGTTTTTGATCATATGTTGAAGTAAAGATATGTTAATCAAGAGTTTTATGTAACCATTAGACTATTGGTATCATGTAGATTAAAATTCTTAAGCTTGTAAAATATATGACTTTGATCTTTATATAGTTTTTAGTGGCTAAAAGATCCATCGGATGTCCCAGAAGGGACTTTGAGTGTTCAAAAGTTATGGTGTTTCCACACTACATTGGAATTTTATTTATTCAACTTTCTATCTTATCGAGACATTCAATCAATTAGTGACATCCAAAAAATAAAGGAATGTAGTGATATGGTAAGTATTGTACTCAAACGTTTGGGGTTCAAATGTTTGGTTGGAGTCAATGAATTACCCCTCACAGTAGGATGAATCCTTATTAATAATATATTAAAGAAATAGTTATCTCCTTATAAACTTTAAATTAGAAGTCCCACAAAATAAAGTTATAACCATATTGATCGAAACATAAACAACTAAATACGTCTTTTTGCTATCAAAGTGTTTCATCGACTATGTATTATTTTGAATATGAGACTTGCCAAGATATGATTTAATTCAATTTATTTGAGCGATATACATTATTTCACTAAAATCCGAAAGATATGTTTTTATATTTCAAGTAACTTATCAAGTACACAACTAATTATATAAAATGTATAATAATTGGATTCTGTATGTATAGGCCTGGAAAAGGATAAAAACTCTTGCAATTGATGAATAAATTTTTATACCACTTTTTGAAAATATAAATATAGACAATGAAATAACTGCATATCTTTTCTAAAGATTCTAGTGATGAACAACTACAGTAAAATGAAGAATTCATAACAAAATTCATAAATGCTTTAATTTATTCTTTGAATAAAATATTCTTGACAATTTATCGTAGGGATGTTCCCTCCCGGAAATAGCTATATCATCAAATGTTCAGAAGTAGATTCTTGACGTAGTTCACCACCACGCGAAGCGCGGTCAATTTACCTAGTATAAATAATAAATGTGAGACAAGTAATGATTAAAAAAATATATATATGGCCTCATATCAACACCCTACACTTAAACTTTTGCTCGTCCTCGAGCAAGCATTAAAACTCATCTCAAATAAATCATACTAGGAATGTCACCAATTTGGTAAATAAAAAAATTAGACCAAATACTAATTTCAAAACATCAAATACAATTCTCAATCATTATGCAAGAGATCAAAATAAACAACAAATATCTAACCTCCTAACATCAAGAAAATACTTTGAACTCATCAAGTTTGAGCTTACTCACCTACTCTCATCAAAGAAAGCTAATAATATCACTTATACATAATGAAACGAGTGACCTCGCCAGAAGAAAAAGTCCACACACTCAATTCAAAAGATTGAATATAAATTAAGGACTTTATATGAAGAAAAACTCTCACACTCACAAATAAAATTCACTTGTATGCACAAAGAGCCATATGTTTGCCCATTATGTACATCTTCACTAATTAAGAATGATTGAATATAATCAAAAGGACTTTAATAGGTTATAATGTAGGTGAGGGACGGGTAGGAAAATGATATAATAGTGACTTACACTTCCTTAAGCACTTTGCAATTTTAGACTTAATCACCCATTATTTTGTTCTCTTTATTTTCCACCTTCTCTTCAATAATAATTTCACAAGTAATTCTTATCATCTCAAGAATGTTTTAATACTTTTTTTATTTTCTTTTTTTTTTTTTATAAAAAAAAATACTTCATAATAGTCACCCTCAACTTACATATTTTACATGAACTAAGGTGCACGATGTCGTTGTAAGGACCAGGGTCATCATCAAGGTAACTTCTTTTGCTCATCTCTTATTTTCCACACCGCTTTCTTTCAAAGAGGGCTTCTTAAGCACTTTTTAGCTATTATTCATTACCTTTTAACTCAACCATCCCTTTTTCTTCAGAATTAACAATTAGAATAAGTCTATGTTATACTCCTCAAGAAAGCAAGCTGCTAAAACTAAGGATTCAACAAAATAGTCAACGGCAAAATATGTCTACCAACAAAAGGCTACATGCTCAAAAAGGCTAACTGGTGATATAATATGTGAAAAGACTTTTACCATAAAAATCAAAGAAAGCCTATTATGATCTCCCAAGCAAAGAAACCCTTTTTATTTCGCTTCAATAACATGCATGGAAAGTTCTAGACTAAGATGCAAAACATGGAATAAATAAAATCTCACCACACATGGCACAAGTATAAATCAAGATGAATCAATTCGACTTTTAATAGAGACAAGATCATAACAAACTACAAAATAAAATATGCTATATATAAAGTCACAACCATGAGCTTAGGTGTCATAGAGTCTACAGTTTCCTTATCAATCAAGCATTCACAAGAAAAAAATTCTAAAAAAATTAGGCCTCAATAGCAAGTATCACACCACTTAAAAGGATATTTTATTTTCTCTCATAACAATAAAATTAAATATAATAAAAGAAAATTTATTCGTAAAAAAATAAAAGGCACTCGGTTCAAAGGGACTATCTCCAGGAAAATAACTGAAAACAAAAAGTCAAGGAACCCATCCTAAAGAAATAAAATACTCAATAAAACAATAAAAACTAGGAATTCATTCTTCCTCCCCACACTTAAAAAGATGTTATATCCCCGAAGCATCAAATAAAATTTAAAGCAAGGGTTAGAAAACTCCCTGAGACCCTTAGGCCTAGCTAGTAGCATGTTCTCTTAATATTCATCAAGGGTCATCACCCCACACATAATCTAAAACATGCTCCTTCGCTCCAAATTTGAGATACTCAGACTTCTCCAAAACCTGTAAAAACAACACAAAAAATGTCACTAAAAAAAAGAAGTTACACTATAAATTGGGTTTCCCCCCAATAAGCGCTTAATTTAACGTCGCGACACGACACAAGTAAGTTCACCACCTTTCTTTCCACTTTGAACTTATGAATTGTAACCCTTACTTTGCATCAACTTTTCTACTCCTCTCAAAGGGTGGTGGTATGAAGATAAAAGAACCAAGTAATATATGTCGCATCTTGCACTACTTGACCCTTAGGTCAGACATATCGTTTTGTCTACTTAGACTAAAAAACTTTAGGATGTAGGGGTCTTGTACCTCATGTTTACACTCATTCATTAGTTCAGATTTTATAGAAAATGTTTTGAATGAGATTCAAGTTACCTCAACTCCAAAGCAATATTATTTACAACTCCTCCTTTTTGTAGTGTTTCGCAACATCGATATTAAGGAATAAAGTATAGTTGAATGGTTGGAGTTCCTCTTTTTGCTCGAATAATTGGTCATCATCCACGAAAATTGGCAATTGAGCATCGGACGCCTTAATTTTTTTGTTCAAGTGAGCATCTAAGTCAAGAATACCTGAACCAAATTGATCTTTTTCTTGTGTGAGCTCAACTCTTCTTTCAATTAGTTGGGTTGTCATGTATGTTAGACCATCATAGATAGACTCATGAAACTTTAGAAGTTGAGTTTGTTCTTATATCCAAGATTGACTCACTATCTCTGTTTCTCCATAGCTTTCTCCTTGTTGGACTTCAATCTCATCTAATTTAGCTAGAACTGTTAATTCTTATTGAATAACATCAAGCTCATCTCGCAGTTTCATGATTTTTTTTGCTCTTCCGTGCATTCAAATAATTGTTTTGTGATTTTTGAATTTCCCTTGTCCAACATGTTTGTACATTCCATAAGTGAATTCACATTGAACGCCCCTTGTTTTGAGTTTCTCCGCTTCATCGCACCTATCAATATCACGAATAATAGAAGAATCATAATAGGGGTTTGGGGGGAAGGGAATAATATTTAGAGCAACCATTCCATTGAATATATTGACGACCACATATATGACATAAAAGCCATTCATCACCCAACCACGATTTATCGCAATCATCCATATCAACAAGAGGTCTAAATTATTCAAAGAAACAAAAAAATTACTGATTTTTTTTAAAAAAAACAAATAAATAAATAAATAGATAAATAAAAAGAAAAAGTATAACCTATAATAATAGTTAATTTCTAAGTCCACGATAGCGGCTTCAACACTTGTTGCTCCCCAATATACACGCAAGTGTACATGGTTGTGCAAGTAATATAGTGGCTCTTAAAAAAATAAGATTATCGAACCCAAATGACTCGTCAATTAACTATTTTTACTAAATTATACTGGTCAAATTATTTATCTAAGAGTTTCAAAAGAAAAGAATGCAAGAACAAAATAATAAAATTACTCACAATGATTGGAAAATTCAAGGCTGCAGCATGCAATGAATCTCATGTATCACATTCTTAGCTTAGTACTAGTTTTAATTGTGAACTTACTGGTTTATAGGGTTAATTGTATGAGCCGAGATACACACCTCTCGTCACCTACTCCAGTTAGCTATCTAACTACATCATTGAGCGGGAATATATAGACTAATTGACGAGCATTTATATTTCATCCTATTTCGTAACCAAGCAAGTTGTTCGTCCGGGCGTCACTCCTAAACAAAAATCATCTCAATCGAATGGGTCGATCAAGCTCTCTATATTATCTGGTCTTTCTAACCCTCCTCTCTCGATTTTAAGATTAGACAATAGATTTATCTCGTGGTGATCAAGCAGAAAATACTAAAACACGAATATATAAGTGACTTATAATGACAATCAAGAATTAATTCAAAAAGCCTTAAATAATGAACAATCAATCTGCAGCTACAGCCCCAGAATAAGGGTGTGTAGCCATTATTCTCTAAGAAAAGAAAAAGAAAAAAAGAACCATTAAAAATTTTGACGATTTTCTACTTGATGCCCTATGATTGATCTCCCTCCTCTATAATTGTTCTATGGACTATTTATAGATATAGAAACCCTAAATAAAATTATTGATTCCAAAGCAAATCAGGAATCCAAAAATCAAGCGGAGGTGGAAATGCTGTATGTGTATGCTCCCAAACCGCCTCACAAATATTCAATTGCTGCCACGTGGCAGCAAAGTTGTTTAATTTCGTTGTTTGGTGCAACTTTTCTTTAGATAGTACTATATAGAATATATTCCATTAAGTTGTCTGCTTGATGTCCTTCTATAATCTTCCATATTTAATTCATTTTAACTCTAAACTTCTTCAACGTTACATCAATTTACTCTTACAAATAAAATACACTATTTAGAGCAATTCATAAAATTCATGCTCAAAAAGGGAAAATTTAAATAACAAAAAGTGAGGTAAATAATGATTAAAAATATATATATTTGGCCTTATATCAGTTGCACTAACCACACGACTCATGATGAGAATTATTCAAGGAGTTGAAGACCACTAACATTTCCAAGGTTCGGATTGGAAACGGAGATCACCTTCATGTCAAAGGAATTGGAACCATAGCTATCAAGACGAGCACTGGCACAAAGAACATTTCAGAGGTTCTTTATGTTCCTAAAATTGATCAGAAAAAAGTATTATTCTGAAAAACTTAACAAATTTTGTGAGTAAGCAGGTATTACTCATCAACTTACTGCTACATATACTCCGCAACAAAATGGAGTTAGTAAAAGGAGAAACATATATATAATGGAGATGTCACGGTGCATGTTGCATGAAAAAGAGTTTCCAAAAAGTTTTTGGGCTGAGGCACCTAATACGTCCATATTTCTCCAAAATCGGCTTCCTACTAAAGCATTACATAATAAAATGCCATTCGAGGATGGGAATGGATTCAAACTGTCATTAAGATTCATTAAAGTATTTGGTTATGTTTGTTTCTTTCATGTGCCACATGTTAAAAGAGAAAAACTTGACAAGAAGGCTCTTCCTAGAATATTTGTGAGTGCTCATCCTCCAAAGCGTACAAAAAAATATAATCCACAAACATGGGGGATGATTGTAAATGGAGATGCGCCTTTTGCTGAGGAAGAGAAATGGGACTAGAAGGACAATCAACTTTCAATAAAAGCTTAAGAGGAGCAGACATCTGATCACTGGAAAAATGAGTTGGTGGATGATCTTCAAACTATAGGTACAACACTACTCTCTGACATCTACCAACAAAGTAAAATGGGTGTTTAGAACCAAGCTCAATTGTTGTGGTTCTATCAATAAATACAAGGCTAGGCTTGTTTTCAAGGGATATGCCCAAATATTCTGTGTTGATTACTCAGGAACCTTTGATCCAGTAGACCCATTGGATACCATTAGATTGTTGCTTGCAATAGCAGTACAAAAGGGTTGGAAAGTGTTCCAGCTAGATGTGAATGTACTTTTTTAAATGGTGTAATACTGTAAGAAATAAATGTAGAGAATCCCGAGGGTTTCTTTGAGAAAGAAAAAGGAGAAAAAGTGTGTGCTTAATAAGGCTCTTTATGGCTTAAAACAAGCTCCATGAGCTTGATATACCACGATTGATGACCACTTGTTGAGTTTGGGGTTTGTACGAAGTGTATCTGAAGTCACTTTTTGTTTCAACTATAAAGGAACTGATCTTCTGATTATTTCCATTTATGTTGATGATCTCATGGATACAGGAAACAATGTGTGTCTAGTTTAAGAGGTTAAGAGGGAAATGATGCAAGTCTTTGAAATGCCAGACATGGGGATAATGACATACTTTCTGGTAATGGAAATCAAGACTTGGGGATAATGACATACTTTCTGGTAATGGAAATCAAGAGAGGCTGTTATGAAATTTTTATCTGCCAAAAGAAGTATGCTCGAGAGATACTCAAGAAATTCCATATGGAAAATTGCAAGGCAACAACCACACCAATTAATCCAAAGGAGAAGTTAAGCAAAGAGGATGGAATGGATCAAATTGATGAAGGAAATTTCAGAAGCTTGATTGGATATTTGATGTATCTCACTGCTAAAAGGCCGGATATTCTATTTGTTGTAAGTGTTTTATCTAGATTTATGCATTGTGCTATTGAAATGTATTTACGACCAATAAAAAGAATTATAAGATACATTAAAGGTACTGAATACGGTGTCAAATTCAAGAAGTATGAGAATTTCAAGTTGTATGGATTCTCCTACACTGATTGGGATGGATCCATTGACTACATGAAAAGTACATCAGGATATTGTTTCATTCTGAGATCAAGGATTTTCTCTTGGTGTTCAAAAAAGCAGAAAATTGTGGCACAATCCACGACAGAGGTTGAATTCATTGTTGCAACTGCAGTAGTAAATCAAACCTTATGGCTGAGAAAAATATTTTCTGATTTGTATATGGAATAAAAATTTAATATTGAGGTTCATGTTGATAATCAAGCTTCAGTAGTCATTTTGCATAATCCGTTGTTCTATGAGAAGACTAAACACTTCAATGTCAAGTTGTTTTTATTGAGGGATGTGCTGTAAAAAAGAGAAGTGATTCTTATTTATTGCAAATATGAAGATCAGCTAGCAGATGTATTTATGAAATTCATTCCTGTCAGCAAGTTCGAGTTCCTGAGGCAACAACTTGGAATTTGCAGCTCCTAATGCAAGGAGAAGTATCAGTTAGTTTCTTTAGGACTACAGTTTCTATTTCTAAGTTTCTTGTACTTCTTTTTTCAATCATCTTAGAGGTAGTTAACATGGTTAGTACCATGAATTAAAATTAGGACCATGATCTATTCATTTTTTTTAATTGTATGTTTATGTATTTTCTAGTTCTTTATTACAGAATATAGAACTCTTTGCATAACCTTTTTCTCTAAGTCATCTTCACATTTAGTTCCTTGAATTCCCTACTTTCCTTTTTGTAGCAAACTAGACATTGTCTTCATTGTGTTATCGGTCATTAATCTTATTACAACTTAAGGGGAATTTCATCTTTTAAATTGGGGAATCATGGGAACTCCGGATGAAAGAAATTCATGGATGAAAAGCTATCATACCTTGATAACAAAGTCCACAAATGCTTGAGTATTGGAGACTTGACCTTGATCCTATCTTGAACTCTTTCTTCTTCTTCAAGTTCTAGAGAGAGAAATATTTGAGAGAAGAACTTTGGGATTTCTTTTGGGGCCTTCGAAATAATGACTTGAATGGGTTAAAACAACTTATATAGGTGTACTAGTCTTGGGTAAATGACCTAACTTTATTCTAATTAAATTCGGAAGACCCAATTTAATTACTTCTCACTTAATAGTGTACTGTCAATCTCCGCGAGAGACTCCATGAGCCATGGTCCTCACAACGAGCCGTGGTCCTCCTTGTGGTCTTGAACAAGTAGCTAGGCCACCTTCCCTTGACCCCTATAAACCTAAGACTCCTTTACGACCCCTCCCAAGACCCGTCAAGGACTTCACGAGCATTCGTCTAGTGGCTCGTGGGGAGGGTCTCTGGTTTGGGAAGCTTGGTGAAGCTACTGCCTCACCACCACGAGTGGCACCACGATCTGTGGTGGGCACCACAAGCCATGATGGCTCTCGTGGGAAGGTGGCCAGTGCATACGGAAGGTTGGACTGCCCTAGCACTCTACCTTGGCTCTTTCCCTCACACTTAGCCCTACGTTAGCCTACTAGATTTCCACAATAACTCATCAAGTCCTAACTCCTAAAGGCTAATGTTTTAAAGCTACGGAAGGCTATTTAATTTTTTTATAATCATGTATTCTGCCTTATAGAACAGAGAGAAAGTCATGAAACTCAAAAATCACTAAAGTTTACAAGAGGTAAAGGTGTAAACTATAAATCCTCATCTAGGTCTCTTTGTCTCTTGTTTCTCACTGCTTAATTGCTTCGCCAATCTCAAGTTTGTTTTCTTAATCCTTCTCATTCGAAGGTACTGATTAAAGTCTTCATCTCCCTTTTCGTTTATCTATTTTCCTCCCCTTTTAATGTGTTTTTTGTCTCTTTCATCTTCTTTTTAACTTAGTTTTTTTGTTTGTTCATTTGAATAATTATGTGTATGCATTTTGGATATGTAAGTCATGTAGTGTACTACATCTGTTATTATAGTCTAATTATTTATGCATAGTCTTTTTCTTGTCGATTGTGCAAGGCATGTATTTTCTGAGTCCTGAATCTATTTTAGTATCCAAGTATTGACACAAATATTTATTTAAAACTTCATAATTCGAGATATTATTCTCTTAATTTTTGATGGTTCGCTATTTTCTTGAGATAATTTGCTCTCTTTTTAATTTTTGTTGCATTCTGTTGTTATTTTTCATGTTGTTTGTGACTTAGTTTTGTTTTGATTATTTTTTAAATTGTTTTTTTTCTTCACAGTTACTCAAAATCAAACTCATAGCATGACTGAACAAAAACAAACTGATAAGATGATGGGTGAATGTGAGGACCATGGTTACTTCTGAAGGTGCAAAAGTAAAATAAGACCATTGCGCTCATGAGTATTCTTTTAAGACACAGACAGTACGTCTCCTCTTCTCGATCATATATTGACAAGTACTAAGCGACCTGCTGGTGTTGATAAAAATAGCAAAATATAGACTTTAAATCTACTCCAGAGAGTAGCCTTATAATCATGTCTTAAGTACCATGAATATATTCTTCTTTTGTTGGTGAATGATCCTTTCTTATGTTGTTTTTGTTGCGTTTCTTTGAATTTCTTAGTTTCCAACTCTTGTAAATCCACTTTGTTTCTTTATTTACTATTATTGCATTCCTACTGTAAGAGCTTAACTGATTTTAATCATGATTTATACTATATTTCAGTTGAGTTACTTTCAGCCTTTCAGTTCAGTTAATTGTGTTTTCAACCCTATTACATACATGTACAATCAATGTACTGATGTCATTTAACCTACATCATTTCATGGTGCAAATTCAAGTACTTAGGATCATCAACAACAGCTTCATTGAGATCACATCATAAGCTGGTCAACTTTTGGTTAGGCCTCCTTACTTTCAAAGGACTCTAATTTTATGATTTGTTAGTAGTAATTCTTTTAGGTGTCGTGGGTCTTTTCCCAACGCCTATCTTTATACATTTGTGGTTTCATAGATACAAATTCATAGTCTTACAGTATTCAGTTTCAGATATTTTATTTAAAATTATATGTTTAATACTTAGTATTTTCAAATAAATTTTAAGATTTAATAAGTTGTTTTTAAAATAATTCTCCCGTTATAATGCTTGTGTATGCTTGAGTTAGTCTTCCGCCTGTAGTTAGCAGGGATGAGAGTTCACTTGGGGACCAACAATGATTCCCAAGTGTCGACCACATTCGGGGTGTAGGCTCGAGCTGTGATAGGTCCGTGAAAGGGGCGATCCTTTGGAAACGGGGTGAGACCCACATGAAGGTGGTGTCCTTGACACTGTCTCCACGAATGTGACACCTTCAACACTTCACCCAGCAGCACTACATCAACAATTCCACAAGGACGCAAAAATCCTCTTTATGGGGTTCGGAATTCGTTCAGAATCCCATCAACGCATATATGAGCTATGCTACCTAGTTGGAAACAACATTTCGGACTTAGCAAAATTGATGAAAAAACCAATAGAGGTGATTTGGTCAAAATGTTGACTAAAGTCTACACTTATTAAGAAATGTCAAACGAAACGTTAAACGCCGCAAGGTCATTACGATTACCTTGGGAATCAAACTAAAAGTCATTTTACACCAAACTCAGCATTTCACAGCTTACCACACTGACGAATTTCCATTCGAAGCGTGTTTAGAAAGAAAGTTTACCAAGGTCAAACTTTGGTCAAACCTCAAAAGCTAAACACCAAATTACACAAACTCCAAACAAAAGACTCGACACATGTACCGATCATCACACTAGACCAAAATGACCCTTCTAGTACAACTGATGGAACTAACAAAATTTCCATTAGACATCAAAATATCTAGATATTGACTGAAGTCAACTCTTGCACACCTTAAGCTTTCCAAATGGCAAAAACCACTCAATACTCTCCTGACCACCTTGGGAAACATGTCAGCCAACCCATCATCATAAAAAAGCTATACTGAAGCGATGAGAAGGGGAAAAATAGTGAAAGCACACAAAAATGAACTCAAGGGTCATTACACTTGATGAATTTTGAAATAAACCTTTATAAATGTAATTAATAAAGGTCGATTAAATAAGTAATTGACAAAGTTTATAAGACGACTTACATTTAAAATTGTAAATGAATTGATACAATTAAACATTCATATAAATTATTATAATGCAATCTTGAAGCTAGGTGAAAGAAGTCAACATCCTTTTCTTTATTGTCGTATTGTTATCTCTCTTGTTTTTTTCTCACAAACAACATTCTTCTTATTTTTTTTTACTTGAGTGTTCTTTTGCTGAATGATTCATAATTAGATCTCCTTTAGTTGAAAGATTTCAATCAAATTCAATTTCAACTAGTGAGAGCCTGTTAGTACATACACTCAGGAATGCAAGAAAACATGACGAAATTATAAGAATAAGTTTAACAATTCCTTTTATTTTTTAAATATCAAATAACCAAAAGCGAAGAAGAAGCAAACTATAGTTGAACAATAGTAGAAATTTGTTAAAAATATCGAATATTCTAAAGTAAGATATAAATAATGTTTATATGGATTTTCTTATAGAGGTTATCGATCTAACACAATTTATTCTTCTCGATATTCCTTACATGATACGATTTCCATCATTTTCATATATTGTCAAAAAGTTTGAGCCATAATTGACAATATTGTCATTTAAAATATGATCAGAATTTTTCGGAAGACTATGTTCACAGTAACTTGGTTGAGATTGCGTGATATATGTGAAGATAATCTTTCGAATCATAAAAATCATATTTTAAATGAAAATATTATCAATTATGGTCAAACCTTTTGACAAAATATTAAAATGATGGAAATTGCCTATTATGAAAGGAATAGCGAGAAGTATAAAATTTCGTTCCATCTATGACCTCTATAAGGTAATTCATATAACAATATGTCTATCCTACTTTATAATATCATATATATTCAACAAATTTCTATTATCGTTCGATAATAGTTTGCTTCCCCTGTTTGTACAATTGTATCAGTTCACTAACAATTTTACATTTAAGTCACCTTATTAACTTTTGTCAATTACTTCTTTGGTTCGTCTTTATTAACTACCCTTTGTAGAGGTTTATTTTAAAATTCGTCAGCAAGACTAGTATGATATATGAAAGTGTGTTTCCCATCCTTCTCAATCTAAGATTTATCTAGCTTACCCATTTTATGTATTTGCTTCTATTAATTCATGTGTTATATAAGTTAAAGTCACCATTTAGGTGGAATTGTACAACACGTCAACTTCCGTAGGATCTTTTCCCGTGCTAGCTAATCCGAAGAGAACAACAATCACACACACACACACACACACACACACACACACACACACATATATATATATATATATATATATATATATATATATATAAGAGAATCCTAGGCCCGCCTACGTGGCGCAACCACAAACAACCATTCCCTTTTAATTTATTTATTTCCAAAATTAGTCTTCCCCTTTCATGAAAAGTTATGACTTTTACGAATATTTGTGACTTTGATGAAAGATTGTGACCTATCTGAAAAGTTTTGACTTTTACGAAGAGTTATGACCTTTCTAGTAAGGCATAATTATAATTTATTCACACTATCCTTTGTTGTTTATAAATAGAGGGGTTTCCTCTCATTTTAAAATAACGAAAATTCTGAACTTCTTCTTCTTCTGCACAGTTAAGTTAAATATTTGATTCAGAACTTCTTCTTCTTTTTTCTGTACAGTTAAATATTTGTGTATTTTGCTCCTTTTGAGTGAGTCACTGACAAGGAGACACTCTGCATTCACTGGACTCGATTTTTCCTTTTCTTTTTTCATTTTACTATCACAAATCCTGTTATGTTTTTTTACAATCATTAATTTATACTTATGATATTTATTGTTATATTTTACTACATATTTTAAACTTTGTTGTTTATGTTTCTGTAAAGTTATTGTTATAAGTATTTGTTAGTATAAACTATATGTAAACTTGGACAAAATAGTGTTATGATTTGTAATTTTGCATTTTATTTTAATATAACAAATAGTAAACTAGAATTGAATAACCTTTCATGAAAAGTTGTTACTTTTATTAAAAGTTGTAACTTTTATGAAAAGTTGTGACTTTTATTGAAAAGTTGTGACTTTTATTGAAATTTGTGACTTTTACGAAAAGTTGTGACTTTTATGAAGAGTTGCGACTTTTATGAAAGTTTGTAACATTTATGATAGGTTGTGACCTTTTTGAAAAGTTATGACTTTTTCGAAGAGCTGTGAATTTTTCGAAGAGTTGTGACCTTTTCAGTAAGACACAATAAACATTTGTTCGCACTACCTTTGTTGGCTATAAATAGTGGGGTTTCCTCTCATTTTAAAATAACGAAAATTCTGAAATTCTTCCTCTGCACATTAAATATTTAATCCAGAACTTCTTCTTCTGCACAATTAAATATTTGTGTATTTTTCTACTATTGAGTGGCTCACTAACAAGGACACACTCTGCATTCATTGGGCTTAATTTTTTCTTTTCATATTTCATTCTATTGTTACATATTCTGCCAAATTTTTTATACAGTCATTAATTTATGGTTATAATATTAATTGTTATTTTTTACTACATGTTTTAAACTTTGTTGTTTATATTTTTGTAAAGTTATTGTTTTATGTATTTGCTAGTACAAACAATATGCAAATCAAACTATGCAACTTCAGAAATAACTTTTTATAGAATACATTTATTTACAATATTCTCCAAAGAAATCTTTTCTTCTCCAAGAGATCAAGCCTAACGATTTATATGAATTTTTTTGTCATAATAATGTTAATATTAACAGGAGTAAAAAAAATAGAACGTCAAATAATAGAATTAGAACTAGCAATTAATTATAATTATATGATACACAATGGTGACTATTCTCTCACACCAAAGTACTTTTTATGAACATTTTTCCCATTATCCTTTACTTCTCTTTCATACTTTTCAAGGATGCTTAATGTTTTGTTTGTGCACAACTTCAATTCATAACACTATCATAACTATATTACATATCAAATTTTGATTTTGGAAGATTGCATTTTAATTTTCAAACAGATAATGACTATATATTACCTATTGGTATATCATACGACTATGGAATCTTTGCTCTTGATAAACACATTAGTTTTATGTATATATTTTAAGAAAATATTTCATATTTTGAAAGTAATTTATAGTGTTAGACTAACGAAAAAAGTGTTATGATTAGTGTTATAATTTTTAATCTTGCCTTTTCTTTTAATATAACAAATAGTAAACTAGAATTGAATAACCTCTATACTCTTAAAAAGAGATTTATATAAAAATATTATAACATCAAAATACAAGAAAAATATTATTCTAATAAATTTTAAAAAGGAATATTCTAACCCATGTACTAGTATACAACAAATATAAATCATTTGCAACAATAATATACAATAAATATAATAAAAGTACTCATACCTTTTAAATTTGCTAGAGATAATCTAGATTTTCTTCAACACTAACAAGTTTTTTTATTTATTCACTTCATAGCCAATCTTGAAGACACGCTAAAACATGCACCAATTTAGAAACAATGTACTCCTAAATGAATCAAGAAGAAATCCTCCCTTAAAGAATGCAGATTCGGATATGACACTTGAAACTGGAACACACTTGGATCCAAACTTTGAATTCTCAAAAAGTAAAATCTACAAGAAGAAAAGGAAAGACAAACTAGAATAATAAGCCAAGATTTTTACCATACAGATCAACCTAAACTAAGGTTTTCCGGCTAAAACTACAGTAAGAAACCAAATAATGGCTAAGTCAACTAACGATAAAAAAATCCTAAACTTATCCTAAATTCCAACCTAAACATACAATACTGTTCAAAATACAATTAATCTCAATGAGCCAAGTCAAGGTCGAAACATACATTAACTAAAACCGGGGTGCTTTTTGAATTATGTAAAGCTATCAATAACGCCATGGGAACACAAAAACAAACACAACAATACCCAAATCAATAAAGATCAGAAATGGAAAGAAATCTAAAAGATGCAAATATGGGACCCACACACAACGTAACAAAATCTACTCCATCATGAGGTCCCAAATTTCTCAAGGAAGTTGTGCCCCAAAAATTGGCACAATCCGAGCTACCATCGAGTCTAAATAGTATTCCCATTAATTTAGCTCAAAGGAATCAACAATAGAGAATTAAGGAAGAATTTGCGGAGATAAATAATGAAAACACAACATTAATTGCTCCAGGATTGTGCCCATGTAACTCCCCAATCAACTCCACCAACAAACACTCAAATCCTTCAAAATAATGTCTCTTAATCGCCCATACACCAAGTTAAAAATAATACATGCAAGCTGAAAAATAGGTCTTTTAAAACACCAAGTGCTAGTTAACTGGCCTCCGCGAATGTAGAGACCGATCAAGTAGCTTAGGTCAGTAGAGTTGACAATCCGCAAACGGGCACGAGGCTTGCAAACATAGAGTCTAGCCCAATCAACCATTCGTGAATGCAGCCAATGTACAAAGAACACGAAGTGGGCTACGCTCTGCGAATGCGTGAGATCCACACGAATGCAGAGACCCAGGCACTTGGTCTCCATTAACACGGCACCTGCAACACTACAATAGTAGTTACAAGGAATCCAGAGTCCTCCGTTTGGGGCTTGGAATTCATTCTAAATCTGTCAATGCAAACAAACTATGCTACCTAGTGGCCGGAAAGAAAATTCCAAATGCAAAATAATCAATGAAACAACCAACAAAGGTCATTTGGTAATTATTTTTTTACCAAAGACTACTGTCACGACTGGAATCTAGACCCCAGATGAGACCGGCGTCGTTGACCTCTCAGAGGTCGCAGACAAGCCTACTTACGTCATTCTTACTTTACATAGGTTAATTTTAGCAGAAAATTTGGAACTTTTTGTTTCTAAACATTACTTACTAAACATTTCTAATACATTCGTAATTCATTCAACATCAACCATCTAAACATTAAGAGATAAACAAATGAAAGGAATAGTTCATTAAACATAATTGTATAATTGACAAAATGGCCCAATACATAGTCTGAAAAAAATAAGAAAGAAACGCTAGTGGAACATACTCCACTAGCTCAACTCCTAAACTAAGCTAGAACATAAAATAGTAGCATCCTCGAAAGCATGAGGACCTACCAAAGCCGGATGAATGCTGAACGTCCGGATAACTGCAGCGATGATCCAGTAGCTCTACCGTCCACCTATGCCTGCACCTAAAATAGTAGAGTTTGTATAGGGTTAGTACACACTTGTACTAAGTATGGGTATATGCAAGCACACACCAAGGACATGCATGAGAAAGAATAGCTCTTTCCTAACAACATGATTTTTGGAAGTCATGTCAGTGGACTTGCCAAATTGAGATTAGGAAAGTTTCCTAATTTGGATTAGGAAAGTAAATGATCTTTCCAAATTTGGATTAGGAAAGTCAGTGAGCTTTCCAAATTTGGAATAGGAAAGTTATGCCATGAGAATAACATACATAATCATACTTTTCACATTTGCACACAGCACATAACATTTACACATAACACCTATCATATAGCATACAGTACATTTTACATGTAGCACATAACTTCTTTCATATCATTCATTCGTATGCCATGAGACCTTGGAATCATGGACTTAACATTAAGACATCCTAGAAATGAAGGCTCAACATATGGGACCTCAACTAGGGAGTCTTCATTAGCAAACACAGAGTCTGCTTCATTCATTCATACGTACTTCATTTCATTTCGTTCATAGTCCAGTGTAACCACCAGTTATACCTAGGATGTAGTTTAAGACTTTCATTAGGTTCGTTGTGCAATGACCAAGAATGACCTAATGTCATTACTTGAATCTAACTCACCTTTTGATTATCCTATCCTAACACCTTTGGTATCATTCATTTCATTATGTGCATCATTTGAGGCTGGCCTCATTCATTCATTGGGAACTTTAACTTTAACCGACATAGATCATGTGAGCATCATGAAATCCAGTGTCTCCCCCACACCGAAAAGAGGTGGAATCACCGGCCAAGGTGACCCAAAAACATGCTAGCGTACATGGGAATTTAACCCCGCTAGATCCCTATATTGGCAGTATAGGTTCGAAGACTAGGAGATATAAGGAGACCCATACCCGGCAAGCCGGACAGTCTCATCTCATGAGAGTTACGTGAACCTCAGCCCTTCCCAAAAGAAGGCATCACCGCTCATAGCTAGTCTATCGGTGCTTAGTATAAAGTTCCATTACATTCATCTCATACATCATGGAAGCTGGCTTCTAGTATGAGGACATCATAGCTCATTAGATGATTTCTCATCTCATCATTCGTATTGAGTGTGTTATGCTCAATACTCTCATTAAAGTGTTCATAGAGACTGGTCTCTTCATTATCTTACACTCTCATAGGTGAGTACGTATTGGTAACATTTACTTAGGCTCATTTGAGATTGCTCTCATCATTTACATTAGCCTCATATCATGTTGTCACCACATTCATCATCATTAGCACCTTTGCTTTTCATACTTATTCACCTCTTATTACGTAAATGTTCATTTCATCATATGCCAATGCACTTGGCCATTTGGTGTGTTTCACACCCTTACTTAACCCTTATAGGGTGTCATCATTTCGTTTCTCATTTCATCCTTTCATTGTTCATTTCATCATTTCATTGTTCATTTCGTCATTTCATTGTTCATTTCATCATATCATTGTTCATTTCATCATATCATTGTTCATTTCATCATTTCATTGTTCATTTCATCATTTTATTGTTCATTTCATCATATCATTGTTCATTTCATCATATCATTGTTCATTTCATCATTTAATTGTTCATTTCATCATATGCCAATGCACTTGGCCATTTAGTGTATTTAGACTCACACTTAACCATTCTAGGGTTTCATCATTTCATTACATACATCTTATGATCACTTACTTTTAAACGTATGTTAGACTTATGTGTCCATACATACAAGCCATGAGGCTTCATTCATATACGTCTAAGTGATTCATATCTTTCTAAGATTATGTCATACAAGACTTATGCATCTTGTATGTATGCCAAGATCTCGATTTCGATCTAAGTAGGTGGCATTATTCTTGAACATTTAATTCACGTATGACTTATGTATCAATACGGAATTTGGGCAAGGGAACCCTAATTCAAATCCCTTGGACAACACTTAATCTTATTTTAAACTTGATAATTGCATTTTTCAGATTTGGGAGACCCTAGTTCGATTCCCATCAACCCCATAATATTTCCTTTCTTTTTCTCCTCTTTTTTTTCGTTTAAGTTAAGGAGGTTGTGAGTTCAATCCCCCACAAGCTCATTATTTTTATTTTAATTTATCTCTTAACTTTCTCACCTATCCAAGCCGTTGTGGGTTCAATCACCACTCTCCACATTTATTTTCTCCTTTATTTTTCTCCTAACTCTCTCATCCATTCAAGAGGTTGGGGGTTCAATCGCCACTCTCCTCATTTATTTTTCTCCTTTATTTTTCTCCTAACTATCTCATCCATTCAAGAGGTTGGGGGTTCAATCCCCACTCTCCTCATTTATTTTTCTCCTTTATTTTTCTCCTAACTTTCTCATCCATTCAAGAGGTTGGGGGTTCAATCCCCACTCTCCACATTAATTTTCTCCTTTATTTTTCTCCTAACTTTCTCATCCATTCAAGAGGTTGGAGGTTCAATCCCCACTCTCCACATTTCCTTTTTCTCACCTTATTTCACTGATTTTTAACATGGTGAGGTCACGGGTTCGATCCTCAATTACCTCACTTATTTTTCTTCATTTTTCATAGCTTATTAAAGAACTTTACTTGGCTGAAATTAACCAACAATGTGCTGGAAATTTGAGATACATTTTTCAGCTTCTTTTCATCAACATTTAGAGTTAATTCTTAGGGCATTTCGTGAATCATTTAGCTAATAGTTTTTCACTCAAATCAGCCACTTTATACTTCATATGAACATCACGATTAATACAAGTTTGTGCACGTGAAATACAACCATAAAATAAGTCATTTTCATACTTCAATCCGTGTTCAAAGTCACAACTACACATTGCACACACATAAACACATATTTCGGAAAGCATAGGTTATCATTTGTACGATTACAAATACACATTCATGAACATATTCATCACAAAAAACACATTACATGCCTAATATCTACCAGCAGACATACCAACCTACAACCATCAATAGGAGCTAGTGACAGGGACATGAAACGGGGAAACAATCCTAGTTTTCGGATTAGAATCGACTGAATCCTAGGGGTCTCTTGGGAAAGGGACAAAGAGTAAGAAAACCCATACCTGTTCTTGGTGTTGTTCAACACACAAAGTTGCTGCCCAGAATCACCACCAACCCAACGTCCAACACAGAAATTCCCACCTTACCCGTCGAGAATGTCACGTTTTGCTTTACTTTTATGGATTGTTTTTGTCGTTTGAATTCTTATGAGTTCTTCAAGTGTTTTGTTGTTATTTCTATTTTTTTGTTGCTGCTTTGTTAACAGAAAAACGTGGAAAAAAAACAAAATGGGAGAAGTGGATGAAACGTGAAAGAGAGAGAGAGGTTCCGTAGGATTAGGACTCTAGTTGAGACTTAGTCAAAATAAGACATGTTAATTCATAAATAATTAATAATAAAAATCTGATTTTCCTTTTTCTTAAATCAGATAATAATTATTAATTAATTAAATTAATTTATCAATTTAAATAAAAATAAGTTAAATCATTGCTGCCACCTAGGTTCGAACCCGGGTGGAGCAAGACTCCACTCCTAGAGCTCAAATTCGGCTCTCTCTCCCAAAATTGCCCCTACATATTATTAAATAATTAAATATATATATATTTAGGGTAATTATGATACTACCCTTAGCCTGGTAAAAGACCATTTTACCCCTAGACCCTTAAAACTTAAAATTCCTTCTTTTTAAGTCCGGTAAAAACTCCTTCAAATAAATCTTTGTATTCGAGAGCCCTACATGGTTGGTCCCAACCTTTCCTTGCTCAACTAACTCCCAAAGTTAGTTGGCTTGGCTATACCAAGGGTTCCGAGGTCTGGTTCTACGCGCATCAATCTGTGTGAACCGTGGTCTAATCGGAGGCATTCTTGGCACATTAAGCATTACTTAGCATATCTATTTTTTTTATGGTTGTTACATTATCCCCCCCTTAGGAACATTCGTCCCCGAATGACACTACACATCATTTTAAATAAAGAGGGCGATTTCGAAGATATCTAAACATACTTGAGACTTTACTCTTTGTGAATTTGTGTTTCACACTTACTCTGGATAATGCATATTACACAATCTTATCTGAAGCTTCATATTTGAGATTGAGGAACTTCCTTCTCAATCGCACTTAACTTGATGCATCTCACAACTCATGCAACACAAAAATCATGTCCACGCTATACAAAACATCAACATGACATGCAAGCATGAATTCATTTTAACTCTAACTTATTTGGAAAGTTAACCTTACTACCCTGTTTCGATAGACTATGGTAGTCTAGCATTTCTGAAGTAATCCATACCTGAGCCATCTTCTTGAGCTAGTAAGCAGCAAACTTATCCTTCTACTCTTCATCAATACTCATAGCAGGCTTTAGAACCTACCATGCACTCACCTTCATGCGAACAACCACTCTTATCAAACGTCTTTCGTTCACGCAGGCATTTCTATCACAGCCCCTTCTTGGGAAGGCCAGATCTTGAGTCTAGCACCTTAGACCACTTGGTCATCCTAATTCTTGTATGTATTCTTCTAAGAGCGCACACAAGAACGAAGTTAGATATTTAAAAAGACACAAAGTGTCAAGGTTCTAGATAGTACGATAAAGAGTAGAAGAAGGGAAATTTTCCTACGCATCATGCAGTCTCTAATCCAGGATAGTGGTGCACTTCACTACCATGACTTAGAAACTACTCAATGTGGTTGATGTGAACTTATTATTTTCGTAATTTAACCTAGTGCTCTGATACCAACTTTGTCACGACTGGAATCTAGACCCCAGACGAGACCGGCGTCGTTGACCTCTCAGAGGTCGCAGACAAGCCTACTTACGTCATTCTTACTTTACATAGGTTAATTTTAGCAGAAAATTTGAAACTTTTTGTTTCTAAACATTACTTACTAAACATTTCTAATACATTCGTAATTCGTTCAACATCAACCATCTAAACATTAAGAGATAAACAAATGAAAGGAATAGTTCATTAAACATAATTGTATAATTGCCAAAATGGCCCAATACATAGTCTGAAAAAAATAAGAAAGAAACGCTAGTGGAACATACTCCACTAGCTCAACTCCTAAACTAAGCTAGAACATAAAATAGTAGCATCCTCGAAAGCATGAGGACCTACCAAAGCCGGATGAATGCTGAACGTCCGGATAACTGCAGCGATGATCCTGTAGCTCTACCGTCCACCTATGCATGCACCTAAAATAGTAGAGTTTGTATAGGGTTAGTACACACTTGTACTAAGTATGGGTATATGCAAGCACACACCAAGGATATGCATGAGAAAGAATAGCTCTTTCCTATCAACATGATTTTTGGAAGTCATGTCAGTGGACTTGCCAAATTGAGATTAGGAAAGTTTCCTAATTTGGATTAGGAAAGTAAATGATCTTTCCAAATTTGGATTAGGAAAGTCAGTGAGCTTTCCAAATTTGGAATAGGAAAGTTATGCCATGAGAATAACATACATAATCATACTTTTCACATTTGCACACAGCACATAACATTTACACATAACACCTATCATATAGCATACAGTACATTTTACATGTAGCACATAACTTCTTTCATATCATTCATTCGTATGCCATGAGACCTTGGAATCATGGACTTAACATTAAGACATCCTAGAAATGAAGGCTCAACATATGGGACCTCAACTAGGGAGTCTTCATTAGCAAACACAGAGTCTGCTTTATTCATTCATACGTACTTCATTTCATTTCGTTCATAGTCCAGTGTAACCACCAGTTATACCTAGGATGTAGTTTAAGACTTTCATTAGGTTCGTTGTGCAATGACCAAGAATGACCTAATGTCATTACTTGAATCTAACTCACCTTTTGATTATCCTATCCTAACACCTTTGGTATCATTCATTTCATTATGTGCATCATTTGAGGCTGGCCTCATTCATTCATTGGAAACTTTAACTTTAACCAACATAGATCATGTGAGCATCATGAAATCCAGTGTCTCCCCCACACCGAAAAGAGGTGGAATCACAGGCCAAAGTGATCCAATAACATGCTAGCGTACATGGGAATTTAACCCCGCCAGATCCCTATATTGGCAGTATAGGTTCGAAGACTAGGAGATATAAGGAGACCCATACCCGGCAAGCCGGACAGTCTTATCTCATGAGAGTTACGTGAACCTCCGCCCTTCCTGAAAGAAGGCATCACCGCTCATAGCTAGTCTATCAGTGCTTAGTATAAAGTTCAATTACATTCATCTCATACGTCATGGAAGTTGGCTTCTAGTATGAGGACATCATAGCTCATTAGATGATTCCTCATCTCATCATTCGTATTGAGTGTGTTAAGCTCAATACTCTCATTAGAGTGTTTATAGAGACTGGTCTCTTCATTATCTTACACTCTCATAGGTGAGTACGTATTGGTAACATTTACTTAGGCTCATTTGAGATTGCTCTCATCATTTACATTAGCCTCATATCATGTTGTCACCACATTCATCATCATTAGCACCTTTGATTTTCATACTTATTCACCTCTTATTACGTAAATGTTCATTTCATCATATGCCAATGCACTTGGCCATTTGGTGTGTTTCACACCCTTACTTAACCCTTATAGGGTGTCATCATTTCGTTTCTCATTTCATCCTTTCATTGTTCATTTCATCATTTCATTGTTCATTTCGTCATTTCATTGTTCATTTCATCATATCATTGTTCATTTCATCATTTCATTGTTCATTTCATCATTTTATTGTTCATTTCATCATATCATTGTTCATTTCATCATATCATTGTTCATTTCATCATTTAATTGTTCATTTCATCATATGCCAATGCACTTGGCCATTTAGTGTATTTAGACTCACACTTAACCATTCTAGGGTTTCATCATTTCATTACATACATCTTATGATCACTTACTTTTAAACGTATGTTAGACTTATGTGTCCATACATACAAGCCATGAGGCTTCATTCATATACGTCTAAGTGATTCATATCTTTCTAAGATTATGTCATACAAGACTTATGCATCTTGTATGTATGCCAAGATCTCGATTTCGATCTAAGTAGGTGGCATTATTCTTGAACATTTAATTCACGTATGACTTATGTATCAATACGGAATTTGGGCAAGGGAACCCTATTTCAAATCCCTTGGACAACACTTAATCTTATTTTAAACTTGATAATTGCATTTTTCAGATTTGGGAGACCCTAGTTCGATTCCCATCAACCCCATAATATTTCCTTTCTTTTTCTCCTCTTTTTTTTCGTTTAAGTTAAGGAGGTTGTGAGTTCAATCCCCCACAAGCTCATTATTTTTATTTTAATTTATCTCTTAACTTTCTCACCTATCCAAGCCGTTGTGGGTTCAATCCCCACTCTCCACATTTATTTTCTCCTTTATTTTTCTCCTAACTCTCTCATCCATTCAAGAGGTTGGGGGTTCAATCGCCACTCTCCTCATTTATTTTTCTCCTTTATTTTTCTCCTAACTATCTCATCCATTAAAGAGGTTGGGGGTTCAATCCCCACTCTCCTCATTTATTTTTGTCCTTTATTTTTCTCCTAACTTTCTCATCCATTCAAGAGGTTGGGGGTTCAATCGCCACTCTCCACATTAATTTTCTCCTTTATTTTTCTCCTAACTTTCTCATCCATTCAAGAGGTTGGAGGTTCAATCCCCACTCTCCACATTTCCTTTTTCTCACCTTATTTCACTGATTTTTAACATGGTGAGGTCACGGGTTCGATCCTCAATTACCTCACTTATTTTTCTTCATTTTTCATAGCTTATTAAAGAACTTTACTTGGCTGAAATTAACCAACAATGTGCTGGAAATTTGAGATACATTTTTCAGCTTCTTTTCATCAACATTTAGAGTTAATTCTTAGGGCATTTCGTGAATCATTTAGCTAATAGTTTTTCACTCAAATCAGCCACTTTATACTTCATATGAACATCACGATTAATACAAGTTTGTGCACGTGAAATACAACCATAAAATAAGTCATTTTCATACTTCAATCCGTGTTCAAAGTCACAACTACACATTGCACACACATAAACACATATTTCGGAAAGCATAGGTTATCATTTGTACGATTACAAATACACATTCATGAACATATTCATCACAAAAAACACATTACATGCCTAATATCTACCAGCAGACATACCAACCTACAACCATCAATAGGAGCTAGTGACAGGGACATGAAACGGGGAAACAATCCTAGTTTTCGGATTAGAATCGACTGAATCCTAGGGGTCTCTTGGGAAAGGGACCAAGAGTAAGAAAACCCATACCTGTTCTTGGTGTTGTTCAACACACAAAGTTGCTGCCCAGAATCACCACCAACCCAACGTCCAACACAGAAATTCCCACCTTACCCGTCGAGAATGTCACGTTTTGCTTTACTTTTATGGATTGTTTTTGTCGTTTGAATTCTTATGAGTTCTTCAAGTGTTTTGTTGTTATTTCTATTTTTTTGTTGCTGCTTTGTTAACAGAAAAACGTGGGAAAAAAAACAAAATGGGAGAAGTGGATGAAACGTGAAAGAGAGAGAGAGGTTCCGTAGGATTAGGACTCTAGTTGAGACTTAGTCAAAATAAGACATGTTAATTCATAAATAATTAATAATAAAAATCTGATTTTCCTTTTTCTTAAATCAGCTAATAATTATTAATTAATTAAATTAATTTATCAATTTAAATAAAAATAAGTTAAATCATTGCTTCCACCTAGGTTCGAACCCGGGTGGAGCAAGACTCCACTCCTAGAGCTCAAATTCGGCTCTCTCTCCCAAAATTGCCCCTCCATATTATTAAATAATTAAATATATATATATTTAGGGTAATTATGATACTACCCTTAGCCTGGTAAAAGACCATTTTACCCCTAGACCCTCAAAACTTAAAATTCCTTCTTTTTAAGTCCGGTAAAAACTCCTTCAAGTAAGTCTTTGTATTCGAGAGCCCTACATGGTTGGTCCCAACCTTTCCTAGCTCAACTAACTCCCAAAGTTAGTTGGCTTGGCTATACCAAGGGTTCCGAGGTCTGGTTCTACGCGCATCAATCTGTGTGAACCCTGGTCTAATCGTAGGCATTCTTGGCACATTAAGCATTACTTAGCATATCTATTTTTTTTATGGTTGTTACAACTACGTTTATAAAGAAAATCCAAATAAAACTCTAAGCGCCACAAGGTCATCACAATCACATCGAAATCTAAATCAAAGGTCGTTCTAGGCCAAACTCAGCATTTCGGAGCTATTCACGCTGACATAATTCCATTCAAATGTGTTTACCAAGAAAGTGGACCAAGGTCAAACTTTAGGCAAAACTCAAAATCTAAAACGCCTAATTAGACAAATTTCAAATAAAAGCCTCTACACCCAAGCCGATTATCACTAAAGAAAATTACCCTTCCAGAGCTGATAGAACTGACATAATTTCAACTCGACATCAAAATATCCAAATGTTGACTGTAGTCAGCTCTTTCAAATATTATGCCTCCCAAATAGTAAAAACTAATAAAAACTCACCTGACCACCTTGGGAAAATTTCACCCAACTCAGCACCATACAAAAGCTACGAGAAGGGGCAAAACAATAAAATCACACAAAAATGAACTCGAGGCTCATTAATTTACGAATTTTGAGAGAAACCTTTTATTAACAAAGGCGAACCAAAGAATTAATTGAAGAAGTCTATAAGGCGATTTAACTTTAAAGTTGTAATTGAATTGATACAATTCAACATTCAGATAAATGATTAAAGTGCAAACTTGAAGATAGGTTAAAGAATTTGCAACATCCTTTTGTTTTTGTCGTTATTGTTTACTGTCTTTTTTATTTCTCAAAGATAATATTCTTTTTATTTGTTTGATACATGAGTGTTCATTTGCTGAAAGGTTCATATTTAGATCTTCTATTGTTGACAGATTTCAATCAAATTCAGCGTCAACTAGTGAGAGCCTATTAGTACACTTTGGAATGCAAGAAAACATGACGAGATTTTAAAATAAGTTTAACAATTTCTTTTATTTTTCAAGTATCAAATAACCAAAAGTTAAGTAGATGCAAACTATTGTTGAACAATACTAGAAACTTGTTAAAAATATATGATGTTCTAAAGTAAGACATAATGTTTATATGAATTTCTTATAGAGGTTATGGATGGAACAAAATTTATTCTTCTCGATATTCCTTACATGATACGATAATTTCTATCATTTTCATATCTTGTCAAAAACTTTGAGCCATAATTGACAATATTGTCATTTAAAATATGATCAGAGTTATCCGTAAGACTATGTTCAAATGTAACTTGGTCATATTGTGTGATATATGTTAAGATAGCCTTGCGAATAATACAAATCATATTTTAAATGAAAATATAGTCAATTATGGTTCAAATCTTGTGACAAGATATGAAAATGATGGAAATTATCAAATCGTACATGGAATAGAGAGAAGCATAAAATTTCATTCAATTGATGCCTCTATAAGGTAATTCATATAAACCTTATGTCTATCCTACTTTATAATATCATATATTTTCAATAAATTTCTAGTTATTGTCCGATAATAGTTTTCATCTTGTTTACTTTTGGTTAGTGTGTATTTTACAATTAAAATAAATTTTTAATCTTATTTTGACTATCTTGTCATGTTTCCTTCCAATCTACTGTGTATTAACAAGCTCTCACAAGTTGAAGTTGAATTTAATTGGAATCTATCAACTACAGAAGATTCAGATACGAATCTTTCAGTAAAAAAAGATTCAACTATCAAAACAAACAAAAAGAATGATTGTTGTAATAGAAAAGGAAGATAAAATAATAAAGAAACAAATAAAAGGATGTTACGATTTCTTCCACTTGGCTTCAAGATTGTATTTTAATTATTTCTTTGAAAGTTGAATTGTATCAATTCACTAGCAATATTAAATTTAAGTTACCTTATAAGCTTTTGTCAATTACTTCTTTGGTTCATATGATCTATGAACTACCCTTTATAAAGGTTTAGTTCAAAATTCGTTAGCAAGAACAGTATGATCTATCCAAGTGGATTTTCCATCTTCTCAATGTGGGAAATATCTAGCTTAACCACTATATGTATTAGCCTCTATCAATTTATGTGTTATATAAGTTAGAGTCATACCATTGTTATTCCCTGTTGTTAATCCAGATCATGGTAATCTAAAAGCTTAGAAATCTTTGACATCTCCCTTTGACATTTGCGTCATTTTGTGGCCATTAAATTGTTCCTGCATTTATTCAAGAGATTTTTTGCATAACCCAGGAACTTCTCGGTTATTCACTAGTCTAATTTTTAAAAACTAAACTTGTCAAAGTCACCTTCTAGTACAACTGTACTACACGTCAACTATGGTAGGATCTTTTTCCGTGCTAGCATAGTTTGAAGAGAACCAAAAGATAAAACAAATTCAACTTCTTTTGCAAAATCAATATACAATAAATATAATAAAAGTACTTATACTTTTTTAAATTTGATCGAGATTATCCAGATCTTCCTCAACACTACTAAGTTACTTTAATTATTCACTTTGTAGCCAATCTTGAAGACAAACTAAACTATGCACCAATTTAGGAACAATGAAATCCTAAACAAAATTAAGAAGGTGTCCTCCCATACTAAATACAGACTCGAATGTGACACTTGAAAAGGGAACAACTAATATATCACAAGTCATTTAAGCTTGAATTGTAAATCTAACTTGGGCATTTTCTACCAAAGTGGGATGTTAAAATCTTTAGTGACATTCTCAGTTTATCCACCAAAACATTTATCTAATTCAATTCTAGCATCCCCACTCCACTGACAACTCTATATTGCTTTAGATCTTTCATGAGTGAATCTAAAAGTCCTTTACCTAGGGTATACTTACTTGACTATCAGTAATTGATTTTGATTTTCAATGTCCAATGGAAGCAAGGTCAATAAATAGTTGTAAATTTTAAGTTACATATCTTCAATATCCTTTTTTTTTTTGCTTAGGAAGCGAAGGATTTTATTTAATAATTAAGGTTCATCCATACAAGAAGGAACTGTTCTATATGAGACTGTTCCATTCACAACTCTTTCTAGAAAATTCCTAACAAAGGAAGGGGATGCATAAAATATATAGACATAATTTAGTGTCATAGTTGGATCCTTTGTCTTCCTTCCATATTCAGCTAGTGCGTCGGCTAATTCATTAGCCTCCCTCGGGATATGATTCAATGGAGGTTCTTCCAGTTGTTGGAGCACTGACCTGCAGTCGGCAAAAATATGTGAGTATATAGCATTATCATTCTTTAGAGAGTTTAGTAATACCTGTGAGTCTGTTTCCACCAATAAGTGCTTTATGTTTTTTCTTTAGCTAGAGTCAGTCCATGTAATAAGGCGAACAGTTCAGTGTGGTACGCACTTTGCACTTTGAGTTTACAAGCAAAACTTGGTATCCATTCTCCTGCTTGGTTCCTTATTACTCCTCCGGTGCCTCCATTAGTTGATTTAGGCTCAAAGGATCCGTCAATGTTCATCTTAAGGTATTCATCAGGGGTTTAAGCCATGTGATAGGGATAGATTGTTTTGGAAGATTACAACATAAAGTCACTATATAGTCATTCTCCTTATTTTCTAAATTACAAAGGAAATTACAGTTATATATACCACGAGCCTTGTATATCATTGTCCTTCTACTTTGTTTAATTAAAACTCAAAATTCATTTCATTTTTACATAATTCAAGGAGGAGGAGGAGGAGGATCTCAAACTACAAAAGGATATCTAAAAATAATGAAAAAAGACAATTCAAAACCCCAAGAAGAAGAAGAAGAAGAAGAAGAAGCTCAAACTACATATTAATATACTTAATACTCCTTAAAGGATATATAAAAATAAATTTTAATAAAAGACAATTCTAGTAAAAAAAATATATCTAGTTAAAACTTAAAACTATGCAAAAGGGATATTGGATAGTTTTCTTTTGTTCTTTTTTTATTTTTGTAGATGGTTAGTAACCGAATAATCAAACCAAACCAAACCGAAATCGATAACCAACCAATAAATGTATATTATATTTGATTTGATTTGATTTGATAATTGTAAAACCAATTAAGTTGTTTTGGTTTGGATTATGACCAATAACCGATCCAAACCAACCCGTGAATACCCCTAATGTTGTAATTAGGGGTGTGCACCGGTCGGTTTGGATCGGTTATAGGTCAAAACCAAAACCAAAATAACTTAATCGATTTTATAATAATCAAAACCAAACCAAACCAAACCAACTATAATATACATTTATCGGTTTGGTAGTTATTGGTTTCGGTTTGTTTTGGTTTGGTTATTCAGTTATTAACCATATACAAAAATAAAAGAAATAATTCATTCAAAATGTGGAAAAATGACAACAATCCATTTAAAACGAAAAATTGTTAGAATGACTTAAATTACTGAACTTTTGATCACTAAATTTACTATCAATAAAACTTTATAATTCTCTATATTTGCCTAGAAGGAAGAGACAATAACATTTTCTATCCCACAAAGAATTGTCATAGACACTCATATACATAAAATCAATAAGATAAATATTTTCATCTTGGACATTTTTCCTTCCAATAATTAAATTATAATGAAATTTTAATGAATATATATATATATATATATACAATTATTTATAAAAATAATATATTAACTATGTATCTAATAATATATATGTATATAATTCATTGGTTCGATTATTTCTTCAATTTTTTCGAATAAATTCATAACCAAATCAAATACTATCGATTTTAAAAAATGTAAAACCTAACCAAGCCAAACTCAAATAAAATTAGTTTTATTTTATCGATTTGGTTTGATTTTTGTGTTTGGATCATTTTTATCCAAACCGTGAACACCGATACTTAAAACTATGAGTATGATGAACTTCAGGAAGACCCAAGAAACTGTTACCCAACTTTGAATTCTCAAGAAAATAAAATAAGAAAGAAAAAATACAAGACAAACAAGAAAAATGAGCGAAGATTTTTTTTTTTGGTTTTCTTTACCTCTTTGCTATAGTCCATTATGTAAAAATTGAAGAGTGAGAGAATATTTGTTAGATAGAATGAAAAAAAAAACTACTGAGAAAGATTAGGATCATCCAATATTCATAATTTGTGGAGAAGGATTGTTGTGCATCAATAGTTGTTTTAAAAAAAAAAATCTAACCTCGTAAAAGTTACCTTCTAGGTACAATTGTATTGCACGTCAACCACATTAGGTTCTTTTCCCGTGCTAGGTGAACCTATAGAGAACAACAATATACAACAAATATAAATCATTTGTAACAACAATACCCAATAAATATAACAAAAATACTAATACTCTTTTCTATTTGTTCGAGATTATCCAGATCTCCTTAACACTCGCGGATTGTTTTAAATTTTCACATCGTAGCGAATCATGAAGATAGACAAAATATTGCACCAATTTAGGAGTCAATGAACTCCTATATGAATCAAGAAGACTCCTTTCCGTACCAAATACAGACTTATATGTGACACTTGAAATTGGAACAACTAAAACATCACATGCCATAAATAACACTTACTCAAAAATCATTACAAGTGCAACGTCATGCCATATCACTTAAATCAGTATCTTCACTTGGAATTGTTTACATCCTCAGTTTTATAAATAAGGTACAACGTCATGAGACTCAAAAATGATACTAACTCAATCAAATTAAACTTAAAAAAATCTTTAAAAAAGATTTAAGATTCCATGCCTAATTTTAAGAAATAACTAGGAAACCAATTAATTAATTAATTAGAATATAGCCAACGAAACCAATATATTCTTTGTAAGATTTCAAGTTATTTTGAGGGGAAGTATAATCACCCTTCAGAATTCACAATTGTGAGTCCAAGCTAAACTCATCTATTCTATTGTTTTTCTAAAACAATGATACAAGTCTTTAAATAGAACTTGGAAACAAACAAACCGAGAAAAAAAAATAGGGCCCTAGTTTTGCACTAATTCATTACCCACTAACTGACTAACATCAACTAATTAGGACTCTTGGAGCTAGTTAACTTGAAACACAAAAGACTCCTAAAAGTACTTCCACTAATAGCACTAAACTTTTGAATCAGTCAACTAAAAAAAGACATTCTCAAAAATAAAAAGTAAAAGAAACACAAGAAAGATCAAAATAGACTTCAAAACAGATGACGCAAGAGTAGCAAATCTCACAAGAAATGGAGGGTTGATGAAGACCTGGTTAATTTTTGTTAGGTGTTGTTGACGAAAAAACCTAAAAATGAGAAAAAAAAACATAAAAGGGGAGTGTGTAAGAGGGTTGTTTGTTGGTTGCGCGAGCATGAGCTTGATCATGCGGTCGCAGTTTTGAGCACAAACGAAGTGGAGCAGTGATGTTTTTCTGTTTTTCTGGTGAAATCTGATGGTTTGTTTTTCATACACTAAAGTGGCAAAGAGGACGGGCTAGGATTTTGGTGGTGAGATCTGGGGGGTCGTTTGTCATCCACCGGAGTGGTGAAGAGGATGGAGTGGGGATTTTGGTTGTAAGATCTGGCGATTTGCTTGTGTTCAATGGAGTGATGAAGAGGATGGAGGGGGTTTTGGTTGTGAGATCTGGGGATTCCTTTGTGTTCATCGGAGTGGTGAAGAGGACGGGATGGGGTTTTGGTGGTCAGATCTGGTGCTTAGTTTGACGTTTGTTGGAGAGAAAAAGAGGATGGAGTGGGGTTTTCATTTCGGGCGGTGTGGTTGTATAGTGGTGCTACTGTTGGTTGTTGTTGGGTGCTCTGGTTCATCTTTAGGTGGATCTCCTCACGGATAGCAGCGTGAGAAAGGAGAAAGGAGTGCAAGTCAGTGATTTTGGGTCTCGTAGGAGCTTTGAGCTCATTTGGTTATCGTGTTCAACCGAAACTTGGAGCCCACCTATGAGTTCTTCTAGTGGTGATCAGAGGTTGTGGTGAGGGAGAAATCTAGAGTGTGGTTGGTGGTGGAGGCTTTATGGTGGTTTGGTGGTGTCTTGTTTGTTGTCTTGTCCAGCTGTAAGGAGAGAACACGAGTTGTGGTTTGAGTTATTTAAAAAACAACGGTGAGTTGAGATGTAGACATGGAGGAGAAAACTTTCTTAGGACTCTCCCTTTTAGAAATTCCTCTCCCTCCCTCCCCCCCCCCCTCCCAAAAAAAAACCTAAAATATTTCATCACTTATTTACTTCATGATTAAGTAAAGCATCATAAAAGCAATCAAAATTATTGACTATTTAAATTGTGCTAAAAACGATATGATCATTAAATATTTATATATGTAATTCATTAGTTGTATTTAATGAATTAATAGATTGTGCTCAATAAGTATAATTAATAGCATTAAAAAAATTAATTTAATGAAAAATGATGGTTTAGAAAATGAAAACAATATTTCATAATCTATCTACTGTGAAAAAAATATTAAAAATTGAAATCAATCAAAATTCAAAATAAACTAATAAAAATCATAACATTTTAAAAAATAAGGATAATTATCAATAATCGTATAAAGTTGGAGAAAATATATTTTGAACTATTTAAAAAATAAAAATCTAAGTATTAACTCTAAAAATGTCTGTCCAAAATTCAGTGTCAACAACAATTAATTGATTCAAATAAAGAATGATCGCACAAATTTCAAGAAAATGAATATTTGATGTGACATAAACTAATCCAGATATTTTCAAAGTAAGGAGAAAACCGATTTAAAGAAATTTGATAATTCTTTTCACGTGCACCCGATATATCGCTGCTTACTAGTTCACCTGCAATGGTTCCAACTTTAACAAAAAAATTCTCAACGTCATGTCTCAGGCCAATTTCACGAGAAGCATAATTTGAAAATGTTTTCTCAAATTCAACAACTCTACTTAACATTAGGTAGAGCATAAAGATTTTTGCAATTGAGTTGTTCATCATCACAACTTTATCTTGAAACCTTTTAAACCTTGCAGGAGACTTCCTAACCTATTGCACGACATGTATATCACGTTAAATAAAAGAATATTTTTCTTTTAATTATCCTTGAATGTGATTACCGTACATCAAATCAGTTTCCATCTTAGTCAACTGCTTAGAAAGTTCTTACAGTCACATCAATTGAGCTGGCATTATCAACTGTGAAAGTGAAGATTTGATTTATCTTTACGCAAGTACTTAACAAATTAAGTATTTTCTAATGCATATTTACATTCACTGTTGATCCAATGGGCAGTGATACACATGTAATTAATTTGTTGTATGAGGTTGGACCACTTTTGTAAACTCTTAAACCTTCTTTCTCAACAAAGCTAAAAGAAAGTCCATCGACTATTATCATATGATATAAAACTTCTCTACACTCTTCTTCATTAGATTTTCAAGAGACAACAATTACTTCACCTTGACTATTCACCCGGTTCATCTTTAAGAGTTAGGACTAACAAAGGAAAATATATATATGTAACTACTCTTATATATTAGAGAAAAATATTATATGAGGTTAATATACCTAAAAATGTAAATATGGTAACTCTTAACTAGTTAACGATTTAGCATAATTGAATAATCCTCCTCACACATATAAGCCGTTAATTATAAAACTCTAATACGCCCATTTATATTATTTTTTCATTGAGCACATTAATTATATTCCACAATTTTTTATATATCTAATCATTTATAAAAAAAATAAAATAAAGTGGATTTAAATGGAATTAAAAAATGATATATTTTAAAGAACGCAATGAGAACACATAAGAAAGGATCAAAAGTATTCTTTCGAGGAGGAACTACCTAACCAGAAACAAGAAGAAGATATTGATGGTACTGATTAAATTTTAAATCAATGAGCGCAAGCTAGTTGAACCGTTTTAGACCTAAATGACACACAACATAGTGACAACCTAAATGACAGTCATTAGATTGAAGATCCATTTTTGAACTTATAATTTGTTTCACGTTTATCATGCACTCTCAAATATATTTTCCAGGCGAGCCAGAGCTCAATAAAGTTACATGTGAAGATAATCTTTGTAAAATCTCATACTTCGAAAAGCCAAACAAGTTAAACTTCACTTTTTAGTTTTGGTTCAACTTCAAAGGACCATAACTTTAAGCACATAAAGAATCATGTGGCCCGTGATGTATCACATCGAAGGTCTTTGAGTCCTCTTTCCAACACCACCGAGTCTTTTATACTTACACTTCTATTTTAGGTATGGATCCTCATTTATTTTTTCCCTAATATATAAGAATAATTATATATTATTTTGCTTTGTTAGTCATGATAAAGCTCAACGTGGAGGCTAGGGTTTGAATTAAGATTGTGTTTAGAACTTTACTCCAGGGAAAGCACATGACAGATGTTACTAGGGAAAGGGTAATTCTAATTTATTGTTTGATGAGGGGCTAACCTGTCAGTGCGGGGGCTATATTGCGGCAAAATATGCTGAAATTAAGGACCAATAAGTGATGGTGTTTTTGTTATAGGAGCTTCAGTACTAGGAACCTATAGGCGTTATTGATTGAGGAGGAGGTTAATAATGTGTGTCCTCACTGTGCCCCCCATTTAGTGTGCCACTTGGTCGACGTCAAGCACACTAAAGCAAACGATCCTTCCCGCCCATTATTACTTCTATGGATTGTCAAGCTCGTGATGATTGTTGGATGGGATGCATGTTTGGTATGGCTGAATTGAAATTACGGATTGGTGGTCACCCTATAACTAAGGAGGAGATGGACACACTAGTTGAGCGGTACCCTTTGACGAGCAGTCCCATGTATATGTGGCGTATGGGTCCGGCATTCCAGGAACCAATTGATGATGATGATGCGACGGCTGATAAAGAGGATGGATCGGATGAGGATGAGTTCGAGTCTACTAGCACCAGAGATGATGCTTCGGACGCGGCCTAGAGGCCAACATGGATTCTCTTTTACCTTTGCACTTTGTTTTAATTTTGAACACTGAGGACAGTGTAGTGTTTAAGTGTGGGGGTGAAAGTTGAACTTTATTGTACATAGTTTAACGCTTTATTGAGTCTTTTTTATTTTTAATAGGGTTCCTCGCATTTTGTTTTTGGTTCTTTTCCCGAGGATAGTCCCTTTAAACCGTTTTGGTCTAGTTATTGCTTTATTAAGTCTTAAAGTCGTCTAGGAATGACATTTCTCGATGAAGGATAGATGACGACCGTCTTAAGGGAAAATTATTCATTAGTAGTAGAAGTTTGAAACCTATCTCTTTGGAACTTTGAAACCTTGTCTTCGTAGTTGTCTAGACGTCATGGGTGGCTACACTTTGTTTTCAATATAGTAAGATAGTAACCATAAAAACAAGCATTATCTCTTTGTGTTTGACTCTAATTGGAAAATAAAAGAAGATGGGCTTAATTGAGTGGCCACACCGTAATGCATTATATGTGAGAATGCTACAAATTTGGGCCCTTATGTTAAGGATGTTTGTTTAGCTTTGCATTGAATAACATCTAGAACTTTCCCCAAGTGTGCCCAATGAGTAACTTGTGTGAATTGTGGAATGTGATTGAGGCGTTTCTTTGTATAGCCAAGTTTGAAATGTCACTTGTAAGCTTCCAAATAAAATACCTCTAGCTTGCCCCATTAAGCCTTGTAGCCTTAATTTGTTCTAACCCACTTAATTGAGCCAAATCCCTTTTATTAATACCATTAGTTTGATCCAAAAGTCCTTAATGCACTATATTGAGTTGAAGAAAATAACAACTTTGGTTGAAATGAATAGGGTGGTAGTGGTTTTGTGGAAAAGAAAAGAAAAGAAAAGGCACACAAATAAGACCCCGTAAGATATACATGTTTTTGAAGGCATCAAATTAAATCAAATAAAAAATTATGTATATACAAAAAGGAGTTGTGCAAAAGAAGGGGTTCAAGTGAAAGTGAAGGCAAGAAAGTAAAGTCAAGTGGAAAGCATGTAATAGGGAAAGAAAAAGTTGTGAGTGTTAGCACGGAATACAAAATATGTGCATTAGGGAGAATGAGTCACTTAATTTTACCCAAATGTATCCTCCCTTACCTAAAGCCTACACTACAACCGAATGAAAAGTCCTCTTGATTCCATGTGAACATTTTGTGAAAATTAAAGTACACTAAGGGCAAGCTTATGGCATGTTAGGATGTGTGCAACTTCATTTGTGAGGATGAGAGTTCATGTTATGAAAAAATGGTCTTAATACTATAATGAATTGTTGTTGGTGTTAAAAGAAAGGCTATACTTATATTGGTGAGGGCATTCACGAAACATGTTTGGTGCTTAATCTAGTGGTTTGTTTCTATGATGTTGCATGAGCCCATTATTATTTGAAAAGAGTCATGCATCGAGGTTGTGAAGTGTTTGATTAGTAGACTATAAAGAAGAGTTGAAATTAATTCATAAAGTGCGCCACAAGTTCATAATTAAATATGTTTGGTCAATTGTGAAGCAAGGCGAAGAGTCTAAAGGGTTGAGAGTCTAATTTGATAAGATAGAACTTGTTCAAGCACTAACAAATGTTTAAGTGTGGAGTGGTGATCTTGGGCATATTTATATGCCCAATTATGACAAATTACCCACCTTTAACGTTAATTTAGAACATTATCTAATCTAACTAGCATGTTTTGTCTAAAGATTGCAATTATTGCACACTAATAGACATGATTAGTGATATTTCAGGTTACTAAGGGAAATTATCAAGTATTGGAAGGAAAAGGAGTTGAAACCGACAAGAAGCAGCAAGGCGCGACACCCCAGACACCTTGGGGCAGCAAGGGCGTGACGCGCCAGGCCAAATTTGAATGAGGGTGATTTCAGGCGCACTAGCATCACGGCGTGCCAGCCTGCCTAGTGCGATTCTGGCTCGGCGCCTTAGCTCAGTGCGGAGTTTTTGAAGAAAGTTAAAATTAAAAGGACTCCTAGTTGAAGTAGAATTCAACTTTATTTTCCTATTTACTATAAATAGAACCTTAGGGCCTCATTGTTAGGGTTTGACTTTTTAATTGGTGGGCAAGAGCAAGAATTCAAGTTTGTAATAGGTTTAATCTCCTAACTCTTTTATTTTTCGACAATCACATGAACAATCGTTTTTTGTGATTTTTGAATTGTATGAGTAACTAATCTCCCTAGTTCTAGGGCTGCAGCGATGAATTGAATGTTGAATATTATTTGCTTTTGAATTAATTCTTGGTTGTCAACACAAGTTACTTCTATATTCTTGTTTTACTATTTTATGCTTGATCACCATAAGATAAACTTAGTGTCTAATCTTAAAATCGAGAGAGGAGAGATAAGATAAACTAGAGGATATAGAGAGCTCGATCGACTCACTAGATTGAGGTGATTTATGTTCAGGAGTGACGCCCGGACGAACAACTTGCTTGGTTATGAAATAGGATGAAATATAAAAGCTCGCCAATTAGCTTACTTATCTTCGCTCAACGATGTAGTTAGGTATCTAATTGGGGTAGACGACGAGAGCTGTGTAGCTCGACTCATATAATTAACCCTATAAACCACTAACTTGACAACTAAAATTAGTTCTAACTCATACTGTGATGCATGATATTGAACATACAGTGCAGCCTTGCAATTGTCTTTCTCTTGCTTGAAATATCATCTTTAAGTCATTCAATCTTAGTTACTTTTATTCATTGCTAAAGTAGTCGTACTAATAATAAATCATAAACTCTTGAAACAATTACTTTTACTTCAGTTGTAGAATTAAGTTTGATATAAATTGATCATAAGTCCCTTGGGAACGATAACTCGTTTCTAACAAGAGTCCATATTACTTGCGCGACCACGTACTCTTGCGTGTATCTAGGGGAGCAACCGTGTTGACTTCTCAGACTCGCCGAATGGAACGGCGAGCCTGTCTTTGCTCGCCTCAAGTTACTAAATTCAGGACATCAGGGATCAAGCCAAAAGGCGAGAGGCTCCACTTGGTAGATCGTCATGTCGACTTGGCAGATCGCCTAGTCTACTTGGCGGATCGCCTAGTCGACTAAGAAGGGAAAATTTTCCTTTCTCTAAACCCGGGGTGTGGCATGCCGGCTCTTACTCTTTGATATATCTTCTCATATCCTACTCATTTAGAGGTCATGAGTATTCATCTCTTGCCTCACAATTTTAGTCTTTAGTCTAGATTCATTTTTGATGAGCAATCCCTTAAACCTAGAATCATTCAATGTGGCCAAAAGCTATCTCTTCCACAACAATTACATCAATAATCAACAATTCATAACATAAGCTTTACTCTCAAAACATTCTATCTCTTAGTCATTCCATATGCTTGACTCTCAAATCAATTTAACATTATAATCATCTGATAAGCTTCAATTCCAAAGCAATTCTAATCATAAATCATCTTATAAGCTTTACTATCAACAATCTATGTCTATATGCTTCACTCTCAAGCAATTCTAATCATACTTCATTATATATCCTCGATCTCAAGAACTAATAATCATGATTCACCATATAAGCATCAATTCTAATGTATCTCATCAATCAAAGATTGAATACATCTAAACCCATAAATTCTTTTTTAAAGGAAGAAACCCATTTACATTAATTACATCTTTCAAGACATTGGTTAATGTAATTCATCCTAAAAACATTGAATCTACTCAATTCATGTATAAACAATCCTAATCTAGTCAATTGAATAATTATTCATCAATACCCACAACATTGGAAGAAACCGTAACTCAAATTGGGCAATTTTATCCTTTAAATTGGGGAATCACGACGACTCCATGGATGGAAGGAATTCATGGATGAAAATCTATCATTCCTTGATAACAAAGATCGCAAATGCTTGAGGATTGGAGACTTGACCTTCATCCTAGCTTGAACTTTTTCTTCTTCTTCAAGTTCTAGAGAGAGAAATATTTGAGAGAAAGAACTTTGGGATTTCTTTTGGTGCCTTGGAAATAATGACTTGAATGGGAGATTTTATGGGTTAGAATCACTTATAAAGGTGTACTACTATTAAACTATCCTAAATTTATCCTAATTAAAACCGAAAAAACCCAATTTACCCCTCACGTACCTGTGTACTGTCCATCTCTATAAGAGGCTCCACGAGCCGTGGTCCTTTGCGTGGTGGTTAACCAGTAGCTAGGACACATTCCCTTTGTTATCTCTTGTATTTATATTAGCAAACAAGAAATAATAAAAGATGAAAAGAAGAAACAAAATAACTATCCGAGTCCACAAAACTCATTGTGTGTCCTTATGATATTTAATCCCATCAAGTACTCAAGGTTGAAATTAATTCCTCCCAAGATAAAAAAAGATTAATCATTAAAGAAGTAGTGGTAACTCGTACTTCAATAATTTCAATGCACTCAAAATGAAAGCAACGAATCACACATACAGACACGATCGATCGATTTTGTATTGTAAGACATGTATGCAAGAGAAGGAAAGAATTCGATTTCGAAAAATGAGAGAAAGCCTCTCTATTTATAGCCAACAAAGGGTAAAATTCACAACTCTTTATAACGGATAAAACCTTTAATAAAGGTCACAACCCTTCGACATAGTCACAACCCTTTATGAGAGTCACAACCCTTCATTTCCTGTTCACACCTTAAAAACTAAACAATTCCCCACATGAATAGAGAATGACTATTGTTAAAACATATGCATGAAAACTGTGTGATTCATAAGTAAGGATTGATTGCATCTGGATAAGTGTGTTTCCCTTTGAACTTTCCACAGTGAACATAAATCGGATATACGCGATCAATTGGTAGATTCGATATCTTTGATCCGTCGAGCTTTGGTGTATACCTAAACAACATAAGTCATAAAATCAACCCTTGAACTGCTTTTGGTTCTCATTGTTTTGTTTTTTTCAACCATGAACACGTTTTGCTTTATAAGTGCGTAGAGAACTGGCCTTACCAAATTCTCCTTGAAGCGGTTTACATATCACACTTACAAAGGTTATTTCTAAATGTATTATCCCATAGATACACCATTTGATATACCCTGTATCAAATTTAGAAACCATTAAAAAGTCCTAACGCATTTGTCCTTGTTACTGAACATTGTCTTATCATGAGAATGAACCATCATCAATAACTTTGTTTAATCTTCTTGAACCTAGATCTTGGGATCTCCAGTCTTCTAGATAGAGATACTGCCACAATGACTCATTTTCGGCCATAGTCACATTCCCTTTGATAATCTATCAACTCCCCCTCTAGTTAGGCCTTTTGTAAGTGGAAGACACATTGTCCTTTGACTTTACAAAGTGAAATATGATAATTCCACTAAAGAGTAGTTTTCTAACGATATTATGTCTACGTCATATATGACGAGGCTTTCCGTTATACATCATTCTCCATGCCCTACCTATTGCAAATTAACTCTGACAATGTATGCATACTAAAGCAAAAAGGTTTGGGCCAAAAATCTTTCAAGAAATTTAAGAGTCATTCAACTTCACCGACCTTATGTAGAGTGATAAACTCAGATTTCTTAGTAGAGCGAGCGATACATCTCTGCTTGGAAGATTTCCAAGAGAATGCTCTTCCACCAAGAATAAATACATATCCACTCGTGGCTTTTACTTCATTTGACCTGGTGATTCAATTTGCATTATCATATTCTTCCAATACTGTTGAAATTAGTTATAATGCAAAACAATAGTTTTTAAGTATGTTTTTAATACTCCAAAACTCTTTTTATTGTATTTTAATGAGTTTGATTGAATTACTTGTTAACCGACTACGTTTTTCAAATAGCACATACTATATCTGATCATTTACACTTCATGATATATCATACTTCTAAATACTCTAGCATAATCGAATTGTGAGTCACTTTTTCCTTCATTCTTTTGAAGTACAAAGCTCACATTTATTGGAGTCTAGTCAATATTGAAAGCCGACTACTTGAACTTGTCAAGTACCTTTTCAGTCACATCAGTAACTTCAATTTCTTTCATATCGAAGTTACTTTCTAGCATATGCTTAGTAGCATTTATGCCAGATATGTCTCTTTTGATGATCATCATTTCATCAACATAAAAACAAATAATGACATTGTGATTTGGAATATCTTTAATGTAGAACATTAATCACATTCATTAATCTATAATTCATTTGCCAATATAGTTTGGTTAAACTTCACATGTCATTATTTGGGCGCTTGTTTTTAGTCATAAAGTGACTTAACAAGTTTACACTTTTTTTTTACAAGGAACCACAAAGCTCTCGGGTTGTTCTATGTAAATTTCTTACTCAAAAAAAATGTTTTACATCCATTTAGACAAATTCACAACTAGCGCAATTAATATCTTAATTGATGTAATCCTAGTTAGAGACTATTATTTGTCAAAATAATCAAGGCTTTTTTATTGTCTAAAGCCTACGACAACATGTCTTGCTTTGTATTTACAATAGTTTGATTGACTTTTTTTTTCCTTTTGTAGATCCACTTTGAACCAAAAGTTTATTTCCTGGAAGAAGGTCAACCAACTCTCACGTGTGGTTAGTCAAGATTGAATTTATCTTACTATTGACAGCCTCTTTCCAAAAAAAATGAGTCCACAAAAGGCATATCTTCTTCGACTTTATGTACTCATTTTCAAGAAGAAATATTACAAAATAAAACGCGGAGGAAGTAATTTGTCCATTGACAATTACGACGCCTCTAAATTTCTTTATTAAGTACATTCTTCTTTGGTTCTATCCAAGGTCATTTAGACCTTTCACTTGACTATCGGATAGTTTGGACTTATGAACAATAAATCGACATACTTTACTATTTGTAGCATATCTAATGAACATACAATCCACAGTATTAGGTCCTATTTTGACCCTTTTGGGAATAGTTCTCTCATTCCATTTCTAATATGGAATAAACTGTATTAGAAATTGTAAGATCACCATAGTTATTGCTTGTATATACTTTAAGGGAGGACAAGCAATTCTTTATCACGATACAACAAAGTCTGAACAAACACAACTTTTTGTTGCTCCATTTCTTAACAAACAGAAGGTTTTTTCTAATTATTTGTTACTCCCTTTACTAACAAACAAAACTTTTTGTTTCTCTCTTTCTGAGCAGACAAACGTTTTGTTTTTCTCTTTTGCTATAATGATATTCAACATTTCCTTCAAAGTCCATTTTTTCTTGTCAACAGTTTCATTAGATTGAGGTGAGAATTTGCATTAATTTGATGGATGATTTCATTTTACAAATATATTTATGCAAAAGAAGATTCACATTCTCCACATCTACCACTTCTAATCATGAAAATCGTTTTATCCAACTGATTTTCAACTTTAGTTTTATATTGCCTATATGTTTCTATTGCTTCATCCTTATCATTCAGCAAATAAACATAAACATATCTAGTTCAATTGTCAATAAAATTTATGAAATATTTTTCCCACCACGAGGTATTAAAATTCCTTTCAACAACACAGACTTAAAATTTTGATTTATTGCACTAGAAGTTAGGCAAAACTTCTAAGTTGATCAGCTTTTACAAGGATATGTAATTGACATGTCTCAAACATTTATGTCACAAAAAAATTGATTCAAGTAAGAACAAATAGAAATACTAAGTTTGAGAAGACCTTCTGTAATGTAACTTTTTCCCACAAATATTTTGTTCTTTACTTTTTTTTTTATAAGTTTTTCAAATACAAACATTGTTTTAGAGTCAACACCTTGCCATATGTACTTTTCAGAAGGTTCTTTCCATAACATGCAATATGTTATAGAATTACCCATGACCATAGTCTGATCGGTCGAATAAGGGCAATATGACCATAATGTTTGTTTTACAACACAAATATAACATAACTTTTCACCAATGTTCATGTCTATACAAAAACAAGTTATTTTAATAGACATATCTTTTCATGAAAACTCACAAATTTTTAAGTGAAAATTTTTCATCAAAGAATATATTTCTTTTGAACGAGTAATATAAGTTTTATACTAATTATATCATATACTAGTAAAGAAAGACTCAACAACCACAATGTCAAATATACTCCAAGAATTTTGTGGATCTAACAGAATACAAGAATGACATTAAATTTCATATCTTGTACTTCCAAATTTAAATTAGATAGTAACTCTAATTTTGTATTTATCACAAGTAAAGAACCCCCCACATTTTAAATATGTTCTAATAATATTTTTCAAGTATTTGAAATTATTTTCTACATATTTTTTTCATGCTTTCAAATTGTATACCATCGAATACACATTGGAAACACGAAGCCTTCTTTTGGAGATTAATTCCATAGAAACACCCATTAGAGGCACAAAAATCACTAATTTTATGTCACTAGTGTTCTTTTTCTCCTTTCTGTCATAATTAGACAGAACACTTAGTATTTAAATACTAACAATAAATATTCAATCTTTATACAACTTGTTTCTAGTTTAACGATGGAGTTTTTATATTCTTCTAATCGTTAACCGAGTGAACCTCGAATTCTGATGAAGGTTTTATATTCTTCTAATCATTTTCACATTCTGACAGAGTAGTAAACCAAAAAGGTTTTAATCTTTAGAAACCTCAAATGCAACACTATTTCTAGCTAATGAAGCAGATTTTATCTTTTTCGAATCCTTTAGCCTTAATATTCCTAATGAAGATTTTGTATTCTCAAGCCAGAATATTCATTCAAAAGAGTATTTAACAAATTGGTGAAGTTTCTATATTCTTTGACTAATGCACAATTTGATTTGTTCATGAAGTTCTTATATTCTTCATACGAATAGAGTAAAAAAAGTCTGAAGATTTTAGTCTCCAAAATTGAAACACAATCAAATTTCACATGGAGTAGAAAATTACAAATGTTTTTTTCCCTCTAAACAGAATACATATTAATAATAATAAAGACATATCCCGAGATCATCATGAAATAACCATCTATCCTAACATTTATGAAATAAATCTCATAATTTATAATGGATAGAAAAAGAAAATCGTAATCAAGGGAAATAAAGATAAAACCTGATTTTTACACTCATTGAATAAACAATGATTCCATACAAGTCAGTTTTCTTGCTTTTTTTTTCTTTCTCAGTTTCCATCATATTCCTATTTTCCTCAGGAAGACATTTAATTTCAACAAGAAATTAATCTCATGTTCAAATATTGTTAGGAGAAAATATTTTTTCATTTACTTCTTCTCATAGTTATATAAAATCAAGAATATAGGAAAAATAATTAAAGTGCTCATAATCTTAGCCTTTATGCACAAAATAACTTTTCTCATTGAAAAGAAAACTAAAGGGGTGCAATGTTTGAATGCACTTGGGAAGAAAATAAAAATAATCTTACCCATCCAAGGAAAATTTACTACAAAAATAATACTCGAACATATTGAAGTAGTACTAATTCATCCAAAATTTCTTTTATCATATGATAAAATAATTATCATTTTTATCTTGTTTTTTCGAATAAAAAGAACACAGAAAATAGAAGTAATTTCCTTACCACAGAAAATACAAACAATTAAATATCTTAAGCTTGTTACCTCTTGTATTCAGATTAGCAAACAAGAAATAATAAAAGATGAAAAGAAAAAATAAAATAACTATCCAAGTGCACAAAACCCACTGTGTGTCCTTAAGAAATTTAATCCCCTCAAGTACCCGAGGTTGTAGATTAATTCCTCACAAGATAAAACGGATTAACCATTGAAGAAGTAGTGGTACATCAAACTTCAATAATTTCAACGAACTCAAAATGACAGCGACGAATCACACACAAATACACGATCGATCGATTTGGTTTTGAAAGAAATGTACGCACGAGAAGGAAAGAATTTGATTCCGAAAAATAAGAGAAAGTCTCTCTATTTATAGCCAACAAAGGGTAAAAATCACAACTCTTTAGAAAGGATACAACCTTTCATAAAGGTTACAAACCTTCGGCATAGTCACAACCCTTTATTTCATGCTCACACCTTTAAAACCTAACACCCATAACCCCTATAAGCTTAAGACACCTTCACGACCCGTCAAGGCCTTCACGATCAGCCATCCAGTGCGGAGGTTCTCTTGTTTGGGAAGCTTGGTGAAACTACTGTGTCATGGTCCCTTGTTAAGGATCTAGTTACGGGGCGTTACAAGATAAAATTTGAAGTTTTCCTTTTTCTACCTTTGGTGCTGGTTCGTTAGAGAGAACCTGCAATCTCTTGAGTTTGAAGTACTCAAAGACTTAGTAATTTTCTGATTTCTCATTTCCCCAGACACACAATAGTTTAAATACAACACTTATAAAATAACTACCCATAGAAACTAGAACATGACTTCCTAACTTAACTTAACTGAAAAACTGCACTATTACATGAAAATAACTGTACTATTACAAATAATTAACAAATACTAAAATGAAATTAGTGTTGTAATTATTGGATAACTAATGAGTGATAACATTACTCTCCTTCTTCAAATCGCGCTTGTCTCAAGCGTTGTGTGTGGAAATTAGTATTTCCCTCCTTTCCAGCAAACTCTTCCTCCTCACCTATAAAGTCAATTCAAAGTAATTTCTTGCAGTGATGAACTCGGGTGAATGGTTTATCACAATTGAAACAAAGTCCCTTAAGTCGCCTTTCCTTCATTTCAGATCTAGTTACTTTCTTCACAACTCTGGCATATTATTAGAGGTGAGAAATCTGATATCTTAGATTTGCAAGCATCTAACACTTGCAAACAAATAGATTGTTCCTTGTGTTCATAAACTCGGGATAAACTTATCATTGTAGCCAAATATGGAGGATTATGCAAGTCAACCTCAATTGTTATATAATCAGTAGAGCAAAGTTCACTTTTTTGCGATTGAGTGAGTGTACCAGCCTGTGAAACTAAGTGCTTAAACTTTTCTTGGTAATTTGACACAGAACTGATCTGCCATAACTTAGCTAATTCTCTCATTTTTTGACTTCTGATTGGTGGACCGAAATTAAGGTTACAATAACGTTTGAAATCATCCCAAGAAGGTTCAGGCATATCTGTCTCTAATTGAAAAAACCAATGTTGAGCATTCCCCTCCAAATGAAAAGAAGCAAGTCCAACTTTTTCTTCATCTGTAGTCTGTTGGTGTAGAAAGAAGTGTTCACACCTGTTCAATCATCCCAAAGGGTCCTCTTGTCCATTAAATCATGGAAAATTCAGTTTTGTATGTCGAGAAATGATGAAACTTCCACCTTTTTTTAATACCGACCCTCATGTCACTCTGTTTTACCCTTCCAACCACGACTTTAACTGATATGTTCAATTAAACCAGAACCGACCTTAGAATTCTTTGCGAGAGCATCCAAACGAGCATTTATTGCTTCCTGTCATACCAAATTGGCTTCACGTTCTTCCTGGAACACACCAATTGTGCTAGTTAATGTTGAATTTGGTCTCCCATAACCCTCGTCTCTAATACCAAGTTGTTATGGTCCTTTGTTAAGGATCTAGTAACGGGGCGTTGCAAGATAAAATTTGAAGTTTTCTTTTTTCTCCCTATGGCTCTGGTTCGTTAAGAAAACCTGCAATCTCTTCAGTTTGAAGTAATCAAAGACTTTGTAATTTTCTTCTTTCTCATTTCCTCTAACACATAATAGTTTAAATACAACACTTATAAAATAACTACCGCTAGAAACTACGAAATGACTTCGTAACTTTACTAAAATGAAAAACTGCACTATTACATGAAAATAACTATACTATTACAGAAAATTAACAACTACTAAAAATAAATTAATGTTGTAATTATTGGGTAATTAAGGAGTGATAACATACTTCTTCACCACCAAAAGTAGCACCACGATCCGCGGTGTCCACGACTCTGGTGGGAAGGTGGCCAGTGCATATGGAATGTTGGGCTGCCCTATCCCTATCCCTTGGCTCTTGCCCTCTTCCTTCGATCTTGCCCTCACCCTTAGCCCTAAGTTAGCCTACTAGGTTCCAAAGTGTTACAACCACTCATCAAATCCTAACTCCTAAAGGCTATAGTTATAAAGCTACGAAAACCTATTTATTTTTCTATAATCATGTTGCCTTATAGAACATAGAGCAAGTCATTAAACTCAAAAAATCTCTAAAGTTTAAAAGAGGTAAAGGTGTAAACTATAAAGCCTCATCTAGGTCTCTTTGTCTCTTCTTGCTCACTGCTCAATTGCTTCTCAAATCTCAAGTTTGTTTGCTTAATCCTTCTCTTTCGTAGGTACTGAGTAAAGTCTCCATCTCTCTTTTCGTTTAACTATTTACCTCCCCTTTTATTGTGTTTTTTTACCTCTTTCTTCTTCTTTTTTAACTTAGTTTTTTTGTTTCTTCATTTGAATAGATATGTAAGTGTAGTGTACTACATGTGTTATTTTGGCCTAATTATTGTAGATTAGTCTTTTTTTTGTTGATTGTGCAAGGCATGTGTTTTCTGAGTCCTGACTTTATTTTAGTATCTAAGTATTGACTCAAATATTTATTTCAAACTTCATATTGTTTGCTTATTTTTGATAGGTTGCTATTTTCTTGAGATAATTTGCTCTCTTTTAAATTTTTGTTAAATTCTATTGTTAATTTTCATGTTGTTTGTGACTTTGTTTTGATTTTGATAATTTTTTTATATTGAATTTTTTTATTTGTCACAATTACTCAAAATCAAACTCATAGCATACTGAAGACAAACAAAATAATAAGGTGATGGGTGAAAGTGAGGACTCACATATAGAAAGTGAATCAGAAACAACTGCGTCAGCTACTGATAAAAGGGGAAAATGATATGTTGTGTGGGATAATTTTACAGAAATTGTTACTTTTGAAAGTACAAAAGTAAAATATGACCATTGCTCTCATGAGTATTCATTTAAGACACAAACAACTGTATGTCTACTCTTCTCGATCATATATTGACGAGTCCCAAGCGACCTGTCGGTGTTGATAAAAATAGCCAAATATAGCCTTTAAATCTATTCTAGAGAGTGGCCTCATAATCCTTTCTTAAATACCATCAGTATATTCTACTTTTGTTGGTCAATGATCCTTCTTATGTTGTTGTTGTTGCGTTTCTTTGAATCTCTCAGTTTCCAACTCTTGTAAATCAACTTTGTTTCTTTATTTACTATTATTGCATTCACACAGTAAGAGCTTAAATGATTTTAATAATGATTTACACTATATTTCAGTTGAGTTACTTTTAGCATTTCAGTTTAGTTAATTGTGTTATTCAACCCTATTAAATACTCATAAATTCAGTGTACTGATGTCATTTGACCTGCATCATTTCATAGTACAAATTCAAGTAATTAGATCATCAACAAGAGTTTCATTGAGATCACATCATATGCTCGGTAACTTTTGGTGAGGCCCCCTTACTTTCAAGGGACTCAATTTTATGATGTGTAAGTAGTGACGCTTTGAGGTGTCGTGGGTCTTTTTCTAACGACTATATTTACAGTGGCTTCATGACTAGACAACCTCAGCCTTATAGTATTCAGTTTCAGATATTTTATTTAAAACTAATGTTTAATACTCAGTATTTTCAAATAAATTTTAAGCTTTAATAATTTGTTTTAAATAATTCTTCGGTTTTAATGCTTGTGTATGCTTGAGTTAGCTTTCTACTTGTAGTTAGCAGGAATGAGAGTTTGCTTTGGGATCAACAATGGTTGTCAAGTGTCGGCCACATCCGGGTTATAGGATCGGGTTGTTATAGGCTCGTGAAAGGGGCGACCCTTTGAAAACACTGTAAGACCCACACGAATGCGATGACCCTTGCACTTGGGTCTCCACAAATGCGACACCTTCAACACTTAACCAGCAACACTACATCATCAGTTCCACAAGGAAGCCAAAATCCTCCATTTGGGGTTCAGAATCCCATCAACGCATATGAGCTATAATACCTAGTTGGAAACAACATTTTGGACTTAGCAAAATTGATGAAACAACCAACAGAGGTGATTTGGTCAAAATGTTGACTAAAGTTTACACTTATAAGTAAATGCAAAACAAAGTGTTAAACGCCACAAGGTCATCACGATTACCTTGAGAATCAAACTATAACTCATTCTACACCAAACTACACAATTCAGAGATAACCACTTTGACAGAATTCCATTCGAAGTGTGTATAGAAGGAAAGTTTACCAAGGTCCAACTTTTGGCAAACCTCAAAAGCTAAAACACCTAATTACACAAACTCCAACAAAAGCCTCGACACTTGTGACGATCATCACACTTGACCAAAATGACCCTTCTACAACTGATGGAAGTAACAAAATTTCCATTGGACATCAGAATATTTAGATGTTGACCAAAGTTAATTCTTGCAAACCTTAAGCCTCCCAAATGGCAAAACCCATTCAATACTCACCCGACCACCTTGGGAAACATGTCACCCAACCCAACATCATAAAAAAGCTATAGGGAAGCTACAAGAAGGAGGGAAATAGTAAAAGCACACAAAAATGACCTCAAGGGTCATTACAATTGATGAATTTTGAAATAAACCTTTACAAACTATATTAAGGCGGAGCAAAGAAGTAATTGACAAAGTTAATAAGACGACTTAAATTTAAAATTGTAAATGAACTGATACAATTCAAAATTTAGATAACTGATTACAAGCACCTATACTGCTATCACACCACCCTGAACCCTAACAATCACCCAAAAATTGAATCTAGGCGCATAAGGATATAACTCAATCTTAATAAGACTAAATAAAATAGCATATACTTAATTTTACTCATAAACAATAAAGAACGAATTTATTATTAATTTCCTAAGCTTTATACCAATTAATATGGGATATGGATTCCTCATATTTGTGAAAATCAAACCCAGGGTTAGGTTTAATCCCTCGAAATATCACAATTCTAATTATATATGCATAATATAATAATACATCTAATATTTAATTACGTATTTCGATATATCATAACTGAAATTATAATATATGTGATAACATCAAGATTTTTTTTTTGAACCCAAACTAACTACCCAATAATTTAACTACTATTCTATAACTAACGTTATTCCATAACTAATATGTATATTCTAGGGATTAGTTCCTCAAACATCAATCATTGACATTAACCAATGATTGTTATTAAGTTCTTGTCTCCCACCCATGAAATTAAAAAAAAATAAGAAAAAGAAACCTATAACCCACTTTAACTCCTTAAGGAATTTCAAACAATTTTCCAATTCTTGATTTCTTGTTTTCTTCCTTCGCTTAACACCATTAATATAGAATATTATATAATCCTATATGTAATCACTAATAAAGAGGTTGGCAAGGTGATACCTGGTGGTCGTTCTCTTTGTGCATCAAGTGTTGAGGCTCCGGTCAAATCATACAATTACAGAAATTCTATTATTAAACCCTACTTTAATTAACTTATTTTAAATCATATAGGCGTGAAATAAGTTATTTCCCTCCACCTATCTACCACCGACAAAGGAAAAAAATAATAATTATATAATAAACACTCTCCAACTAAATAACTAATTATCAGATAGTTCAAAATTCAAATTTTATTTTACGGAAAGAATCGAAATAATTCTAGTGCTCAAAATGACCTAGTGGGTCGTTACATCATCTACCACTAAAACAAACGTTCGTCCTCGAACGGTAAAAGAAATTAAGAGTGACTGAAAGCTTAAATAAATGAAGATATGTGATTAACTAATTTGACTCGTAAGCCTCCTCAATTGGATGATGCTTCCATTGAACCCTTACTGAAGCAATTTCTTTCAACCTCAACTTCTAAATTTTCCCATTCATGTTAGTTACCGGCTTCTCCTAAAAAGTAAGACTCTAATTAACCAAGTAGCACTGAATCACATACGCACCATCCCAAATGAAACTTCTCCAGCATCGAATTATGAAATATATGATGAACACCTTATAAGTCATGTGGCAAAGCCAACTCGTAAGCCAATCTCACTACTACGCTCAACAAAAAAAAAAACAATATAACTCAGGTTCAACGTTCCTTTCTTTCATTACACCTTTCATGAGTGAAACCTTTAACAAAATATGTTCTCCAATCAGGAAATCTTAATCACGAACTTTTTTAATTTGTATAACTCTTTACCTGTTTTAAGCGATGAGAAATCTATCTTAAAATACTTGACCTTATATAAGAATTCTCTTAGTCGATCAGTGTCCCACAACCTAATCAGATCAATGCATCACATTAACCAATTGGATGTCAATATATCCTACCATGTAATATCTCGAATGACGCTATCTCACTATTCGAATGATAATTGTTGTTCTATGTAAACTCCACTAAAAGCAAAAAATTGTCCAATGACCACCAAAGTTGCTCACACACGCCTGCAACATATCCTCTAAGACCTAAATAGTTTATCAACAGACCATCAAACTGAAGGTGGAAGCTTGTAATAAAATCCAACCTAGTACCCAACTCCTTCTGCATAGACCTCCCGACATGAGATGTCAATTATGTACCTCAAAGAAATTTAAAAAAATGGGCATCTCATATAAGTGAACTATCTCCCAAATGTATATCTAGGCTAACTTATCCAAACTACAAGTAATCTGAACTGATATAAAATATGTACACTTGGTCAATCGATCTATTATAACCCATAGAACGTCAAACTTGCACAAGATACGTAGCAACCCTACCAAAAATTTCATAGCAATATATTTCCACTCCAACTCTAGTATAAAAGCATCATTTAAGTCGTACCTTCATGCTTTTGGTGCTCATAATTTACTTGATAACAATTCAAACACGAGATACAAATGCAATCCCTTCATATGATACTATCGATAATATTGCTTCAAGTTAAAATATACTCCAATTGCCTCTGGATGAAATTAAAATTTGAACTATCGACCTCTATCATGATTAATCTAGTCAGCTCACATATTGAAGAACATAGTAAAATTCCTTATCCTTAAAACTCATTCACCACCAAGAATTTCTTCCTTGACTTCTCCTTGTAACACCTTATCGTAAGTCATACAAAAATTTTCATCACCAAACTATCGAACACGAATAAGCACTATCTCACCTCGTGTAACAAAGGTAGACTAACCATACTCACTGTATTTCACCCTAAGTAATCTACTAGCAGATTCACGTTGTCCAAATGATAAACATTAATCATTCCATAGTACTTGAGAAACTTCCATATCCATTGTATTAAATTTAGATTTCTCTTAATAAATATTATACTAAAACACCTCGCAGTACACACTATAAATATAATGCCTCTACAATTTTAATGCAAGCACCACCACCACCAAGTTTAAGCTATAACTAAGACAGTTCTTTTCATGAACCTTCAATTATCTCAAGCATAAGCTATTACTTACCTTTCTACATTAATACCCAACCAAAAGATAATATAAAGAAACACCATCCAAACACAGCTGTTGTTCTGGACCTAAACCAGTATCTTACTGACCTCTGAATCTGATCTCCATCGTTCCAATCAACCACCAACATGTCAGGAACACTCCATCCAAATTTCAGCGCGATCCAACGGTTAATTAATCCACAAATACGATCTGAAGTTTGCTGGTCGGAGAAACAAAAACTGCAGCAAAACAAACTTTTTTGTTCTCTCTTTCTCTCCTCTCTTGTTAAAAGCTCTCAAAAAAAACCTCTTATGTCCTAAAGTCTTTCAAAAGAAATATTAATGAGTAATTGAGTTATTCCCTCAAGACCATCCTCTATTTATAGATTTTTGTTTTTCCTTACAAGTCAAAACCAATCCTTGTCCTAATAGAATTGGAAACCAAATAAAGAGAATAAATCCAATCCATTTTCAAGTAGGATTAGACCATGAGCCCCTTGGTTGAAACATGGGCAATAGCCCAACATTGAGCTATAGAAAACTCACCTCACACACATCAAAACATTGAAAATCCAATTACTTCTAGGTTAATCTAGTCAATGCAGGTGTAATGAATGCGAGCACCATCGATACTAACCAACTAGGCCTATGAACTCCAAATATCATAGCTAAAATATGCCAGTCCCAATTTCAAACTGCCTCAATTCACTTTGGATCCCTCATAATACATTTCTTGATCACTACACATTTCAACCATGCCACCAAACTAATCAAACCCACACGTAAAAAAAACATGAACAAAGCTTAATTTTCTTCAGAATTTAGAGAATCATCCTCAAATAATGCTCGTGATCCTTCCTACTATGGGAGTATACCAATATATCCTAGATGAAAATAATAACAGAGGAATCTCAATATGATAGAAAACCCAATAAAAGTGTATTTTATCCAACAAAATTTCTTACCCAACAAGTCTTATTACTGTTCTTTCAAATTCACCAAAGTATTCCAATAAGAAATAATAGAAATAGGTCAAGTGTCTAACTATAAGTCAAGACTAATTTTTATATCAAACTCACATGTAATACCCTTAAAAAACTTTTGCACCATTGGAATGAGCTCTAAAGGAGACATATCATCACTTGTATCACAAACATAAGACGAATAGGTGAAGCAACCCTTGTTCCCACACATTGAAACCTTAGAGACAATGATACCTTTCTTGAATGGGTACAAAGACTATCCTTTCATTAAAATTTGAAATATCACACATATTTGAAGTTAGTATGAAACTGTATGATGTAGAGAAATTTACTGCATTTTTGATATGTTATTGAAGTCTAACACCTTCAGAATAGTTAACTTTGTCTACGTGCCATGTACTACCAAGTCAATAACATAAGATCGATGTAATCGATCTACCACTAAGAATCATCTACCATTTAAGAATATGTGCAAACATAGAAGAAGATCTTTCAAACATATTCAAATCCAAATAAGATATGTACTTACGAAGTAGATCTACACTCGAAATAAAAATATAGTCAACTAAGAGCATGTAGAATGATACTTTGAACCACCTTGATTATCCCAATACAATTAGTTATTTATGAAGGTAATATTTCCAATCACTGCTATATTGATCTATGATCTAGTTAGCGATTTATAACTACTATGCATACATCTCTATAGGTGTCCTCATGTAGCTTCATACAACTATCCATTCCAAAATTCCTTAACTAAAGAATCTTTCCCCCCCTCTTATTTTCAATTATTTTTACTAATCCTCAATTCAATATCTGAAAAGTTCCTCACAATATGTATTTATCACTATTTATCAATAACCTCCATTTAAATGTCTTTACTGAATGATATTAAATTTAACTTTTTATAATCTTTTGCTGTATTAGACTTAACCAACCTTATGACTTCTATCAAATAAACATCAATATGGACATAGTGTCATTCAACTTGAACTTTCAAATTATCTTTAGTATACCTCCACTCTAAAGGATAAAAAGGAAATCTTCCATACAAATCTTATAACAAATCTTACCCTCTCAAACGTCATGAGAAGTGATCACATTTGATACCTCTATCCTTTCTCCACTTTTCTCCATAGCCTTACCATAATCACTAAACTCTTATTTGATCAATTGAATCTTCCTAATCTTATCATTCTCTTCAAGACATCAATATATACCATTTCATCACTAATTATTCACATATCATAAACACATGTTATAAAATTGTCCCTAGTAAATTCAAATGAAGTTCAAGTATCCTTGTCTAAATCACACCTTGAGAAAGTTGTTTTTACTATTTCAAACCTCGTCAATTTCATTATTAAAATTTGAAATGCTCAATACTAAGTTATTTTGCTAACCACACAACTTGTGGAATATACCGCATAATATCATCCCCTACCACAGATGTCAAATTTGAAAATGTCTCCTCACTTTTGGTGAGAGAATGGACCATGAAATTTTGACCTTAACCCAAACCACACACGCACGATAAGGAATGAAAGAAGAAAGTTTCCTAAAGTCCTATAGCCTCTCGAAGATAAGTAACGGACGTCTCCACACCGATCCACAAGACTCTACTAGACTCAACTCTTGTACTCGTGAGACCGATGAACCTAGGGCTCTGATACCAATTTGTCACGACCCAAAATCACAAGTCGTGATGGCACCTATGTTCCCAACCGATAGGTAAGCCAACCCAATATTTCTATCGATTCAATTCAATATTTTAAGTAGAAAATAAGCGAAAACATAATATTCAATCACTAAGTCATTTACAAGTATGAAATGCGTAAACCTAAATTACTACCCCAAGATTTAGTGTCATAAGTACAAGAGCTTCTACAATATGATACAATTCCAAACTAATATAAAAATCTAAACATAAGAAATATCCTATCAGAGTAACAAAATAACCTAATAAATAGAGGTAGATTGAAGGTGTGGGCCGCAGAATATCCCAAGCAGCGCACCACAACTCCAAGATATTTCAAACTCATGTACAAGCTCCAAGAACTTACCCAAATTTAAAATCCAATCTGTACCACAAAAGAGTACAGCATGTGTACTATGAGTACGAAACCACGTGTACCCAGTATATCTCATTGACCGACAACGAAGAACTGGTGACGAAAGTTTATATAAGAAAAATCAATTCTCTAATTATACAAGTCTATATTACACTTACCAGCCAAGTTTCATCAAATAGAGGAAATCAAACATCAAGTATCTTCTAACCACCAAATAAAACACATAATCATCACGAATGAAGGATGTCATGAGATGCAATGCAATATGACCCCATGAAATGATATGCCTCACAATACCCAGTACTCTCTCAATCATATATACATGATACTCCTTGGAAAAACATCGAGAGTTCATGACCCATGGGGGACTCGCGAGGTCCATATACCGACATGGACGATCTCCACGTGTCTGTGCGGAGGGTCTCAACACAGTTTAATAAAATCAAACAATTTCTGCACGGACAGTCTCCACGTGCCCAAATTACAATCTTAGCATCTCACCATCCCCAGTACAGACGATCTCCACGTGCCCAACTTATACTCAATCTCATGTCAATGCATGTACACAATATTATTTCAAATAAAGGGATGATGATGCACCTCAATCAGTCAAATATCAACATAATAAATAACCACCTCAATTATCACAACTATACGGGTGTAATAAAGAAAACACAATCACACAAGGATTTCAAGTCAATAATATATCAGCTAATGCCCATATGGTTTGGCATTCTCAAATTACAATCCACATTCTATAGTAGTAACTTTCCCTTTTATAACACCGGTACTCGTACCAATTCCCATCACACCATTGATACGAGACCCCCATATTTCGCTTGTACCCCTTTGTCTATTTCATTTTAATATTTAATTAGAACAACATCCTTCAACAAGTCTAAAAAGTCTTAGCATACCTCGAATGATGATCATGAGCCACGAATCCTCAAGATTTTGTATTTCCCTTTTGTGAAGGTTCAAGACGTTCACCATATATCACATATGCATTATTCATAAGTAAACGAGTTCACAAACACCTATACTGCTATCACACCACCCTGAACACTAAAAATAACCCAAAAATTGAATCTAGGCTCATAAGGATATAACTCAATCTTAATAAGACTAAATAAAATAGCATATACTTAATTTTACTCATAAACAATAAAGAACGAATTTATTATTAATTTCCTAAGCTTTATACCAATTAATATGTGATATGGATTCCTCATATTTGTCAAATTAAAACCCAGGGTTAGGTTTAATCCCTCAAAATATCATAATTCTAATTATATATGCATAATATAATAATACATGTAATATTTAATTACGTATTTTAATATATCAAAACTTAAATTATAATATATGTGATAACATGTAGATTTTTTTTTTGAACCCAAACTAACTACCCAATAATTTAACTACTATTCTATAACTAACGTTATTCCATAACTAATATGTATATTCTAGGGATTAGTTCCTCAAGTACCAATCATTGACATTAACCAATGATTGTTATTAAGTTCTTGTCTCCAACCCATGAAATTTAAAAAACCAAAAACAAAAAAACAATAAACAAACTATAACCCACTTTAATCCTTAAGGAATTTCAAACAATTTTCCAATTCTTGATTTCCTGTTTTCTTCCTTCGCTTAACACCATTAATATAGAATATTATATAATCCTATATGTAATCACTAATAAAGAGGTTGGAAAGGTGATACCTGGTGGTCGTTCTCTTTGTGCATCAAGTGTTGAGGCTCCGGTCAAATCGTACAATGACAGAAATTCTATTATTAAACCCTACTTTAATTAACTTATTTTAAATAATATAGGCATGAAATAAATTATTTGTCTCCACCTATCTACCACCGACAAAGGAAAAAAATAATAATTATATAATAAACACTCTCCAACTAAATAACTGTAATTATCAAATAGTTCAAAATTCAAATTTTATTTTACGGAAATCGAAATAATTCTAGTGCTCAAAATGACCTAGTGGGTCGTTACACTTCTACAGTGTATTAATAAGCTCTCACTAGTTGAAGTTAAATTTAACTGGAATTAATCTATAAACTAAAGAAGTTTCAAATATGAATCTTACGGTAAAAAGATATCAAGTATCAAAACAAATAAAAAGTATGTTGGTCGTAATAGAAAATGAAGATAAAATAATAACTAAACAAATAAAAGGATGTTACGACTTCTTCCACTTAGCTTCTAGATTGCATTTTAATCATTTCTCTTATGGTTAAATTGTATCAGTTCACTAACAGTTTTAAATTTAACTCACCTAAAATATTAATAATTGAAATTACTCAAAATTCAAAATAAACTAATAAAAATCGTAACATTTTTAAAAATAAGGATAATTTTTTTTATATATATATATATATATATATATATATATATATATATATATATATATAAATAAAAACCTTAGTACCGCCTACGTGGTGCCACATCATCCAGAAAACCCGTTTAAGTTAATATATATTCCCAAAAATACCCTTCCCCTTAAGAACCCCTACATTAAACAACACTTCAACCCAAATAACACAAAAGTTCTGACGTTGTTTCGGCCCCAACAATCACACCGTCTCAATAGTGACACAACTTATATGCAGAACGACACCTTTTAACAATTGGAAACAACCAATATTTACTCCCCTTTCGAAAAGGTATTGCATCGTTCATATTCAATTTATACAACACTGTGAATTTGCTTATTTCAAACTTCCGTTCATATTAAATTTATACAGCATTGTGAATTTGCTTATTTCAAACTTTGTTGCACATTTAATTCTAACAGGGAATTTTGATGCACACGTTAATATGCAAGAATCAAATTAACAAGTTTCGAGATAAGTTGAGCAAAGGTTGTGCAATCATTATCAGTAACTTCAAAGTTTCAGAAATAACTGGTGAATACAGATCAGTGCAGTCGAACTTTAATGTAACATTCTTGCGGATAACTTCCATCAAAAAACTACAGGATGATATTGTTCAAATCCCTGTAAATGGTATCTGTAAGGGCCGTGGCCAAGTGACGCGACATCGGCATGGTCGTGGCAAAGTGTTGGCATGAATGACTTTGACAAAGGCCAAAATGCGGGTGGAATCAAGCATGCGTTGTGTGAGCAGAGTGTTGGCATGGTCAGATGGGTTCAAAATATGTTTGTAAGACAATGTCAAGACATGACATGGACGTTGGCAAGACAACAGCCGATGATATGACTTGGACCCTGGCCGACATCGGTTGTGGACAAGGTTCGCATGCAAAAATCACATAGTCTGGTCAAATGCGGGGAAATTGAGCTGAGCTAAATTAAAGCATTGTAAATTGTGAATGAAACGCAATTAGAAAACAAGAAATGACGCGAGTGGATTAAAAGTTAGCATTGCCAAAGTAAGACAACGACAGGCAGCGGCAATGCATCGGTGGTGCACAGGCATGGCAAATGTGCGGATGGATTCGGGTGGGATTTGATGAGGCAATGACTATACAAAGTTTAGACATTGTATTGGAGTCAAAAATATTGAAGGAAAATGCCGCAAGGGGCCGAAATCCAGTCAGCAAAGGCACATGCCAAGCACATGCGGCGGTTACCTTTTTGTAACCGCTTGTGTCCAGATTTGTTGTATCTTGTAATAGATTTTTGAATTCGAAATTTGAAATGACTTATCAGTTGGGGATGTCAAATGACATTTAATTTAGTGGGCTTAGCATTTGACAAGTGTTAGACATGTGTCACAACACTATGCAATGTTAACACAAGGCTTCCACATGTTCTATAAATGGACAGCCTTGTGTTGGACGAATTTGACTAAGTATTGAGGATATAATTGTTATCCTAAGGTGAAAGAGGGAAGAGGAAGTCTGTAATTGCACCAAGACACTTAGAATAAAATGTGAAGGTTTTAGAAAGTGTCTAATTCAGTAATCGACTTGTGATTGTGCCTTAAGGTGAAGTCGAAGTCGAAGTTGGACAGAATTGTTGTTCAACGAGTTAGTCGTTTGTATTGATTTTGAGAATAAATATATAGTTTGGGTTTGCCCGTATATTTGTGTGTTGATTTCGTATTAAAGTTTGAAAATAATCTAAGGCGAGAAAGAAGAAAATCGTCCTTGAATGTTAGGCAAATTAGGCTGCGAAAGGGCTGAGTTGAGTGATACTTGACTACCATTAGGTTGGGCTAATTTTATGCACAAAATTAAGGTAGAAAAGTATTCCCTCCTAATAATTGGTATTAGAGCACGCTTGGCTTATTCGATGGCAAGGGGAATCGCTGAACTATGGGAGAGGGTGACACGATTGGAGACGCTTATTGGTGGAACAAACGATGGGGAGGACTTGGTTGATCTGGTCACTCAAATTGAAAGAGTGAAGGAAGAATTAACCTTGACCACATAGTTGCTAAACAAAAAAGTTTTGTTATTGGAGGTAGAATATGCATCCAAACACGAAACTGCCCAACAAGAGATGCAACTTGTTCGCAGGGTGAAAGAAAATCTGCGTGGTAAAGTTCTTCTTTTACGTCGGGCGTTGCAAGGAAAAATTGGCCCCATAAGGATGAAGGTTCTAGAACCTAAGGCTTACAATGGTGTGAGGAGTGCCAAGTAATTGGAGAACTTTCTTTGGGATACCAAAAATTACTTTAAGGAAGCAAAGGTTCAAGATGCTAAAAAGGTGTCAGTCACAACAATGTATTTAAGTGATGATGCCAAGGTTTGGTGAACAAGGGTTGCTGAAGTAGAGGGTTCGAATTTGCCACATATTGAAACGTGGCAAATGTTGAAGAAAGAATTGAAAACTTAATTCCTTCCAAGCAATTCATCTTGGTTGGCAAGAGATGGGCTGCAACGTTTGAAACAAGGCAGCACAGTGAGGGCTTATATCAAGGATTTTTCGTCCTTGATGTTGAACATAGGCAACATGCTCGAAGAAGAGAAGTTGCACTATTTCATAAGCGGGTTGAAAGGATGGGAACAAAGAGAGTTAAGGAGACAGAATGTCCACACTCTTAATTCTGCCATAGTAGTAGCAGACAAGTTGGCTGACTTCGATGAGGGTGACGACCCAAGGGAATCTTTGCACTTTAAACAGAAAGACAAGGGGAAGGAGTGGAAGAAAAACGGGAAGGGCCAAGCTTCTGAAAAGGAAGACGAAGGTGGGAAAACTAGACTAGGAGAGTCTTCTTTTCCAAAAAAAGAAGGGAAAGTTTGGGGGACGCTTTACTTGTGGTGGTCTTCATTTGAAAAGGGACTGCCCAGTGCAAGTGAAAGTGAATGCCATACTTGCTGCCGAATTGGAATGGGAGAAGAACAATGAGGCAGAAACGTCAAAAGTGAACACTTTGGCATTGGTTGAAGATGAAGATGAAGGACATGATATGATCCTTGTCTGGAACCCAAATAGGTTCAGATGAATGATGTCCTCGACGAGGACGTCAAGTTTCATTAGGTGGGGGAAGTTCGTAAGTGCCCTGACCAAGTTACTCGACATAGGCATGGGCGTGGCAAAGGGTTGGCATGGTCAAATGGGTTCAAAATATGTTGGTAGGACAGTGTCAAGACATGACATGGGCGTTGGCAAGACAACAACCCTTGGCATGACTTGGACCCTAGATGACATCGGTTGTGGACAAGGTTAACATGCGAAAATCACATGGTCTGGTCAAATGCGAGGAAATTGAGTTGGGCTAAATTAAAGCATTGTCAATTGTAAATGAAACGCAACAAGAAAACAAGAAATGGCACGAGTGGATTAAAAGTTAGCATTGCCAAAGCAAGACAGCGGCAAGGCATCGGTGGTGCGTAGGCATGGCAAATGTGCGGATGGATTTGGGTGGGATTTGATGAGGCAATGACTACATAATGTTTAGACATTGTATTGGAGTCAAAAATATTGAAGGAAAATGCAGCAAGGGGCCGAAATCCAGTCAGCAAAGGCACATGTCAAGCACATGCGGCAGTTACCTTTTTGTAACCGCTTGTGTCCAGATTCGTTATATCTTGTAATAGCTTTTTGAATTCGAAATTTGAAATGCCTCATCAGTTGGGGATGCAACTGAAGTTTAATTTAGTGGGCTTAGCGTTTGACAAGTGTTAGACATATGTCACAACGCTATGCAATGTAAACACAAGGCTTTCACATGTTCTATAAATGGACAGCCTTGTGTTGGACGAATCTGACTAAGTATTGAGAATAGAATTGTTATCCTAAGGTGAAAGAGGGAATAAGAAGTCTGGAATTTCACCAAGACACTTAGAATAAAACGTGAGAGTTTTTGAAAGTGTCTAAGGCAGCAATCGACTTGTGATTGTGCCTTAAGTTGAAGTCGAAGTGGAAGTTGGACAGAATTGTTGTTCAACTAGTGAGTCCTTTGTATTGATTTTGAGAATAAATATAAAGGTTGGGTCCCGTATGTTTGTGTGTTGATTTCGTATTAAAGTTTGAAAATAATCTAAGGCGAAAAAGAAGAAAAACGTCCTTGAACGTTAGGCAGATTAGGCTGCAAAAGGGCTGAGTTGAGTGAGACTTGACTGCCATTAGGTTGGGCTAATTTTCTGCACGAAATTAAGGTAGAAAAGGCTGCCCTCCTAACAGTATCCAAGCAATAATGATTCGCTCTAGGGTCAACAACATCATCGTCCTATCAGGCACATCCATTCTTGCCATTTATGTTACACACGGTCTCGAACGTATACAACAAATAATTTCCCTCCTTAAGTTGTAGATGTGGTTGGATGCTTATGTGGAATCGGTGATCTAGAGAGTATGAGTTCAAAGTAGAAGAACCGTGACATGCACAGTCTTACTGATCTGTAGTATTCTTATCTTATTTACATTATATTCAAATTCATTCATCCCAAAGAAGCAACATATAATTCTCCTTTAGTGAGGACATGAATATCAAAGCAAGAATAACTCTGTGGGATGATCATGGCAAAGTATTTTACCCCTACATATATCCCATCCACTTCGGACCATACATTGTGATTTTACTACTACAACTCTAAAGAATTCAGGCGTAGCTACTTCTTCTCAACATACTGCAAATGACGGAGCCGCTCGAAGCCGGCAATATTCCTAGTTATCAATAAATGTATAAAATTGGAGAAAATATATTTTTAACTATTCAAAAAATAAAAAAATTAAAGTATTACCTCTAAAAATGTCTGTCCACAAATTCAGTGTCAACAACAATCAATTGATCCAAATAAAGAATGATCGCACAAATTACAACAAAATGAATATTTGATGTGACGTAAACTAATCCAGATATTTTTAAAGTAAACTTTTTTTAAAAAAATTTGATAATTTTTTTCACGTGCACCCGATATATCGTTGCTTACTACTTCACCTGCAATGGTTCCAACTTTAACAAAAGAATTCTCAACGTCATGTCTCAAGCCAATTCCATGGGAAGCATAATCTGAAAATGTTTTCTGAAATTCAACAACTGTACTTAACATTAGGTAGAGCATATAGATTTTTGCAGTTGAGTTGTCATCATCACAACTTTATCTTGAAACCTTTTAAACCTTGCAGGAGACTTCCTATCATATTGCACGACATGTCTATCACATTAAATAAAAGAATATTTTTCTTTTAAATTATTTTGAACGATAAGATTCACAATCTGCCGCGTACACCTCACTTGAATGTGATTACCGTTCATCAAATCAGTTTCCATCTTAGTCAACTGCTTAGAAAATTCTTACAGTCACATCAATTGAGTATTTTCTTATGCATATTTACATTCACTGTTAACCAATGGGCAGTCCATAAAATACTTCTTTAATGTTTGTTTTTCTTCGTTAAAAAGACTAAAAAAATTAGGTTGCACCACTTTCATAAACTCTTAAACCTTCTTTCTCAACAAAGCTAAAAGAAAGTCCATCAACTATTATTTCAAGAGACAACAATTACTTCGCCTTGACTATTCTCCCTGTTCATGCTTAGGAGGTAGGACTAACAAAGAAAAATATATATATATATAATTACTCTTATATATTAGGGCGAAATTTTAGATGAGGTTAATATACCTAAAAATGTAATTATGGTAACTCTTAACTAGTTAACGATTTATTGAAATTAAATAAACCTCCTCACACCTACAAGCCGTTAATTATAAAACTCCAATACCGTTTATTTGATAATTTAGCAACACTAATGCCCATTTACATTATTTTTTCATTGAGCACATTTATTATATTCCGCATTTGTTTTCTCTAATCATTTATACAAAAAAATAAAATAAAATGGATTTAAACGGAATTGAAAAATGAGATATTTTAAAGAACGCAATGAGACCAACATAGGAAAGGATCAAAAGGATTATTTCAAGGAGGAAATACCTAACCAGAAACAAGAAGAAGATATCGATGGTACTGAAGAAATTTTAAATCAATGAGCGCAAGCTATTTGAACCGCTTTAGACCTAAATGACACACAACATAGTGACAATCTAAATGACAGTCATTAGATTGAAGCTCCATTTCTGAACTTATAATTTGTTTCATGTCTATCATGCACTCTCAAATATATTTTTCAGGCGAGCTAGAGCTCAATAAAGTTACATGTGAAGATAATCTTTGTAACATCTCATACTTCAAAAAGCCAAACAAGTTAAACTTCACTTTTAGTTTTGGTTCAACTTCAAAGGACCATAACTTTAAGAACATAAAGATTTATGTGGCCCGTGATGTATCACATCGAAGGTCTTTGAGACCTCTTTCCAACACCACCGAGTCTTCTATACTTACACTTTTATTTTAGGTATAGAGCCTTAATTATTATTTTTCCCTAATATATAAGAATAATTATATATTATTTTGCTTTTTTAGTCCTGATAATGCTCAAATGTACACTTTAAAATTAATTAAAAGAGACAATAATTGTCGTTAATAAAAAATATCCAAGTAAGAGTCGGGTTGAATTCCATAGAGAATGGTATATCGTAGAAAATTCTATCAAAAAATTTGAATGGTAAATTAATTTATGTTGTGGTAGTAAAAACAATTGGGTGGATGATTCCACCAATTTAACAAAAGGATTTGGTTATCAATTGTCACAATAAAACTAAAATTTTGGAAAATTCAAGAAGTAACAAGCAATCTAAGGGTGAGGGGATTAGAAATCAATGTCACATAGGGGTAATTGTGTTGCTCTATAGTGATAAACATTCATGAATAGTTTGGGTCATCTTCAATGAAACTAAAGTTCTTTCGATCTCATAGAATCCTTGCATATAATCTTCTTTTGGTCTCATCTATATGCTATACTAAACAACCCAATACCTTACTCTATTCTCTCTTTCGATGTACAAATTGGGCAAATAACACAATGAAGACAATGGGTAACTTGAGATTAATCAATTAATAGAAAACCCACTTTGGATTCAACTTCAATTTATCAATTTAAAGAACAAAATTTAAAAACCCTCCAAAACTAGAAAGTGTTCTTCACAAGGTAAACTGTTTTTTCTCTATAAAATATTCAGAACTTTCCCTCTGTCTTTCCAGTTTTCCTTACATATGTGAAACCTTTCTTTCTCTCTCCTATAGGCTATTTACGGCTTTCAAAAATTTGTCCCAAAACTCAATACGCTATTCATTAGGTGACTTTATTCTGGCTCACCGATCACGATGGGTGAATCGTCGATTGCTCTCCAAGTCACCTTTCTCTGACTCTAGACTTCAAGTGTTTGAACTTCGGTTGGCGAACTCATTTGAGTCAGACTTTTACATACAGCGTATCACTGAGTATCACCTTAGTTTGCTTTTCAAACATTGAATTTTTCTCATTGCACTGTTGCTTTTTGTGATGGTCAACAAGTTTTCCCTTCTCTTTCGGCATGTCGCGTTTCCTTTTAAAGTTCGCTGACTTGCCTCAATTAATGCAAGTTTTTTGCACTTTTAATTTGGGAGAGGTCATACCCATTAGGCGATCTGCCTTTCTTGTCTGATGATCAACAATGTATAGTTTACACTTCTTTTTATATTTTTGGACATTCATTCATCCTTGCCTTGTCCTTTAACCTTCATATATGAGAATAATCAAAATATCATTGGAATAGGACACAATTAGGTATTGAGGAAACTAATTGTTGAGCTAAATAGGCCTCAAATGAGTGCAAATATACCACTGTTATGACCGGGGGTACCCCCTAGATGTTACATGACGTACAAGACTCCGAGAGGCCTCATACAAGCTACTTATCTTTCATTACATAAAATAATAGAATTTTGCAAAAATTTAAGACATTATCGACATAATCAAAGTCTTTATAAAACGAAGCGGAAGTCTAATACACTTTGTCTCAAGCCATCTAAAACATTAATAACTTTGTGACACAACCCACACAATACTTCAAAACATAAAACAAAAGGAAATAAGGAAATGGTGGCTATATCCTCGAATGCTATGAGGACACACCGATCTTTGATCCTTGCTTTTACTAAGATCCTAGCCACTAGGATGAAGGTCGATATTGCCGAATCTTACATTTGGATAAGAAATGTAGGCAAGAGTATGTGTAAGTACAAATATGTACTAAATATGATAGCTTGCATGAGCATCAACATAAACATAAGGGTCAGAAAATAATTCATAAGTATAATCAATTCACATAAACCATCATAACATAAAAAGAATACTTCATAAGTAACGTCAAAACATATTTACCAAGACATGGGTAATTCTCCACTAGTCTCACTGATCATAGTAGGCCACCTTGGGCCATTCTACAAGCTCATCATCTATCATGCTCATTTTTGGCTTATCTTTCATCATATGGTAGTGGGTATTCACCTTCACATCTTTCTATAAGAGATGTTGGGTACTTGCATCCATGTCCAACATTAGGGAGTAAGGGTAGCCGCCTCTTACTCTTCGAGAAATCATCTCATATCGTTCTCATCTAGAGGTCATTAGTATTCACCTCTCTCCTGATTAATTTTAGTCATTAGTCTCAATTCGTTTTAGGTGAGAAATCCTTTTAACCTAGAATCATTCAATGAGAGGAAGTCTTTTACATTAATAACATAAGCAATGCATGTGGGAACTATCACTTCCATAACAATTACATCAACAATAAAAAATTCATAACATAAGATATACTCTCAAAGCACTATATCTCTTAGTCATTCTATATGCTTCAATCTCAAATCTTTAATCTCAAAGCAATTCTAATCTTAAATTATCATATAAGCTTTACTCTCAACAATCTATGTCTATATGCTTCAATCTCAAACAATTCTAATCATACTTCATAATATAGACTCAATCGCAAGCAGTAATAATCTTGATTCATCATATAAACTTCAATTCTAATATATTTCATCAATCCTAGATTGAATACATCTAAACCCACAAATTCTCCTTTCATGACATAAAACTCATTTACATCATATTTCATCTTTCTAGACATGGGTTAGGCATGGGTATATGTAATTTCATCCTAAGAACATTGAATCTACTCAATTCAAGCATAAAAAACATAAACCACATCAATTGCATCAACATTCATCAATACCCAGAACATTGGAAGAAACCTTAACTCAAATTGGGGAATATTAGTTAGTTGCTTTAGGACTACAATGTCAATTTCTAAGTTTCAAGTTTCTTTTTTCAGTTATTTTAGGGGTAGTTACCATGGTTAGCACCACGACCTAAAAGTAGGACCATGATCTATTTCATCTTTTTTAATTGTATGTTAATATAGAACTCTCTGCCTAAGCTTTTTCTCAAAGTCATCTCCACATTTAGTTCCTTGTTTCCCATGCTTTCCTTTCTGTAGCAAACTAGACATTGTCTTCATTGTGTTTTCCTCATAAGTCATATTACAATTTACAATTGGTGTCAAATCTTTCAACTGAAGGGATCAGTGATCTAGTTGGAGAAGCCATGGATGCTGAAGCCATGGATGCTGAAGCAAGTTTCCACCAATTGCTCCGCCGGTCTTTGATGAAGATAATTATCAGATTTGGGCAGTCTGAATGGAGACGTACTTGTATGCTTTAAATCTTTGGGAAGCTGTAGAAGAGTATTACGATATCCCTTCCCTAACAAATAATCCTACCATTGCTCAGATTAAAGCACACAAGGAAAAGAAGACAAAGAAATCGAAAGCCAAGGCATGTTTATTTGTTGTTGTATCGTCAAAAATTTTCAGGTGAATAATGTCTCTGAAAACTACTAAAGAAGTATGGCATTATCTCAAGCAAGAGTATTCCGTAGATAAGAGAAGAAAAGGTATACAAGTTTTAAACTTAACTAGGGAGTTTGAATTGCAAAAAATAAGGAATATGAAACAGTGAAGGAATATTCAGACAAACTTCTAAATATTGCAAATAAGGTGAGGCTACTTGGCTTTACATTTTCAGACTAAAACATTATTGAGAAGATTCTTGTAACAATTCCCTAAAGGTATGAAGCAAAAATTACGACCTTAGAAAATACTAATGATTTGTCAAAGATTAGTTTGACAGAGTTACTGATTTCCGTGAAAGCTCAAGAGAAAAGAAGGCTCATGAAACAGGAGGTTACGACAGAAGGGGTCTTTTCAGTAGGCATCAAGTTAACAAAATTCAGAAGAATAAAAAAAATCAAGCAGTGTCTGAAGAAGAAACATCAGCCTACAACGAAAGTAAGGGAGGAAGCGCAAAGAAAACTTATCCCCCTTGTCAGCCCTTTGGAAGAAAAGCACCAGTCAAGTGTTGGAGGAGACCTGATGCTAAATGTAATAAGCTTGGACACGAAGCAGTGATTGACAAGAATAAAGCCCTGACAGGAAGAAAATGCTCGAGTTGTTGATCAAGAAGAAGAGGATTATATTTTTGTTGCAACATGCTTTTAAACTAAGAACTCAACAGATTCTTGGCTAAGTGACAGTGGTTGTTGTTGTTCCCCAATATAGATGAAAATATACGTGGTCGCGCAAGTAATAAAATGGCTCTTGAAAGAACCAGATTATCGAACCCAAAGGACTTGTTAGTTAACTATTTTTACTAAATTATACTAGTCTAATTATTTATTTAAGAGTTTCAAAAGAAAAGAATGCAAGAAGAAAATAATAAAATTACTCATAATGATTGGAAAATTCCAAGGAATCAGCATGCAATGAATCTCATGTATCATATTCTTAGCTTAGAACTAATTTTACTTGTCAAGTTACTGGTTTATACAGTTAATTATATAAGTCAGACTACACATCTCTCATTGCCTATTCCAGTGAGCTATCTAACTAAATCGTTGAGCGGGGATAATTAGACTAAGTGGCGAGCATTTATATTTCATCTTATTTCGTAACCAAGCAAAGTTTCTCCGGGCGTCACTCCTAAACACAAATAACCTCAATCAAATGGGTCGATGGAGCTCTCTATATTATCTGGTCTATCTAACCCCTCCTATCTTGATTTTAAGAGTAGACAATGGATTTATCTCGTGGTGATCAAACACAAAATATTAAAACAAGATTTTAAAAGTAACTTATAATGACAACCAAGAATTAAATCAAAAGAACTAAATAATCTCTAAGAAAAGAAAAAGAAGAAAAGAACCCTAAAAAGTATTGACGATTTTCTACTTGACGACGTATGATTAATCTCCCTCCTCTCCCTCCTCTATAATTGTTCTATGGACTATTTATAGATATTGAAATCCTAAATAAAATAATTAAGTCCAAAGCAAATCAGGAATCCAAAAATCAAGCGGAGTTTGAATTGTTGTACGCGTATGCTGCCAAACGCCTCACATATATGTTGCACATTCAATTGCTTCCACATGGCAGCAAAGTTGTTCAATTTAGCTGTTTGGTGCAACTTTTATTGACATATTATTATATCAAATTTATTTCATTAATTTGTCTACTTGATTTCCTTGTATAATATTCCAAACTATTTCAACTTTACATCAATTTACTCTTACAAATAAAATGTACTATTTAGCTCAATTTATAAAATTCATGCTCAAAAAGGGAAAATCATATAGTTATATAAAAGAGAATCCTGGGCCTGCCTATGTGGCGTCACTACAAACCAGAATTCCATTTTAACTTATTTATTTCCAAAATTACTCTTCCTTTTCATGAAGAGTTGTGACTTTTATAAAAAGTTGTGACTTGAAACTTTTATAAAACGTTGTGAGCTTTTTATGAAAAGTTGTGACTTTTAAGAAGAGTTACGACTTTTATAAAGAGTTGCAACTTTAATGAAGAGTTGTGTGAACAGGTGCAACTTTTATGAAATATTATGACTTTTAGAAAAGATTGTGACTTTTCCAAAGAGTTGTGACCTTTCCGATAAGGCACAATAAGCATTTATTCATACTACCATTTTGTTGTCTATAAATAGAGGGGTTACCTCTCATTTCAAAACAACGAAAATTCTGAACTTCTTCTTCTTCTTCTTCTTCTGCACAATTAAATATTCGTCCACTTTGCTCCTATTGAGTGGCTCACTAACACCATCGTTTATGTATCAACACACTGGTGAATTGAATAGTTCTGTCTTGAGAAGATCTATTTCATTAACCCTCGGGTACTAGAATGAAATAATTTCCTTAAGGGGACAATGTGCATTCAGTGTGTTCAATTTTTTCGTTTATGTTTCATTTATTATTACCGATCCTGGTAATCAACTCTCTGGCCCAATTCCTAGTGAGTTGGGGAATCTAAAAGGCCTCAATGATCTGGGATTATCCAATAATCAACTCACTGGTTCAATTCCGTCTTCCTTCGGCAATTTAAGAAACTTGCAAGTTCTGTCTCTCAGTGACAACAATCTGAATGAGGAAATTCCTTCGTCTATTTGCAATTATTACAGTTATTACTTTATGCTTATGTTATTAAAATTTTATTTTTAGCACATGTTTTAAACTTTGTTGTTTATGTTTATGTTTTTGATCATATGTTGAAGTAAAGATATGTTAATAAAGAGTTTTATATAATCATTAGATATTGGTATCATGTAGATTAAAATTCTTAAACTTGTAAAATATATGACTTTGATCTTTATAGAGTTTTTAGTGGCTAAAAGATCCATCGGATGTCCCAGAAGGGACTTTGAGTGTTCAAAAGTTATGGTGGTTCCACACTACCTTGGAATTTTATTTATTTAAGTTTCTATCTTACCGAGACATTCAATTGATTAGTGACATCCAAAAAATAAAGGAATGTAGTGGTATGGTAAGTACTGTACTCAAACGTTTGGGGTTCAAATATTGAGTTGGAGTCAATGAATTACCCCTCACATTAGGATGAATCTTTATTAATAATATATTAAAGAAATAATTATCTCCTTATAAACTTTAAATTAGAAGTCCAACAAAATAAAGTTTTAACCATATTGATCGAAACATAAAAAACTAAATACGTCTTTTTGCTATCAAAGTGTTTCATCGACTACGTATGATTTTGAATATGAGACTTGCCAAGATATGATTTAATTCAATTTATTTGAGCGACATACATTATTTCACTAAAATCCGAAAGATATATTTTTATATTTTAAGTAACTTATCAAGTAGACAACTAATTATATAAGATGTATAATATTTCGATTATGTATGTATAGGCCTGGAATAGGATAAAAACTCTCGCAATTGATGAATAAATTTTTATACCACTTTTTGAAAATATAAATATAGACAATGAAATAACTACATATCTTTTCTAAAGACTTGTGATGAACAACTACAGTAAAATGAAGAATTCAAAACAAAATTCATAAATGCTTTCATTTATTCTATGAATAAAATATTCTTGACAATTTATCGTAGGGATGTTCCCTCCCAGAAATAGCTATATTATCAAATGTTAAAAAGTAGATTCTTGACGTAGTTCACCACCGCAAGAAGCGCGGTCAATTTACCTAGTATAAATAATAAATGTGAGACAAGTAATGATTAAAAATATATATATATGGCCTCATATCAACACCCCACACTTAAACTTTTGCTCGTCCTCGAGCAAACATTAAAACTCATCTCAAATAAATCAAACTAGGAATGTCACCAATTTGGTAAATACAGAAAAATTAGACCAAATACGAATTTCAAAACATCAAGTACAATTCTCAATCATTATGCAAGAGATCAAAATAAATAACAAATCTCTAACCTCCTAACATCAAGAAAAGACTTTGAACTCATCAAATTTGAGCTTACTCACCTACTCTCATCAAAGAAAGCTAATAAAATCACTTATGCATAATGAAACGAGTGACCTCACCAGAAGAAAAATTCCACACACTCAATTCAAAAGATTGAATATAAATTAAGGACTTTATATCAATAACAACTATCAGACTCACAAATAAAATTCACTTGTATGCACAAAGAGCCATATGCTTGCCCGTTATGTACATCTTCACTAATTAAGCATGATTGAATATAATCAAATAGGACTTTAACAGGTTATAATGTAGGTGAGGGACGGGTAAGAAAACTATATAATAGTGACTTACACTTCCTTAGCACTTTGCAATTTTAGACTTAATCACCCATTATTTTCTTCTCTTTATTTTTCGCCTTCTCTTCAATAATTATTTCACAAGTAATTCTTATCATCTCAAGAATGTTTTAATAATTTTTTTATTTTATTTTTTATTTTTATAAAAAAGTTCTTCATAATAGTTACCCTCAACTTACATATTTTACATGAACTAAGGTGCACGATGTCCTTGTAAGGACCAGGGTCATCATAAAGATAACTTCTTTTGCTCATCTTTTATTTTCCACACCGCTTTCTTTCAAAGAGGGCTTTTAAGCACTTTTTACCTATTATTCATTACCTTTTAAGTCAACCATTCCTTTTTCTTTATAATTAACAATTAAAATAAGTCTATGTTATACTCCTCAAGAAAGCAAGGAGCTAAAACTAAGGATTCAACAAATTAGTCAACGGCAAAATATGGGTACCAACAAAAGGCTACATGCTCAAAAAGGATAACTATTGATATAATATGTGAAAAGACTTTTACCAGAAAAATCAAAGAAAGCCTATTATCATCTCCCAAGCAAATAAACACTTTTATTTCTCTTCAATAATATGCATGGAAAGTTCTAGACTAAGATGCAAAACATGGAATAAATAAAATCTCGCCACACATGACACAAATATAGATCAAGATGAATCAATTCCACTTTTAATAGAGACAAGATCATAAAAAACTACAAAATAAAATATGCTATATACAAAGTCACAATCATGAGCTTAGGTGTCATAGAGTCTACAATTTCCTTATCAATCAAGAATTCACAAGAAAAAAATTCTAAAAAAATTAGGCCTCAATAGCAAGTATCACACCACTCAAAAGGATATTTTCTTTTCTCTCATAAAAATAAAATTAAATACAATAAAAGAAAACTTATTCCTAAAAAATAAAAGGCACTCGGTTCAAAGGGACTATCCCCAAGAAAATAACTGAAAACAAAAAGTCAAGGAACCCATCCTAAAGATATAAAAGACTCAATAAAACAATAAAAACTAGGAATTTATTCTTCCACCCCACATTTAAAAAGATGTTATGTCCCCGAAGCATCAAATAAAATTTAAAGCAAGGGTTAGAAAACTCCCTGAGGCCCTTAGACCTAGCTAGTAGCATGTTCTGTTAATTTTCATCAAGGGTCATCACCCCACACTTAAGCTAAAACATGCTCCTTAGGTCCAAATTTGAGATACGCAGACTTCTCCAAAACCTGTAAAAACAACACAAAAAATGTCACTAAAAAAAAGAAGTTACACTATAAATTGAGTTTCCTCCCAATAAGCGCTTAATTTAACATCGCGACACAACACAAGTAAGTTCACCACCTATATTTCCACTTTGAACTTATTTATTATAACCCTTACTTTGCATCAACTTTTTTACTCCTCTCAAAGGGTGGTGGTATGTAGATAAAAGAACCAAGTAATATATGTCGCATCTTGTACTTCTTGACCCTTAGTTGAGGAATATCGTTTTGTCTACTTGGACTAAAAAACTTTAGGATGTAGGGGCCTTGTACCTCATCTTTACACTCATCCATTAGTTCATATTTTAAAGAAAAATGTTTTGAATGAGATTCAAGTTACCTCAACTCCAAAGCAATATTATTTACAACTCCTACTTTTTGTACTATTTCTCAACATCGATATTAAGGAATAAAATATAGTTGAATGGTTGGAATTCCTCTTTTTACTCCAATAATTGGTCATCATCCACGAAAATTGATAATTGAGCATCAGGCGCCTTAATTATTTTGTTCAAGTGAGCATCTAAGTCAAGAATACCTGAACTAAATTGATCTTTTTCTTGTATGAGCTCAACTCTTCTTTCAATTAGTTGGTTGTCATGTATGTCAGACCATCATATATAGACTCGTGAAACTTCAGAAGTTGAGTTTCTTCTTGTATCCAAGATTGACTAACTATCTCTGTTTCTCCATAACTTTCTCCTTGTTGGGCTTCAATCTCATCTAATTTAGCTAGAACTGTAATTTCTTATTGAATAGCATCAAGATCATCTGGTAGTTTCATGTTTTTTTTTGCTCTTTCGTGCATTCAAATAATTGTTTTGTTATTTTTGAATTTCCCTTGTCCAACATGCTTGTACATTCCATAAGTGAATTCACATTGTACGCCCCTTGTTTTGCGTTCCGCTTCATCGCCCCTATCAATATCACGAATAATAGAAGAATCATAATAGGGGTTTGAGGGGAAGGGAATCATATTTATCGCAACCATTCCAATGAATACTGACGATCACATATATGACATAAAAGACATTCATCACCCAACCACGATTTATCCCAATCATCCTTATCAATAAGAGGTCTAAATTATTCAAAGAAACAAAAAAATTACTGATTTTTTTAAAAAAAAAAACAAAAAAATAAATAAATAGATAAATAAAAAGAAAAAGTATAACCTAGAATATAGTTAATTTCTAAATCCCCGACAGCTGCTCCAAAACTTGTTGCTCCCCAATATACACGCAAGTGTACGTGGTTGTGCAAGTAATATAGTGGCTCTTAAAAAATACGATTATCGAACTCAATGACTAGTCAATTAACTATTTTTACTAAATTATATTGGTCTAATTATTTATCTAAGAGTTTCAAAAGAAAAGAATGCAAGAACAAAATAATAAAATTACTCACAATTATAGGAAAAATCAAGGCTACAGCATGCAATGAATCCCATGTATCATATTCTTAGCTTAGAACTAATTTTAATTGTGAAGTTATTGGTTTATAGGGTTATTTATATGAGTCGAGCTACACACCTCTCGTCGCCTACTCAAGTTATCTATCCAACTACATGATTGAGCGGGGATATAGACTAGTTGGCGAGCATTTATATTTCATCCTATTTCGTAACCAAGCAAGTTGTTCGTCCGGGCGTCACGCTTAAACAAAAATCACCTCAATCAAATGGGTCGATCAAGCTCGCTATATTATCTCGTCTATCTAAAGCCTCCTCTCTCAATTTTAAGATTAGACAATAGATTTATCTCGTGGTGATCAAGAAGAAAATACTAAAACACAAATATAGAAGTAACTTATAATAACAACCAAGAATTAATTCAAAAAGCCTTATATAATCAACAATCAATCCGCAGCTACAACCCCAAAATAAGGGTGTGTAGCCATTATTCTCTAAGAAAACAAGAAGAAAAAAAGAACCCTTAAAATTTTGACAATTTTCTACTTGATGCCCTATGATTGATCTCCCTCCTCTATAATTGTTCTATGGACTATTTATAGATATAGAAACCCTAAATAAAATTATTGATTCCAAAGCAAATCAGGAATCCAAAAATCAAGTGGAGGTGGAAATGTTGTATGCGTATGCTCCCAAACCGCCTCACAAATATGTTGCACATTCAATTTCTGCCATGTGGCAGCAAAGTTGTTCAATTTCGCTGTTTGGTGCAACTTTATTTATATATTACTATATAGAATATATTCCATTAACCTGCCTGCTTGATGTCCTTCTATAATCTTCCATATTTAATTCGTTTTAACTCCAAACTTCTTCAACGTTACATCAATTTACTCTTAAAAAAATACACTATTTAGAGCAATTCATAAAATTCATGCTCAAAAAGGGGAAATTTAAATAATAAAAGTGAGCTAAATAATATAAATATGTATATATATATATATATATATATATATATATATATATATATATATTTGTCCTTATATCAGTTGCAATAACCACACGACTCATGATGAGAATTTATTCAAGGAGTTGAAGCACACTAAAATTTCCAAGGTTCGAATAGGAAACGGAGATCAGCTTCATGTCAAAGGAATTGGAACCATAGCTATCAAGACGAGCACTGGCACAAAGAAAATTTTAGAGGCTCTTTATGTTCCTAAAATTATCAGGACTTGCTAAGCATAGGACATCTGATGGAAAAAGGATTTAGGGTTTTCTTCGAAGATCATCACCATCAAATCAGTGACACTACAGGAAACGAAATTTGTAGGGTGAAGATGAGAGGAAGGATTTTTTCGTTTGATCCAAGAGAAAAAGCAACTAGCTTATTCCTTGAAGGTAATTGTAATAGAAACCTGTCACAAGAGACTTTGCCATTGTCATCTACAAGCACTATTGTTGCTCAAGAAGGAAGATATGACAAGAAGACTACCAACTCTAGTTGATCACTTACCAAGTTGTCAAGCTTGTCAATTTGGTATGCAGAATAGGAAGTCATATCCTAAAGCAACATGGCGGACTTCTCAAAGGTGGCAACAGATTTTCATAGATGTTGAAGGACCTCAAAGAACACCACTCCTTAATGGTAGTCTATACTATGTTATATTAATAGACAATTATACAAGATTCTGCTGGATTTTATTTATGAAATATAAATTAGAAGTGGCTGGAATTTTCTTGAAGTTCAAAAAGATGGTGGAAAGTCAAAGTGGTTGCAGAATCCAATCCATGCGCTTTGACAATGGAAAAGAATATAATTTTGAAGAACTTAACAATTTTTGTGAGTAAGAAGGTATTACTCATCAGCTTACTGCTCCATATACTCCGCAACAAAATGGAGTTAGTAAAAGGAGAAACATATATATAATGGAGATGTCACGGTGCATGTTGCATGAAAAGAGTTTCCAAAAAGTTTTTGGGCTGAGGCACCTAATACGACCATATTTATCCAAAATAGACTTCCTACTAAAGAATTAGATAATAAAACACCATTCGGGGCTGGGAATGGATTCAAACTGTCATTAAAATTCATTAAAGTATTTGGTTGTCACCACAGGTTAAAAGAGAAAAACTTGACAAGAAGGCTCTTCCTAGATTATTTGTGGGTTCTCATCCTCCAAAGCGTACAAAAATATATCATCCACAAACAGGGAAGATGATTGTAAATGCAGATGCGCCTTTTGCTGAGGAAGAGAAATGGGACTAGAAGGACAATCAACATTCAGTCAAAGCTTCAGAGGAGCAGACATCTGATCACTGGAAAAATGAGTTGATGGATGATCTTCCAATTATAGGTACAACACTACTCTCTGACATCTACGAACAAAGTAAAATAGGTGTTTACAACCAAGCTCAATTCTGATGGTTCTATCAATAAATACAAGTCTAGGCTTGTTTTCAAGGGATATGCCCAAATATTTTGTGTTGATTACTCGGGCACCTTTGATCTAGTAGACCCATTGGATACCATTAGATTGTTTCTTGCAATAGCAGCACAAAAGGGCTGGAAAGTGTTCCAGCTAGATGTGAATGTACTTTTTTTTTAAATGGTTTACTACTGGAAATCAATGTAGAGAATCCCGAGGGTTTCTTTGAGCAAGAAAAAGGAGAAAAAGTGTGTCTGCTTAATAAGGCTCTTTATGGCTTAAAACAAGCTCCATGAGATTGATATAGCACGATTGATGACCACTTGTTGAGTTTGGGGTTTGTACGAAGTGTATCTGAAGTAACTCTTTATATCAACTATAAAGGAACTGGTCTTCTAATTATTTCATGTTGATGATCTCATGGATACAGGAAACAATGTGTGGCTAGTTTAAGAGGTTAAGAGGGAAATGATGCAAGTCTTTGAAATGCTAGACTTGGGGCTAATGACATACTTTCTGGGAATGGAAATCAAGAGAGGATATAATGAAATTTATATCTGGCAAAAGAAGTATGCTCGAGAGATACTCAAGAAATTCCATATGGAAAATTGCAAGGCAACAACCACACCAATTAATCCAAAGGAGAAGTTAAGCAAATAGGATGAAACAGATCAAATTGATGAAGGAAATTTCAGAAGCTTGATTGGATATTTGATTTATCTCACTGCTAAAATGTCGTATATTCTATTTGTTGTAAGTATTTTATCTAGATTTATGCATTGTTCTATTGAAATGCATTTACGACCAATAAAAAGAATTATAAGATACATTAAAGGTACTATTGAATACGGTGTCAAATTCAAGAAGTGTGAAAATTTCAAGTTGTATGGATTCTCCAATAGTGATTGGGCTGGATCCATTGACTACATGAAAAGTACATCAGGATATTGTTTCAGTATGGGATCTAGGATTTTCTCTTGGTGTTCAAAAAACAAAAAATTGTGGCACAATCCACGACAGAGGTTGAATTCATTGTTGCAACTGCAGCAGTAAATTAAACCTTATGGCTGAGAAAAATATTTTCTGATTTGCATATGGATTAAAAATTTAAGGTTCATGTTGATAATCAAGTTTCAATAGTCATTTTGCATAATCTGTTGTTCTATGAGAAGACTAAACACTTCAATGTCAAGTTATTTTTACTGAGGGATGTGCAGAAAAAATGAGAAGTGATTCTTGTTTATTGCAAATTTGAAGATCAACTAGCACATGTATTTATGAAATCCCTTCCTGTCAGCAAGTTCGAGTTCCTAAGGCAACAACTTGGAATTTGCAGCTCCTAATGCAAGGAGGAGTATCAGTTAGTTTCATTAGGACTGCAGTTTCTATTTCTAAGTTTCTTGTATTTCTTTTTTCAGTTATCTTAGGGGTAGTTAACATGGTTAGCACCATGAATTAAAATTAGGACCATGATCTATTTCAGTTTTTTTAATTGTATGTTGATGTATTTTCTAGTTCTTTATTACAGAATATAGAACTCTTTGCATAAGCTTTTTCTCTAAGTCATATTCACATTTAGTTCCTTGTATTCCCTACTTTCCTTTTTGTAGCAAACTAGACATTGTCTTCATTGTGTTATCTGTCATTAATCTTATTACAACTTAAGGGGAATTTCATCCTCTAAATTGGGGAATCATGGGGACTCCGGATGGAAGAAATTCATGGATAAAAAGCTATCATACCTTGATAACAAAGTCCACAAATGCTTGAGTATTGGAGACTTGACCTTGATCCCAGCTTGAACTCTTTCTTCTTCTTTATGTTCTAGAGAGAGAAATATTTGCGAGAAGAACTTTGGGATTTCTTTTGGGGCAATCGATGTTAATGACTTGAATGGGTGAGTTTATGGGTTAAAATCACTTATATAGGTGTACTAGTCTTGGGTTAAATGACCTAAATTTATTCTAATTAAACTCTGAAGACCCAATTTAATTACTTCTCACTTAATAGTGTATTGTCAATCTCCACGAGAGACTCCACGAGCCATGGTCCTCATAACGAGAAGTGTTCCTCCTTGTGGTCTTGAACCAGTATCTAGGCCACCTTCCCTTGACCCCTATAAACCTAAGACACCTTTACCACCCCTCCCACGACCCGTCAAGGACTTCACGAGCATTCGTCAAATGGCTCGTGGGGAGGGTCTCTTGTTTGGGAAGCTTGGTAAAGCTACTGCCTCAACACCACGAGTGGCACCACAATCCGTAGTGGGTACCATAAGCCGTGAAGGCTCTCGTGGGAAGGTTGCCAGTGCATACGGAATGTTGGGCTTCCCTGGCACTCTCCCTTGTCTCTTGCCCTCACACTTAGCCCTAGGTTAGCCTACTAGATTCCGAGGTGTTACAACAACTCATCAAGTGCTAACTCCTAAAGGCTAATGTTTTAAAGCTACGGAAGGCTATTTGTTTTTTATAATCATGTATTCTGTGTTATAGAACAGAGGGAAAGTCATGAAACTCAAAAATCACTAAAGTTTACAAGAGGTAAAGGTGTAAACTATAAAGCCTCATCTAGGTCTCTTCGTCTCTTCTTTCTCACTGCTCAATTGCTTCGCAAATCTCAAGTTTGTTTTCTTAATCCTTCTCATTCGAAGGTACTGATTAAAGTCTTCATCTCCCTTTTCGTTTATCCATTTACCTCCCCTTTTAATGTGTTTTTTTGTCTCTTTCATCTTCTTTTTAACTTAGTTTTTTTGTTTCTTCGTTTGAATAATTATGTGTATGCCTTTAGGATATGTAAGTCATGTAGTGTACTACATGAATTATTTTAGTCTAATTATTTATGTATAGTCTTTTTCTTGTCGATTGTGCAAGGCATGTATTTTTTGAGTCCTGAATCTATTTTAGTATCCATGTATTGACTCAAATATTTATTTCAAACTTCGTAATTCGAAATATTATTCGCTTAATTTTTTATGGTTCGCTATTTTCTTGAGATAATTTGCTCTATTTTTAATTTTTGTTGAATTTTGTTGTTAATTTTCATGTTGTTTGTGACTTAGTTTTGATTTTGATTATTTTTTATGTTTATTTTTTTCTTCACAGTTACTCAAAATCAAACTCATAGCATGACTGAAGAAAAACAAATTGATAAGATGATGGGTGAATGTGAGGACCATGGTTACTTCTGAAGGTACAAAAGTAAAATAAGACCATTGTTCTCATGAGTATTTTTTTAAGACACAGACAGTACGTCTACTCTTCTCGATCATATATTGACAAGTACTAAGTGACCTGCTGGTGTTGATAAAAATAACCAAATATAGACTTTAAAGCTATTCCAGAGAGTAGCCTTATAATCATGTCTTAAGTACCATCAATATATTCTTCTTTTGTTGGTGAATGATCCTTTCTTATGATTTTTTTGTTGCATTTCTTTGAATTTCTTAGTTTCCAACTCTTGTAAATCCACTTTCTTTCTTTATTAACTATTATTGAATTCCTACTGTAAGAGCTTAACTGATTTTAATCATGATTTATACTATATTTCAGTTGAGTTACTTTCAGCCTTTCAGTTCAGTTAATTGTGTTATTCAACCCTATTACATACATGTACAATCAATGTAGTGATGTCATTTAACCTGCATCATATCATGGTGCAAATTCAAGTAATTAGGATCATCAACAATAGTTTCATTGAGATCACATCATAAGCTGGTCAACTTTTGGTGAGGCCTCCTTACTTTCAAAGGACTCTAATTTTATGATTTGTTAGTAGTAATTATTTTAGGTGTCGTGGGTCTTTTCCCAATGCCTATATTTATACATTTGTGGTTTCATAGATAGACAGTCATAGTCTTACAATATTCAGTTTCAGATATTTTATTTAAAGTTATATGTTTAATGCTCAGTATTTTCAAATAAATTTTTTGATTTAATAAGTTGTTTTTAAAATAATTCTCCCGTTAAAATGCTTGTGTATGCTTGAGTAAGTCTTCCACTTGTAGTTAGCAGGAATGAGAGTTCACTTGGGGACCAACAATGATTCCAAAGTGTCAACCACATCCGGGGTGTAGGCTAGAGCTGTGACAGGTCCATGAAAGGGGCGATCCTTTGGAAACGCGGTGAGACCCACATGAAGGTGGTGGCCCAGACACTTTGTCTCCACGAATGTGACACCTTCAACACTTCACCCAACAGCACTACATCAACAATTCCACAAGGACGCAAAAATCCTACGTATGGGGTTCGGAATTCGTTCAGAATCCCATCAACGCATATATGACTATGCTGCCTAGTTGGAAACAACATTCCGGACTTAGCAAAATTGATGAAACAACCAATAGAGGTGATTTGGTCAAAATTTTAACTAAAGTCTACACTTATTAAGAAATGTCAAACAAAACATTAAACGCCACAAGGTCATTACGATTACCTTGGGAATCAAAATAAAAGTCATTTTACACCAAACTCAGCATTTCACAGCTTAGCACACTGACAACATTCCATTCGAAGCGTGTTTAGAAAGAAAGTTTACCAAGGTCAAACATTGGGCAACTTCAAAAGCCAAAACACCTAATTACACAAACTCCAAACAAAAGCCTCGACACTTGTACCGATCATCACACTAGACCAAAATGACCCTTCTAGTACAATTGATGGAACTAACAAAATTTCCATTAGACATCAAAATATCTAGATATTGACTGAAGTCAACTCTTGCACACCTTAAGCCTCCAAAATGGCAAAAATCACTCAATACTCACCCGACCACCTTGGAAAACATGTCACCCAACCCATCATCATAAAAAAAGTTATATGGAAGCTACGAGAAGGGGAAAAATAGTAAAAGCACACAAAAATGACCTCAAGGGTCATTACACTTGATGAATTTTGAAATAAACCTTTATAAATGTAATTAATAAAGGGTGATTAAATAAGTAATTGACAAAGTTTATAAGACGACTTACATTTAAAATTGTAAATGAATTGATACAATTAAACATTCATATAAATTATTAGAATGCAATCTTGAAGCTAGGTGAAAGAAGTCAACATCATTTTCTTTATTGTCGTATTGTTATCTCTCTTGTTTTTTCTCACAAACAATATTTGAGTGTTCTTTTTCTGAATGATTCATAATTAGATCTCCTTTAGTTGAAAGATTTCAATCAAATTCAATTTCAACTAGTGAGAGCTTGTTAGTACATACACTCAGGAATGCAAGAAAACATGACGAGATTATAAGAATAAGTTTTAACAATTTCTTTTATTTTTGAAATATCAAATAACAAAAAGCGAAGAAGAAGCAAACTATAGTTGAACAATAGTAGAAATTTGTTTAAAATATCGAATGTTCTAAAGTAAGAAATAAATAATGTTTATATGGATTTTCTTATAGAGGTTATCGATCTAACACAATTTATTATTCTCGATATTCCTTACATAATACGATTTCCATCATATTCATATGTTGTCAAAAAGTTTGAGCCATAATTGACAATATTGTCATTTAAAATATGATCAGAATTTTTCGGAAGACTACGTTCAGAGTAACTTGGTTGACATTGCGTGATATATGTGAAGATAATCTTTTGAATCATAATAATCATATTTTAAATGAAAATATTATCAATTATGGTCAAACCTTTTGACAAAATATTAAAATGATGGAAATTACCGTATTATGAAAGGAATAGCGAGAAGTATAACATTTCGTTCCATCTATGACCTCTATAAGGTAATTCATATAAAAATATGTCTATCCTACTTATCATATCATATATTTTCAACAAATTTCTAGTATTGTTCGATAATAGTTTACTTCCCTTGTTTACTTTTGGTTAGTTTGTATTTTACAAATAAAATAAATTTTTAATCTTATTTTGATTATCTCGTCATGTTTACTTCCACTCTACAGTTTATTAACAAGCTCTCACTAGTTGAAGCTGAATTTAATTGGAATCTATTAATTAAAGAAGATTCAAAAATGAATCTTTTTGGAATAATATTCGAGTATCAAAACAGGCAAAAAGAATGTTGGTCGTAATAGAAAAGGAAGATGAAATAATAACGAAACAAATAAAATGATGTTGTGACTTCTTCCATTTAGCTTCAAGATTGCATTTTAATCATTTCTCGGAATGTACAATTGTATCAGTTCACTAACAATTTTACATTTAAGTCACCATATTAACTTTTGTCAATTACTTCTTTGGTTCGTCTTTATTAACTACCCTTTATAAAGGTTTATGTTAAAATTCGTCAACAAGACCAGTATGATCTATGAAAGTGTGTTTCCCATCCTTCTCAATCTGAGATTTATCTAGATTACCCATTTTATGTATTTCCCTCTATTAATTCATGTGTATATAAGTTAGTGTCACCATTTAGGTGGAATTGTACTACACGTCAACTTCGGTAGGATCTTTTCCCGTGCTAGCTAATTCGAAGAGAACAACAATCATATATAAATATAAAAGAGAACCCTAGGCTCGCATACGTATCACAACCACAAACAAGCATTCCCTTTTAATTTATTTATTTCAAAAATTAGTCTTCCCCTTTCATGAAAAGTTGTGACTTTTATGAAAAGTTATGACTTTTATGAAGATTTGCGACTTTCATGAAAGATTGTGACCTATCTGAAAATGTGAATTTTACGAAGAGTTATGACCTTTGTGGTAAGTCATAGTTATAATTTATTCACACTATACTTTGTTGTTTATAAATACAGGGGTTTCCTCTCATGTTAAAATAACGGAAATTCTCAACTTCATCTTCTTCTGCTCATTTAAGTTAAATATTTGATTCAGAACTTCTTCTTCTTCTTCTATACAGTTAAATATTTGTGTATTTTGCTCCTTTTAAGTGAGTCACTGACAAGGAGACACTCTGCATTCAGTGGGCTCGATTTTTCCTTCTCTTTTTTCATTTTACTGTCACAAATCCTGGTATGTTTTTTTTACAATCATTAATTTATACTTATGATAATTATTGTTATTTTTTACTACATACTTTAAACTTTATTGTTTATGTTTCTGTAAAGTTATTGTTATAAGTATTTGTTAGTATAAACTGTATATAAATCTAACTATGCAGATTCACAAATAACTTTTTACAGAAGACATCTATTTACAACATTCTATAATGAAATCTTTTCTTCTCCAAGAGATCAATGCTAAAAGTTTATATGATTTTTTGTTATTGTTATAATAATGTAAATATTAAAAGGAACAAAAAAATAAAAAGTCAAATGATAGAATTAAAACTAGCAATTAAGTATAATTATATGATATACAATAATGACTATTCTGCCACACCAAAGTACTTCTTATAAACCTTTTTCTCCATTTTCCCTTACTTGTGTTTCATCCTTTCAAAGATCCTTAATGTTTTGTTTGTGCACAACTTCAATTCCATAACACTATCATAACTATATTACATATCGAATTTGGATTTTTGAAGATTGCATTTCAATTTTAAAACACATAATGACTAAATATTACTTATTTATATCATATGATTATGCAACCTTTGTTCTTGATAAAAACATTAGTTATATTTAATATTTTGAAAGTAACTGATAGTGTTATACTAACAAAATTTGCAAATAAGAAAATTGAAATAATATTTATTTCACACTCTAATAAAAGACACTATGTAATTATGATAAAATGAAATTATGTAAACTTGGACAAAATAGTGTTATGATTTGTAATTTTGCCTTTTTTTTTTAATATAACAAATGGTAAACTAGAATTGAATAACCTTTCATGAAAAGTTGTTACTTTTATGAAAAGTTGTGACTTTTATTGAAAAGTTGTGACTTTTATTGAAATTTGTGACTTTTACGAAAAGTTGTGACTTTTATGAAGAGTTGCGACTTTTATGAAAGTTTGTAACATTTATGATAGGTTGTGACCTTTTCGAAAAGTTGTGACTTTTTCGAAGAGCTGTGACTTTTTCAAAGAGTTGTGACCTTTTCAGTAAGACACAATTAACATTTGTTCACAATACCCTTTGTTGGCTATAAATAGTTGGGTTTCCTCTCATTTTAAAATAACGAAAATTCTGAAATTCTTCCTCTGCACAGTTAAATATTTGATCTAGAACTTCTTCTTCTGCATAATTAAATATTTGTGTTTTTTTTACTATTGAGTGACTCACTAACAAGGACACACTCTGCATTTATTGGGCTCAATTTTTTCTTTTATTGTTTCATTCTATTGTTACATATTCTGGTATGCTTTTTTATACAGTCATTAATTTATGGTTATAATATTAATTGTTGTTTTTTACTACACATTTTAAACTTTGTTGTTTATATTTTTGTAAAGCTATTATTTTAAGTATTTGTTAGTACAAACTATATGCAAATCAAACTATGAAGCTTCACAAATAACTTTTTACAGAATACATTTATTTACAATATTCTCCAAAGAAATCTTTTCTTCTCCAAGAGATCAAGCCTAAAGATTTATATGATTTTTTGTTGTTGTCATAATATTGTTAATATTAATAGGAGTAAAAAAAATAGAATGTCAAATAATAGAATTAAAACTAGCAATTAATTATAACTATATGATACACAATGATGACTATTCTCTCACACCAAAGTACTTTTTTTGAACATTTTTCCCATTATCCCTTACTTCTCTTTCATACTTTTCAAGGATCCTTAATGTTTTGTTTGTGCACAACTTCAATTCATAAAACTATCATAACTATATAAAATATCAAATTTTGATTTAGGAAGATTGTATTTTAATTTTCAAACAGATAATGACTATGTATTACCTATTGGTATATCATATGATTTTGAATCTTTGCTCTTTATAAACACATTAGTTTTATGTATATCTTTTGAAAGTAATTTATAGTGTTATACTAACGAAAAAAGTGTTATGATTAGTGTTATGATTTTTAATTTTGCCTTTTCTTTTAATATAACAAATAGTAAACTAGAATTGACTAACCTCTATACTCTTAAAAAGAGATTTATATAAAAATACTATAACATCAAAATAAAAGAAAAATATTATTCTAATAAATTTGAAAGAAGAATATTCTAACCCATGTACTAATATACAACAAATATAAATCATTTGCAACAATAATATACAATAAATATAATAAAAGTACTGATACCTTTTAAAATTTACTAGAGATAATCTAGATTTTCTTCAACACTAACAAGTTGTTTCATTTATTCACTTTGTAGCCAATCTTGAAGACACGCTAAAACTGTCACGATCAAAATCAAGTCGTGAGTGGCACCCACAATTAACCTCATAGGTGGGCGAACCAAGGAATCAACCCCAACTTATATCAAGTGTTCAACCATTGATAACAACCATAATGCTGAAGTCTTATTAAAGTAACCAATAAAATAAACCTCTGATCCTATTACATATCATCCCCAAAACCAGAAAGTCATCACATCAAGGAAACCTAATATTCAAATACTATGTCTAAGGATATTATAGACACCAATATAAATATATATATATATATATATATATATATATATATGTCCGAAAACTAAGGACATCAGATCATAACCGAGAGAATCCAACACAAGCTTGAATGAATAGCTCACCCTTGAACATGATATGCCAATACTAGCTAGAAATGAGGGTGATTCAAAATCGATAATACCCTCGCTGCACTCCATAAAAGGAAAACAAAGAAAAATACAAGTAGGGCTCAGTACGGGGCAACATGTACTGAGTAGGTATCATCGGTCAACCCAAAATAGCAACTAATATACAATGAATAATAGTATAAAATCAACTATGACACTAAAAAGGAGATAAGCAACAAACAACATGAACAAGTGTCAACAACTAAAGTAAGTACGTAATAAGTCAACATTATGAAGATCACACATGAGGGTTCATGCCTCCAAACCAAACTATTTTGGGAATTGAGTGCATTCAGCTTGAGTACATTCTGTTAATTCAATATGTTTCTCCTTTAATATTATCGTGTCGGAACGTGACACTCCAATACAATTATACCGTGTCGGAATGTGACACTCCAATCCAATTATACCGTATCGGAATGACTCCGATTCAATTATACCGTATCGGAATGTGACACTCCTTTCCAAAAATACCGTGTCGGAACGTGACACTCCGATCTAATTATACCGTGTCGAAACGTGACACTCCGATCAATAATACCATTAATTTATCATTTATTATCACCACTTTTCTATTCATTGATAATATTTCATCAAGCCTTCTTTATTCAAGGCATCACCTCGATAAAGAGGGTTCAAGAATATAAATTTCACGGTCACAGGATTTCAGACCAATTACAAAACACACAACCAAGCCACACAATCACACAATCAATTACATAGAAAACTTCACAATATCATTCAATGCATATCAATCACTATTAAGAGTTTAATATCAAATAGCATAAACCATAACCTACCTCCACCGAAGAACCGAAGTCAATCAAGCTACTTCTCCAATACTTTTTCTTTCCTCATGCCTCTGAACATTTTCCATCTATCAAGTATATATGCATAATTTTTAAGTTTAATGAGTCTATAAACACTCATATTATTTTATGTCCTACCTAGACCCAACAACTCGCGTAATTTATAATCAAATTTTCTAAAGTTCAAACCTATAAGTCTTAATTCCTCCAATTAGCATAATCTTAAGGAAATTTAAATAACCCGATACACCTAATATTTAATTACCTATCTCAACATATCAAATTTTGGTAATCAAACAAAACTCCCCATAACCGAAAACCAAACAACAATAAAATGTTCCAATAACTTAAATCGTAACATACAGAACATAAGCCTAATTGTGTTCTTCTTCCATATATAATTTCCAGTAGTTGACTATTCAAAAGCCAATTTTTAACATCATTTATGGCTATCAATGCCAAATGAAACTTTTCTCTTTAAAATAAAAACAATATAAAATAAGAAAACAAACAAACCGTACTTACTCTTGTGAAACCTTATCAATTTCAACTTTAAAGTCCTTGATTACTCATTTTTAGCTATCCACTTTTACCTCTTCAATTTAATAATATTTAACATGTATTCTTTATAAACTATTTAAATTTGTCTCCAATAAATATATATATATATATATAGAAAATCACATGTGGCACACTAGTATTTGAAGAAACTGTTAGCGGAAACGTGAAATTAAAGAACAAGGAAGAACAACAATATTTAACGTGGTTCGGATCAAAATGATCCTACGTCCACCAAAGAACAACTACACCAATATTTATTTCACTCTACAAAGAATACAAGTGAAATACTACAAGAGAGAGAACACAAATGCCTTAGAAGATGAGAAGACAAGTGAGAGGATGATTTGAAAATGAATTAAGAGCTACCTATTTATAGGAATAAATTCATCCTATTGATGTCATCCATGACATCACTATGTGTCAAAATTGTCAAGGTTAAGATATGAAACCATTTTATGGTTTGCCTAACTTTCACCTACCAAGATACTATCTTGACTTTTATTTTGTACTAATTATCTTCCTACCAAATATTCATGTTAATTCATCTTCCATTTAGTTTGATTCCACAAGAACCAAAACCAACTCTTTCAATCTCCACCTTGGTTTGTGTTCCAAGCATGCGTATAAACAACTCCGGCCAAAACTTCTAAGCTTACTGGGCAATCCCATTGTAAGAAACAAGAAGAATCAAACCTTTGTTGAACATACCAGCTCCACCTAGCAGTTGTTCCTTAGAGTTGCATCAATTGATGCATACTCCGGCCAAGTCCTTGCAGTGTGCAAACTTGGCAAGCGGGACTATTTTGGTCAATATGTCTGCAGCGTTATCGTCTGTGATAACCTTCTCAACCTTGATATCTCCCTTTTCAACGACATCTCGAATAAAATGAAATCTGACATCAATGTGTTTGGTGCGCTCATGAAATCTTTGATTTTTAATCAAATGAATAGCACTTTGACTATCACATTTAGAATTGATTCTAGCTGAACCGAACTCAATTCTGCCACCAAACCTTTCAACCAGATAGCTTCTTTCACTGCCTCCGTTGCTGCCATATATTCTTCCTCTGTTGTAGACAAAGCGACAATACACTGTAAAGTCGATTTCCAACTAACGGCACTGCCAACGAGAGTAAAGATGTATCCAGTTGTGGACCTCCTTCGATCAAGATCCCCTGCATAGTCAGAATCTACATAACCGAGAATTGAAATACCTTCACTTTTCCGGAAGGTTAGGCCAACATCAGGAGCTCCTTTGAGATATCTCAATATCCACTTGACAGCTTCCCAGTGCCTTTTTCCTGGATTTGCCATGTACTTGCTTACCACACTTACAGATTGGGCAATATCTGGACGTGTGCATACCATAGCATACATAATGCTACCAACTGCACTCGCATAAGGAACCTTTGACATATGCTCTACCTCATCCATAGATTGAGGCATTTGTAACTCTGAAAGCTTGAAATGAGAAGCTAACGGTGTACTTACAGGCTTACTCATATGCATATTGAATCTTTCAAGAACTTTTCCGATGTACCTCTTCTGAGAAAGATGTACAACACCATTTTCTCTTGAAATTTCCATTCCAAGGATTTTCTTTGCAACTCCTAGATCCTTCATGTCAAATTCCTTGCTCAACAGTTTCTTCAAAATATTTATCTCTGTGATGTTGTTAGCAGCAATAAGCATATCATCAACATACAACAATAGATAAATCATAGAGTTACCAGACATCTTCTTGTGATACACACAACTATCAAATGCACTCCTCGAAAATCCATGTGTAGTCATGAATGCATCAAACCTCTTGTACCACTGTCTAGGGGATTGCTTCAAACCATACAAAGACTTCTTCAGTTGACATACGTGGTCTTCTTTTCCTTCAGCTAGGAAACCTTCAGGCTGATCCATATAGATTGTCTCTTCTAGATCACCATGTAAGAAAGCAGTTTTGACATCAAGCTGTTGAAGCTCTAACTCAAATTGTGCAACCAATGCTAGTAGCACGCGAATTGAGCTATGTTTCACGACTGGAGAAAAGATCTCATTGTAGTCAATTCCCTCCTTCTGACTGAAACCCTTTGCAACCAATCTCGCCTTGAACCTAGCAGCTTCCGCTTCTAGAATACCTTCTTTCTTTCTGTAGACCCATTTGCATCCAACTGTCCTCATCCCCTTTGGCCTTTTAACTAAGACCCATGTATCATTTTTGTGAAGAGACTCCATCTCTTCCATCATGGCTAACTGCCATTATGCAGCATCTTTGCAAGAAGTTGCTTCAATATACAAAGAGGGCTCGAGATCCTTAATCTCTTCTTCTGCAGCTACGAACGCATGTGCAATCAGATTTTCTTGCTCTACAAGATGTTCCGGTTTCCGTATCTGCCTTTTGTCCCTTCCCTTCGCAATTGTGTATGGTTCAGTGGAAGCAAGTTCTTCAAGATCTGCATCTTTTGACTCATCAATTTGAGTCTCTTGATCACGTTCCTTGTTAAGCTCCACCGGTAGCTCCACCTGCTCGTTTTTCTCATTTCTAGATAACTCCACAGAAACTTTAAGAGGATTAAGTATAGATGATTCATCAAAGGTAACATCTCTACTAACTACAAATTTGAGTAAAGACAAACACCATAGTTTGTACCCTTTTACTCCATCTACATACCCTACGAATATGGCCTTTTTAGCCCTTGGTTCAAGCTTACCTTCATTAACATGATAATAAGCTGGACACCCAAATATTCGCAAGTATGAATAGTTAGAGGGTTCACCTGAGCAGACCTCATTCGGAGTCTTAAAGTCAATCGCTGATGGTGGAGACCGATTGACAATATGAGAAGCAGTATGAACTGCTTCAGCCCAAAATACTTTGGACATCTTAGCTTGTAAGAGCATACAACGAGCCTTCTCAAGAAGAGTTCTGTTCATTCTCTCGGCAACTCCATTCTGCTGTGGTGTGTGCCTGACCGTTTTATGCCTTGCGATCCCATGAACCTTGCAGAAATCATTGAACTCTTCACTGCAAAACTCCAAGCCATTGTCCGTGCGAAGATACTTGATTTTCCTCTCCATTTGATTTTCAACAAAAATCTTCCACTCTTTAAATGCTTCAAAAGCATCACCTTTTGTCTTCAGGAAACGCACCCAAACCTTTCGTGAAAAATCATCAATGAATGTGAGAAGATACCTCTTTCCTCCCTTCGATGGAAGCTTAGAGGGACCCCATAAATCTGAATGGATGTAGTCTAGCACCCCTCGCGTCTTGTGCTTGCCAGTGCTGAAGCTGACCTTTTTCTGTTTCCCTAAGATGCAGTGCTCACAAAATTCAAGTGTGCTGATCTTCTCACCATTCAAAAGGTTGCGGTTGATCAACATCTCCAATCCTCGTGCGCTCATATGGCCTAGTCTCATGTGCCATAATTTTGCCTTGTCATCATTAGATAACTGCACTATAGATGTAATTACAGAGCCAATAATGGTGCTTCCCGCAAGTGTGTAGAGGCCATCCTCCAGCTTGGCCTTCAACATGACTAAAGACCCTTTAGTCACTTTCATAGTTCCTCCTTCACTCATGTACTTATAGCCTTGTTTATCTAAAGTACCCAGGGAGATCAAATTCTTCTTTAGATCAAGAACTTGACGGACTTCTGTAATAGTCCTCACGATTCCATCATGGCAGCGAACATGAACTGAACCAATGCCAACTATTTTACAAGTTGCATTATTGCCCATTAAGACAGTTCCTCTGCTTGTTTCATAGCTGCTGAACCAATCTTTTCGAAATGTCATATGCAGAGTCTAAGACCCATTTGTTGTCATAGACTCCACTATTGCATGATGTTGTTAGTACATAATCATCATCATTATCATGTACTTTCTCAACAATGGATGCACTCGCCTTTTCTTTGGACTTCGACATAGGGCAATCTCGTTCAAAGTGCCCCTTTTTGTGACAGCCCCAACATTCCGCATTCTTTTTGTTCACACGAGACTTTGATCTGTACTTCAATTTGCTCCTTGCCTGTTGGCTAGTACGACCTCTTACAAAGAGTCCACTAGCTTCGTCACTTTTGTCTCCTTCAAAATGCATCCTAACATCACAAGAGTTTAGTGCTTGTCGCACTTGATCAAGTTTAATAGGTTGTTTGCTATACATCATTGAATTCTCAATATCACGATATTTTGAAGTCAATGAAAATAGCAAAGAACATGCAAGCGTCTCCTCGTCCTTTTTAATTCCAGCAGTTTGTAAGTCCATCACAAGTTTATTGAACGCATCTAGATGGTCTTGCAACAAAGTACCTGAATTCATCTTAAATGTATGAAGACGCCGTTGTAACAACATCCTTGTTGTCACTGACTGGTCCTGGTAAAGCCCTTCCAGCTTTTCCCATAACTCTTTGGCCGTCTCTTCGGTACTTGTACTCACTTCACAAAGTACGTTAGGTGCAAGGGACAGTTGGATTGCACTCAATGCATCTCCTTCAATCTTTTCCTTGTCGGAATCCGATATCTTATCGGGGTACTTTCCGTCAATAGCATGGATTGAACCTTCCCTCCAAAGTAACGCTATCATCTGGATTTTCCAGATATTGAAGTTGTTGCGCCCACTAAATCTATCAATTTCAAACTTCATGGAACTCATTTTTTTTTATTTGTTCTTCCTTTTCTACTACAATATTTGGAACTACAGAAAATCAAAGTAATCCTTTTCTGATGTGGAAGTTCAGACTGTGCTGCAACCACAGAGCATACTCAGACAGAACCTTGGCTCTGATACCAATTGTTAGCGGAAACGTGAATTTAAAGAACAAAAAAGAACAACAATATTTAAAGTGGTTCGGATCAAAATGATCCTACGTCCACCAAAGAACAACTGCACCAATATTTATTTCACTCTACAAAGAATACAAGTGAAATACTACAAGAGAGAGAACACAAATGCCTTAGAAGATGAGAAGACAAGTGAGAGGATGATTTGAAAATGAATTAAGAGCTACCTATTTATAGGAATAAATTCATCCTATTGATGTCATCCATGACATCACTATGTGTCAAAATTGTCAAGGTTAAGATATGAAACCATTTTATGGTTTGCCTAAGTTTCACCTACCAAGATACTATCTTGACTTTTATTTTGTACTAATTATCTTCCTACCAAATATTCATGTTAATTCATCTTCCATTTAGTTTGATTCCACAAGAACCAAAACCAACTCTTTCAGAAACAGTGATTCCCAGAAACTATACATTACTATTCAACCTACCAATAAGCATGCACATGCTAATTCTAATTATAATCCCTTATAATTTATTAAAGGAAATTGAAAGTTACCTAAGATCGTCTTCTTCTGTAGACGCCGCAACATTTGTTCTCTCGCCTGCTTTTCCATCTTCTTTCTTTTTAATAGATTATATTTTTTTAAACCCTAGTTATTATAGTAATCGATTATAAAAATCTTAAAAGTGACTCACTATTAATTTTGATGTTATTTTATTTAACCACCAACTATATTAATTATTAAAATTACCCCCTTACGTATATGATTATAGTTACAAATAGTCCAAAATGTCAATCTAGAATCTATCGAAAGAGTCTTTTACGAAATATAAATCTCTAGTATTCAAACGACCAAATGGGTCATTACAAAAACATGCACCAAGTTAGAAACAATGTACTCCTAAATGAATCAAGAAGAAATCCTCCCTTAAAAAATGCAGATTCGGATGCGACACTTGAAAGTGGAACACACTTGGATCCCAACTTTGAATTCTCAAAAAGTAAAATCTACAAGAAGAAAAGGAAAGACAAACTAGAATAATAATTCAAGATTTTAACCATAAAAATCAACCTAAATTAAGGTTTTTCGGCTAAAGCTACAGTAAGAAACCCAATAATGGCTAAGTCAACTAACGATAAAAAAAGCCTAAACTTATCCTAAATTCCAACCTAAACATACAATACTACTCAAAATACAATTAATCTGAATGAGCCAAGTCGAGGTCGAAACACACATGAACTACAACCGAGGTGCTTTTTCCTTTCAAAGGGCCTTTGAATGATGTAAAGCTATCAATAATGCCATGGGAACACAAAAACGAATAAAACAATACCCAAATCAATAAAGGATATCAGAAATGGAAAGAAATCTAAAAAATGCAAATATGGGACCCGCACACAGAGTAACAAAATCTACTCCATCATGAGGTCCCAAATTTCTAAAGGAAGTTGTGCCCTAGAAAATGGGCACAATCCGAGCTACCATCGAGCCTAAATAGTATCCCCATTAATTTAGCGCAAAGAAATCAACAATAGAGAATTAAGGAAGAACTTGCGAAGATAAACAATGAAAACACAATATTAATTGCTCCCGGATTGTGCCCATGTAACTCCCCAATCAACTCTACCAACAAACACGCAAATCCTTCAAAACAATGTCTCTTAATCGCCCATACACCAAGTTAGAAAGAATACATGCAAGCAGAAAAATAGGTCTTTTAAAACACCAAGTGTCAGTTAACTGGCCTTCGCGAACGTAGAGACCGATCAAGTAGCTTAGGTCAGCAGAGTTGACCCTCCGCAAACTGGCACGAGGCTTGTGAACATAGAGTCTAGGCCAATCAACCATTCGCGAATGCAGCCAATGTACAAAGAACACGAAGGGGGCTACGCTCCGCGAATGCGTGAGTTCCACACGATAGGCACTTGGTCTCCATTAACACGGCACTTGCAACACTTCATTAGTAGTTACAAGGAATCCAAATTCCTCCGTCTGGGGCTTGGAATTCATTCTGAATCTGTCAATGCAAACAAACTATGCTACCTAGTGGGCGGAAACAACATTCCAAATGCAAAAAAATCAATTAAACAACCAACAAAGGTCATTTGGTAATTTTTTTTTACCAAAGACTACGTTTATAAAGAAAAGCCAAATAAAACTCTAAGTGCCACAAGGTCATCACAATCACATCGAAAACTAAACAAAGGTCGTTATAGGCCAAACGCGACATTTCGGAGCTATTCACGCTGACAAAATTCCATTCAAGTGTGTTTACCAAGAAAGTTTACCAAGGTCAAACTTTGGGCAAAACTCAAAAGCTAAAACGCCTAATTAGACAAATTTCAAATAAAAGCCTCTACACCCAAGCCGATCATCAAACTAAAGAAAATTACCCTTCCAGAGATGATAAAATTGACATAATTTCAACTCGACATCAAAATATCCAAATGTTTACTGAAGTCAGCTCTTTCAAATATTAAGCCTCCCAAATGGTAAAAAACTAATCAAAATTGACCTGACCACCTTGGGAAAATTTCACCCAACTCAACACCATACAAAAGCTTCGAGAAGGTGCAAAATAGTAAAATCACACAAAAATGAATTTGAGGGTCATTACTTTACGAATTTTGAGATAAACCTTTTATTAACAAAGGCGAACCAAAGAAGTAATTGAAGAAGTTTATAAGACGATTTAACTTTAAAGTTGTAATTGAATTGATACAATTCAACATTCAGATAAATGATTAAAGTGCAACCTTCAAGATAGGTTAAAGAATTTGCAACACCTTTTGTTTTTGTCGTTATTGTTTACTGTCCTTTTTATTTCACAAAGCTAACATTCTTTTTATTTTTTTGATACATGAGTGTTCCTTTGCCGAATGGTTCATATTTAGATCTTCAATAGTTGAAAGACTTCAATCAAATCCAGCGTCAACTAGTGAGAGCCTATTAGTACACATTGGAATGCAAGAAAACATGATGAGATTTTAAAAATAAGTTTAAAAATTTCTTTTATTTTTCAAGTATCAAATAACCAAAATTAAGTAGATGCAAACTATTGTTGAACAATACTAGAAACTTGTTAAAAATATATGATGTTCTAAAGTAAGATAGACATAATGTTTATATGAATTGTCTTATAGAGGTTATGGATGGAAAAAAATTTATTCTTCTCGATATTCCTTACATGATACGATAATTTCTATCATTTTCATATCTTGTCAAAAACTTTGAGCCATAATTGACAATATTGTTATTTAAAATATGATCAGAATTATCTGGAAGACTATGTTCACATGTAACTTGGTCATATTGTGTGATATATGTTAAGATAGCCTTGAGAATAATACAAAACATATTTTAAATGAAAATATAGTCAATTATGGTTCAAATCTTGTGACAAGTTATGAAAATGATGGAAATTATCAAATCGTGCATGGAATAGAGAGAAGCATAAAATTTCATTCAATTGATGCCTCTATAAGGTAATTCATATAAACCTTATGTCTATCCTATTTTATAATATCATATATTTTCAATAAATTTCTGGTATTGTCCGGTAATAGTTTTCTTCTTGTTTACTTTTGGTTAGTGTGTATTTTACAATTAAAATAAATTGTTAATCTTATTTTGATTATCTTGTCATGTTCCTTCAACCCTACAATGTATTAACAAGCTCTCACAAGTTGAAGTTGAATTTAATTGGAATCTATCAACTAAAGAAGATTCAGATATGAATTTTTCGGTAAAAAAAGATTCAACTATCAAAACAAACAAAAAGAATGATTGTTGTAATAGAAAAGGAAGATAAAATAATAAAGAAACAAATAAAAGGATGTTGCGATTTCTTCCACTTAGCTTCAAGATTGAATTTTAATCATTTCTTTGAATGTTGAATTGTATCAATTCACTTGCAGTATTAAATTTAAGTTACCTTATAAGCTTTTGTCAATACTTCTATGGTTCATATGATCTATTAACTACCTTTTATAAAGGTTTAGTTCAAAATTCGTTAGCAAGAACGGTATGATCTATCCAAGTGTATTTACCATCTTCTCAATGTGGGAAATATCTAGCTTAACCACTATATGTATTAGCCTCAATAAATTCATGTGTTATATACGTTAGAGTCACACCATTGTTATTTCATGTTGTTAATCCAGACCATGGTAATCTAAAAGCTTAGAAATCTTTAACATCTCCCTTTGACATTTGCGTCATTTTGTGGCCATTAAATTGTTCCTACATTTATTCAACAGATTTTTTGCATAACCCAGGAACTTCTCGGTTATCCAATAGTCTAATTTTTTAAAAACTGAACTTGTCAAAGTCACCTTCTAAGTTCAATTGTACTACACATCAACTATGGTAGGATGTTTTTCCGTGCTAATATAGTTTGAAGAGAACCAAAACATAAAACAAATTCAACTTATTTTGCAAAATAAATATACAATAAATATAATAAAAGTACTAATACTTTTTAAATTTGCTCGAGATTACCCAGATCTTCCTCTACACTACTAAGTTAGTTTAATTATTCAGTTTGTAGCCAATCTTGAAGACAAACTAAACTATGCACCAATTTAGGAACAATGAAATCCTAAACAAAATTAAGAAGGTGTCCTCCCATACTAAATACAGACTCGAATGCGACACTCAAAAACGGAACAACTAATATATCACAAGTCATTTAAGCTTGAATTGTAAATATAACTTTGGGCATTTTCCGCCAAAGTGGGATGTTAAAATCTTTAGTGCCATTCTCCGTTTATCCACCAAAACATTTATCTAATAGCATCCACACCTCCACTGACAACTCTATATTGCTTTCATGAGTGAATCTAAAAGTCCTTTACCTAGGGTATACTTACTTGAGTATCAGTAATTGATTCTGATTTTCAATGTCCAATGGAAGCAAGGTCAATAAATAGATGTAAATTTTAAGTTACATTTCTTCGATATCCTATTTTTTTTTACTTAGGAAGGAAAGGATTTTATTTAATAATTAAGGTTCGTCCATACAAAAAAGAATTATTTTATATGAGACAGTTCCATTCACATCTCTTTCTAGACAATTCCTAACAAAGGAAGGAGATGCATAAAAAATATAGACATAATTTAGTGTCATAGATGGATCCTTTGTCTTCCTTCCATATTCCGCTAGTGTGTCGGCTAATTCATTATCCTCCCTCGGGATATGATTCAATGGAGGTTCTTCCTGTGGTTGGAGCACTGACCTTCACTCGGCAAAAATATGTGAGTATATAGCATTATCATTCTTTAGAGAGTTTAGTAATACCTGTGAGTCTGTTTCGACCAATAAGTGCTTTATGTTTTTTTCTTTAGCAAGAGTCAGTCTATTTAATAAGGCTAATAGTTCAGCGTGGTACGCAATTTGCACTTTGAGTTTACAAGCAAAACCTGTTATCCATTCTCCTGCTTGGTTCCTTGTTACTCCTCCATTGCCTCCATTAGTTGTTTTAGGCTCAAAGGATCCATCAATGTTCATCTTAAGGTATTCATCAGGGGTTTAAGCCATGTGATAGGGATCGATTATTTTGGAAGATTACAACATAAAGTCACTATATAGTCATTCCCCTTATTTTCTAAGTTACAAAGGAAATTACAGTTATATATACCACGAGCCTTGTATATCATTCTCCTTCTACTTTGTTTAATTCAAATTCATTTCATTTTTACTTAATTCAAGGAGGAGGAGGAGGAGCTCAAACTACAAAAGGATATCTAAAAATAATGAAAAAAAGACAATTCAAAACCCCAAGAAGAAGAAGAAGAAGAAGCTCAAACTACATATTAATATACTTAATACTCCTTAAAGGATATCTAAAAATAAATTTTAAAAAAATACAATTCTAGTAAAAAATAATAATATCTAGTTAAAACTTAAAACTATGCAAAAGGGATATTGGATAGTTTTGTTTTATTGTTTTATTTTTGTATATGGTTAGTAATCGAATAACCAAACCAAATCAAATCGAAATCGATAACCAACCAATAAATCTATATTATATTTTGTTTGATTTGATTTGATTTGATAATTTTAAAACCAATTAAGTTGTTTTGGTTTGGATTATGACCAATAACCGATCCAAACCAACCCGTGAACACCCCTAATGTTGTAATCAGGGGTGTGCACGAGTCGGTTTGGATCGGTTATTGGTCAATACCAAAACCAAAATAACTTAATCGATTTTATATAATCAAAATCAAACCAAAACCACTATAATATACATTTATCGGTTTGGTGGTTATTGGTTTCGGTTTGTTTTGGTTTGGTTATTCAGTTATTAACCATATACAAAAATAAAAGAAACAATTCATTCAAAATGTGGAAAAATGACAACAATCCATTTAAAACGAAAAATTGTTAGAATGACTTAAATTACTGAACTTTTGATCACTAAATTTACTATCTATAAAACTTTATAATTCTCTATATTGGCCTAGATGGAAGAGACAATAACATTTTCAATCCCACAAAGAATTGTCATAGACACTCATATAAATGAAATCAATAAGATAAATGTTTTCATCTTGGACATTTTTGCTTTCAATAAGTAAATATATATATATATATATATATATATATATATATATATATATATATATATAAGATCTTTAAAATTATTTATAAAAATAATATATAAGTATGTATACTATATATGTATATAATTCATTGGTTCGATTATTTCTTCAATTTTTTAGAATAAAATCATAAACAAATCAAATACTATCGATTTTCAAAAATCTAAAACCTAATCAAGCCAAACTCAAATAAAATTAGTTTTATTTTATCGATTTGGTTTGATTTTTGGGTTTGGATCATTTTTATCCAAACCGTGAACACCCATACTTAAAACTATGATTATAATGAACTTCAGGAAGACCCAAGAAACTGTTACCCAACTTTGAATTTTCAAGAAAATAAAATAAGCAAGAAAAAAGCCAAGACAAACAAGAAAAATGAGCCAATTTTTTTTTTTTCTTTACCTCTTTGCGATAGTCCATTATGTAGAAATTGAAGAGTGAGAGAATATTTGTTAAATAGAATGAAAAAAAAACTATTGAGAAAGATTAGGATCATCATTTTTCATATTTTGTGGAGAAGGATTGTTGTGCATCACAATTTTTTTTTTAAAAAAAAATATAACCTCGTAAAAGTCACCTTCTAGGTACAATTGTACTGCAAAGTCAACAACATTAGGTTCTTTTCCAGTGCTAGGTGAACATATAGAGAACAACAATATACAACAAATATAAATCATTTGTAACAACAATACCCAATAAATATAACAAAAATACTAATGCTCTTTTCTATTTGTTCGAGATTATCCAGATCTCCTTAACACTAGCGGGTTGTTTTAAATTTTCACATCGTAGCCAATAATGAAGATAGACAAAATATTGCACCAATTTAGGAGTCAATGAACTCCAATATGAATCAAGAAGACGTCTTCCCGTACCAAATACAGACTCATATGTGACACTGGAAATTGGAACAACTAATATATCACATGCCATAAATAAAACTTACTCAAACATCATTACAAGTGCATAGCCAACTGATTCAAGGTGGTAACGAGGATCCAAAAAATATGAAATAAAAATTATCTTTTTTGTTTTTGTTGTATCACCCAAATACTTACCAAATTTGTCTTTCATCTTCGTTGCTATATCAAATAAATCAGTATCTTCACTTGCAATTGTTTACATCCTCAGTTTTATAAATAAGGTGCAACGTCATGAGGCTCAAAAAATTATAATAACTCAATCAAATTATATTTAAAAAAATCTTTAAAAATGATAATAACTCAATCAAATTAATTAGAATATAGCCAACGAGACCAATATATTCTTTGTAAGAATTCAAGTTATTTTGAGGGGAAGTATAATCACCCTTCAGAATTCACAATTGTGAGTCCAGGCTAAACTCAGTTTTTTTTTAAAACAAACTGATAAGGAGATAAAAATAAAGTACAAATATAATAAACATAAAATATATATAAATATTATATTAAAAATAATATTAAAAACAACTTAATACTTTCCTATCATTAAAAAAAATACATTAAAAGTATTATTCGAATGTCTTTCGAGTATCTTCCTTGGAAAGCAACTCTAGGTTCTTGTAAACACACTAAGTAAAAATATTGTTTATGATTTAATATAAATAAAATAAATAGAAAGAAATAATAGTTAAGCAAAATAAAATCCATCTTATAAACACGAAAGGCTTGAAAATCAACGATAATTTCTTTTCAACGTATAATATATATGAGTATAAATTAAAATTTCAACTTTTAAAAAATAGGGAGGCCTTGAAAACCATCGATGAAAGCTTTTTCATTGGCCAATTTTAATATATAACTTAAATAGAATTACTAAAAAAATATAAAAGACAAAGTTATTTGAAATATGAATTACCAAAAAATAATAATAATGTAATGATAACCGAAGTAAATTTATTATCTAATGCATAAAGATAAACATAAAAGTAAAGAATTAATGCAAAATTGTTCTTAAGAATAATCACTAAACGTAAATTTATTATGTAATACTTAAAGTCAAAAAGAGAAGTAAAGAATTAATGAAAAATATTTCTTAACAACAATCACTAACAATGGAAAATTAATAATCAAACAAAGTAGGTTAACCAATGTGGGAAAAAAAACATGAACTGCTATCAAAATTAACAAAAACTAACCAAATTAAATAACAAATCATTATTTAATGAACAAAAAGGTTGTCTAGAAAAGTTTACCATCACTAGAGAACAACCAAAGCTACAACAACCATCTAAACTAAAATGATCACACTAAAAAAATGTAATAATACTTGATCAAACTTAACAACAAAAAAGAATATTACTTCTGGAGTTTTAACTTTTCTATCCAGATCTAAAGAGTAGATTAAAGCATTACTAAAATAACAACAACCTTAGTAATATTAAACAACACTACCAAAGTTGTTGGCAAAAGAGATGAACGACTGCTCAAATAAGATGTTAACACAAGAAATTGATATTTTCTATTGTTTTTGTAAAACAACGATACAAGTCTTTAAATAGAACTTGGAAACAAACAAACCGGGAGAAAAAAATAGGGCCCTAGTTTTGCACTAATTCATTACCCACTAACTGACAAACATCAACTAATTAGGACTTTTGGAGCTAGTTAACTGTAAACACAAAAGACTCCTCAAAGTACTTCCACTAATAGCACTAAACTTTTGAATCAGTCAACTAAAAAAAGACATCCTCAAAAATAAAAAGTAAAAGAAACACAAGAAAGATCAAAATAGACTTCAAAACAGATAACGCAAGAGTAGCAAATGTCACAAAAAAAATAGAGGGTTGATGAAGACCTGGTTAATTTTTGTTAGGTGTTGGTGACCAAAAAACCTGAAAATGAGAACAAAAAACATAAAAGGGAGTTAGTAAGAGGGTTGTTTGTTGGTTGCGCGAGCTTGAGCTTGATCGTGCTGGTCGCAGTTTTGAGCACAAACGAAGTGGAACAGTGATATTTTCTGTTTTTCTGGTGAAATCTGATGGTTTGTTTTTCATACACTGAAGTGGCGAAGAGGGAGGGCTAGGGTTTTGGTGGTGAGATCTGGGGGGGTTGTTTGTCGTCCACTGGAGTGGCGAAGAGGATGGAGTGGGGAGTTTTGGTTATAAGATGTGGGGGTTTGTTTGTGTTCACTAGAGTGATAAAGAGGATGGATGGGGGTTTTGTTTGTGAGATCTGGGTATTCGTTTGTGTTCATTGGAGTGGTGAAGAAGACGGGTTGGGGTTTTGGTTGTCAGATCTGGTGCTTAGTTTGCCGTTTGTTGGAGTGACAAAGAGGATGGAGTGGGGTTTTCATTTCGGGCGGTGTGGTTGTATAGTGGAGCTACTGTTGGTTGTTGTTTGTTGCTCTGGTTCATCGGAGGGTGGATCTCCTCACGGATAGCAATGTGAGAAGGGAGAAAGGAGTATAACTCAGTGATTTTGGGTCTCGTAGGAGCTTTGATCTTATTTGGTTATCATGTTCTACCGAAACTTGGATCCCACCTATGAGTTCTTCTACCGGTGATCAGAAGTTGTGGTGAGGGAGAAAGCTAGAGTGTGGTTGGTGGTGGAGGCTTTCTGGTGGTTTGGTGGTGTCTTGTTTGTTGTCTTGTGCAGCTGTAAGGAGAGAAGACAAGTTGTGGTTTGAGTTGTTTTAAAAAACAATGGTAAGTTGAGATGTAGACATGGAGGCGAAAACCTTTTTTAGACTCTCCCTTTTAGAAATTCCTCTCCCACCCCCCTCCCAAAAAAAAACCTAAAATATTTCATCACTTATTTACTTCATTATTAAGTAAAGCATCATAAAAGCAATCAAACTTATTGACTATTTAAATTGTGCTAAAAACAATATGATCATTAAATATTTATATATGTAATTCATTAGTTGTATTTAATGAATTAATAGATTGTGTTCAATAAGTATAATTAATTTAATGACGAATGATGGTTTAGAAAATGAAAACAATATTTCATAATCTATCTACTGTGAAGAAAATATTAAAAATTGAAATCAATCAAAATTCAAAATAAACTAATAAAAATCATAACATTTTTAAAAAATAAGGTTAATTATCAATAATCGTATAAAGTTGGAGAAAATATATTTTGAACTATTTAAAAAATAAAAATCTAAGTATTAACTCTAAAAATATTTGTCCAAAATTCAGTGTCAACAACAATTAGTTGATTCAAATAAAGAATGATCGCACAAATTTCAAGAAAACAAATATTTGATGTGACATAAACTAATACAGATATTTTCAAAGGAGAAAACTGATTTAAAGAAATTTGATAATTCTTTTCACGAGCACCCGATATATCGCTGCTTACTAGTTCACCTGCATTGGTTCCAACTTTAACAAAAAAATTCTCAACGTCATATCTCAGGCCAATTTCACGAGAAGCATAATTTGAAAATGTTTTCTCAAATTCAACAACTCTACTTAACATTAGGTAGAGCATAAAGATTTTTGCAATTGAGTTGTTCATCATCACAACTTTATCTTGAAACCTTTTAAACCTTGCAGGAGACTTCCTAACCTATTGCACGACATGTATATCACGTTAAATTAAAGAATATTTTTCTTTTAATTATCCTGAATGATAAAATTCACAATCTTCGCCGTACACCTCACTTGAATGTGATTACCGTACATCAAATCAGTTTCCATCTTAGTCAACTGCTTAGAAAGTTCTTACAGTCACATCAATTGAGCTGACATTATCAACTGTGAAAGTGAAGATTTGATTTATCTTTACGCATGTACTTAACAAATTAAGTATTTTCTAATGCATATTTACATTCACTGTTGATCCAACGGGCAGTGATACACATGTAATTAATTTGTTGTATGAGGTTGGGCCACTTTTGTAAACTCTTAAACCTTCTTTCTCAACAAAGCTAAAAGAAAGTCCATCGACTATTATATATGATATAAAACTTCTCTACACTCTTCTTCATTAGATTTTCAAGAGACAACAATTACTTCGCCTTGACTATTCTCCCGGTTCATCTTTAGGAGTTAGGATTAAAAAAGGAAAATATATATATGTAATTACTCTTATATATTAGAGAAAAATATTAGATGAGGTTAATATACCTAAAAATGTGAATTTGGTAACTCTTAACTAGTTAATGATTTATCGAAATTGAATAATCCTCCTCACACCTATAAGCCGTTAATTATAAAACTCTAATACGCCCATTTACATTATTTTTTTCATTGAGCACATTTATTATATTCCACAATTTTTATCTCTAATCATTTATACAAAAAATAAAATAAAGTGGATTTAAACGGAATTGAAAAATGATATATTTTAAAGAACGCAATGAGAACACATAAGAAATGATCAAAAGGATTCTTTCGAGGAGGAACTACCTAACAAGAAACAACAAGAGGATATTGATGGTACTGAATAAATTTTAAATCAATGAGCGCAAGCTAGTTGAACCACTTTACACCTAAATGAGACACAACATAGTGACAACCTAAATGACAGTCATTAGATTGAAGATCCATTTCTGAACTTATAATTTGTTTCACGTTTAGAATGCACTCTGAAATATATTTTCTGGCGAGCCAGAGCTCAATAAAGTTACATGTGAAGATAATCTTTGTAACATCTCATACTTCGAAAAGCCAAACAAGTTAAACTTCACTTTTTAGTTTTGATTCAACTTCAAAGGACCATAACTTTAAGCACATAAAAAGTCATGTGGCCTGTGATGTATCACATCGAAGGTCTTTGAGTCCTCTTTCCAAACCCACCGAGTCTTCTATACTTACACTTCTATTTTAGGTATAGAGCCTCATTTATTTTTTCCCTAATATATAAGAATAATTATATATTATTTTGCTTTGTTAGTCCTGATAATGCTCAACGTGGAGGCAAGGGTTTGGCTTAAGATTGTGTTTAGCACTTTACTCCAGGGAAAGCACATGACAGATGTTACTAGGGAAAGGGTAGTGCTGATTTATCGTTTGATGAGGGGATAACCGGTCAATGTGGGGGCTATTTTTCGGCAAATTATGATGAAATTTAGGACTAATAAGTGATGGCGTTTCAGTTATAGGAGCATCATTACTAGGAACCTATAGGCGTTATTGATTGAGGAGGAGGTTAATGATGTGTGTCCTTCCTATGCCCCCCATTTAGTGTGCCACTTGGTCGACGTCAAGCACACTAAAGCAAACGATCCTTACCACGGGCCCATTATGACTGCCATGGATTGGCAAGCTCGTGCTGATTGTTGGATGGGATGAATGATTGGTATGGCTGAATTGAAATTTTGGATTGGTGGTCACCCTATAACTAAAGAGGAGATGGACACACTAGCTGAGCGGTACCCTTTGACGAACAGTGCCATGTGCATGTGGCGTATTGGTCCGGCATTCCAGGAACCAATTGATGATGATGCGACGGCTGATAAAGAGGATGGTTTGGATGAGGATGATTTTGAGGCAACTAGCACCGAAGATGATGCTTCGGACGCGGCCTAGAGGCCAACGTGTAGTTTTCTTTTACCTTTGCACTTTTTTTAATTTTGAACACTGAGGACAGTGTAGTGTTTAAGTGTGGGGTGGAAGTTGAACTTTATTGTACATAGTTTATCGCTTTATTGAGTCTTTTTTATTTTCAATAGGGTTCCTCGCATTTTGTTTTTGGTTCTTTTCCCGAGAATAGTCCCTTCAAACCGTTTAGGTCTAGTTAATGCTTTATTAAGTCTTAGAGTCGTCTAGGAATGACATTTCTCGACGAAGAATAGATGGCGATTGTCTTAAGTGAAAATTAGTCATTAGTAGTAGAAGTTTGAAACCTATCTCTTTGGCACTTTGAAACCTTGTCTTCGTAGTTGGCTAGACGTCATGGGTGGCTACACTTTGTTTGCAATAGTAAGATAGTAACCATAAAAACAAGCATTATATCTTTGTGTTTGACTCTAATTGGAAAATAAAAGAAGATGGGCTTAATTGAGTGGCCACACCGTAATGCATTATATGTAAGCATGCTACAAGTTTGGGCCCTTATGTGTTAAGTGATGCCATGTGTGAGGATGTTTGTTTAGCTTTGCATTGGATAACATCTAGAACTTTCCCCAAGTGTGCCCAATGAGTAACTTGTGTGAATTGTGGAATGTGATTGAGGCGTTTCTTTGAATAGCCAAGTTTGAATGTCCATTGTAAGCTTCCAAATATAATACCTCTAGCTTAGCCCCATTAAGCCTTGTAGCCTTAATTTGTTCTAACCCACCTAATTAAGCCAAATCCTTTTATTAATACCATTAATTTGATCCAAAAGTCCTTAATGCACTATATTGAGTTGAAGTAAATGACAACTGTGGTTGCAATGAATAGGGTGGTAGTGGTTTGTGGAAAAAGAAAAGAAAAGAAAAGGCACACAAATGAGACCCCGTAAGACATACAAGTTTTGAAGGTATCAAATTAAATCAAATAAAAAACTATGTATATACAAAAAAGGGTTGTGCAAAAAGAAGGTGTTCAAGTGCAAGTGAAGGCAAGAAAGTGAAGTCATGTGGAAAGCATGTAATTGGGAAAGAAAAAGTTGTTAATGTTAGCAAGGAATACAAAATATGTGCATTAGGGAGAATGAGTCACTAAAGTTTACCCAAATGTATCCTCCCTTTCCTAAAGCCGACATTACAACCGAATGAAAGTCTTCTTGATTCCATGTGAACATTTTGTGAAAATTAAAGTACACTAAGGGCAAGCTTATGGCATGTTAGGATATGTTGAACTTCATTTGTGTGGGTGAGAGCTCATGTTATGAAAAAATGGTCTTAATACTATAATGAATTGTTGTTGGTGTTAAAAGAAAGGCTATACTTATATTGGTGATGGCATTCACGAAACATGTTTGCTGCTTAATCTTGTGGTTTGTTTCGATGATGTTGCATTAGCCCATTATTATTTGAAAAGATTCATGCATCGAGGTTGCGAATTGTTTGATTCGTAGACTATAAAGAAGAGTTGAAATTATTGCATAAAGTGCGCCACAAGTTCATAATTAAATATGTTTGGTCAATTGTGAAGCAAGGCGAAGAGTGTAAAGGGTTGTCAATCTAATTTGATAAGATAGAGTTTCTTCGAGGACTAACAAATGTTTAAGTGTGGGGTGGTGATCTTGGGCATATTTATATGCCCAATTATGACAAATTACCCATCTGTAATGTTAGTTTAGAACATTATCTAATCTAACTAGCATGTTTTGTCTAAAGATTGTGATTATTGCACACTAATAGACATGATTCGTGATTTTTCAGGTTACTAAGGGAAATAATCAAGTATTGGAAGGAAAAGGAGTTGAAACCGACAAGAAGAAGCCAGGCGTGACACCCCATCTATCTTGGGGAAGCAAGGGCACGACGCGCCAGGCCATGATTGAATGAGGGTGATTTCAGGCGCACTAGCAACACGGTGCGCCAGCCTGCCTGTTGCGATTCTAGCTCGGTGCCTTAGCTTGGTGCGGAGTTTTTGAAGAAATTTAACATTAAAAGGACTCCTAATTGAAGTAGAATTCGACTATATTTTCCTATTTACTATAAATTGACCCTTAGGGCCTCATTGTTAGGGTTCGACTTTTTAATTGGTGGGCAAGAGCAAGAATTCAAGTTTGTAATAGGTGTTAATCTCCTAACTTTTTTATTTTTCAGAAATCACATGAACAATCGTTGTTTGTGATTTTGGAATTGTATGAGTAACTAATTGCCCTAGTTCTGGGGCTGCAACTATGAATTGAATGTTGAATATTATTTGCTTTTGAATTAATTCTTGGTTGTCAACACAAGTTACTTCTATATTCTTGTTTTACTATTTTATTCTTGATCACCATAAGATAAACATAGTGTCTAATATTAAAATCGAGAGAGGAGGGATAAGATAAACTAGAGGATATAGAGAGCTCGATCGACTCATTAGATTGGGGTGATTTGTGTTCAGGAGTGACGCCCGGACGAAAACTTGCTTGGTTATGAAATATAAAAGCTCGCCAATTAGCTTACTTATCCTCGCTCAACGATGTAGTTAGGTATCTAATTGGGGTAGGTGACGAGAGGTGTGTAGCTCGTCTCATATAACTAACCCTATAAACTACTGACTTGACAACCAAAATTAGTTCTAAGCTATACTGTGATGCATGAGATTGAACATACACTGCAGCCTTGCAATTGTCTTTCTCTTACTTGAAATACCATCTTTAAGTCATTCAATCTTAGTTACTTTTATTCATTGCTAAAGTAGTCGTAGTAATAATAAATCATAAACTCTTGAAACAATTACTTTTACTTTAGTTGTAGAATTAAGTTTGAATATAAATCGATCATAAGGCCCTTGGGAATGACAACTCGTTTCTAACATGAGTGTATATTACTTGCGCGAACACGTAATCTTGCGTGTATCTAGGGGAGCAACCGTGTTGACTTCTCAGACTCGCCGAATGGAACGGCGAGCCTGTCTTTGCTTGCCTCAAGTTAATAAATTCAGGACATTAGGGATCAAGCCAAAAAGCTAGAGGCTCCACTTGGTGGATCGTCATGTCGACTCTGCAGATCGCCTAGTCGACTTGGCGGATCGCCTAGTCGACTAAGAAGTGAAAATTTTCCTTTCTCTAAATCCGGGGTGTTACATGCCGGCTCTTACTCTTCGAGATATCACCTCATATCCTACTCATTTATAGGTCATGAGTATTTATCTCTTGCCTCATCAATTTTAGTCTTTAGTCTAGATTCATTTTTGGTGAGCAATCCCTTCAACGTAGAATCATTCAATGTGGCCAAAACTCTCTCTTCCACAACAAGTACATCAATAATCAACAATTCATAACATAAGTTTTACTGTCAAAACATTCTATCTCTTAGTCATTCCATATGCTTGATTCTCAAGGCAATTTAACATTATAATCATCTGATAAGCTTCAATCCCAAAGCAATTGTAATCATAAATCATCTTATAAGCTTTACATCAACAATCTATGTCTATATGCTTCACTCTCAAGCAATTCTAATCATATTTAATCATATATCCTCGATCTCAAGAACTAATAATCATCATTCACCGTATAAGCATCAATTCTAATGTATCTCATCAATCAAAGATTGAATAAATCTAAACCCACAAATTCTTTTTTAAAGGCAGAAACCCATTTACATTAATTACATCTTTCAAGACATAGGTTAATGTAATTCATCCTAAAAACATTGAATCTGCTCAATTCAAGCATAAACAATCCTAATCTAGTCAATTGAATAAACATTCATCAATACCCACAACATTGGAAAGAACCGTAACTCAAATTGGGGAATTTTATCCTTTAAATTGGGGAATCACGATGACTCCATGGATGAAAAGCTATCATGCCTTGATAACAAAGATCGCAAATGCTTGAGGATTGGAGACTTGACCTTCATCCTAGCTTGAACTTTTTCTTCTTCTTCTTCAAGTTCTAGAGAGAGAAATATTTGAGAGAACTTTGGGATTTCTTTTGGGGCCTTGGAAATAATGACTTGAATGGGCGATTTTATGGGTTAGAATCACTTATACAGGTGTACTAGGCTTCATTAAATTATCCTAAATTTATCCTAATTTTATGTCGTAATATTATCCATCTTTAGAAAAATCACTTTTTCAAATGTTTCAAAGTATAAAACAATTTGAGAAAAATACTTAGTAAAGAGTCGTCACTTAATTTTGTAAAGAAATTAAGAAAAACTTAATTTAAAAAGATTTTAACAGATTAAATCTTAATAAATTTAGAGAAAATGGGTAAGAGGTTCTTATTTACGCTTCAAGAAGGTTTTTAAGACATTTGAAGCGTCCACTAACACGCGGTTATCTTATGACTTAGGTTAAACATTTTTTGACTTTTTTTTTCAAGAAAATAATATAATATATGAATAATAATATTAATTTGCAATTGTCAATTAACTTGACAAAATAGTTAAACAAAGAATATTTTTAATTTTTTCAAGAAAAGAGGATATTAATTAAAATATTTGATTTAAATTACAAGTAATTGAATTTCGTCAAAACTAGATTAATTCAAATTTCTTTTTTTTAGAATCATTTTTATAACAATTGAACGATTTTGATTAATTAAGACGTAAGAACTATTTTAAATTAATTGGAGAATAAAATAAAATATGTTTTGACTAAATATATTCAACCACTTATAAGAGTTGATGATAAAAATAAATTTAATTAAAATAAATTGACATAAAGAATATGGTACGTCTTTTGGGGAATTAAATTAATTAAAACTAAGCAAATAAAGGGTTAGAGTTAATACAATCAACAATAAATAATCACGCAATTAAATAAGTTAAGGGTAAAGGAGAAATTGAATTTTGGCCTCTTCTTGGGCCTGCTTTAATTGTGTTTGGGCTTCAACCCCTCTTTTTCTTGAAAGTACTGTTGTATACAATGAACATATACTGCTGTATACAATGTGTATACAGCTTGTTTAGGATTTTTCGAGACTGGAATTTCCTTTTTTCAACCTGTATTTCAGCATTTGACATGTGTATCTGCATTTTTGACCTGTTTTCCCGCATTTTCCTTATATATCACTGTATACTAAATGTATACATGCAGCATATCAGCCCCTTTTCAGCTTTTCGACACTATATTTCAGCTTCTGAAATTCAATCATGATGAAGACCGACTCGATAAAAGGAGGAGTTTTGGGTTACAACCCAACTCGAGATGCAAGGAGGAAGAAAAGGTCCATAATGGACTCACCACAAGTTCACATGCAACAAGAATAAGCAACTTATAAGTAACAACTCATATGATGTAATGTAGGAAAATAAAGATGCACATCTTTATGCTATTTTCCAGACTCCAAAACATCACAAAGACGACACAAATAAATATTATTTAATACTTATCACGACTAGAACCCAATAATTTGGACATGAAGAAACACTACCCATAAAACACATATAAGTACCTACGAATATTAGGTAGTAACAACCAGCCACCAATATTAACTAAATTTAACCTCCAAATGACAATTCTTAACAAACAAAGAAGAAGAGGAAAGGAAGCAGATTGCTTAATCACAAACCTTAAGGGGTGACAACATTGCCAATAATTACAAGCCTCTTAGGGAGTTAAAACAACAACGAATATGAACTAAATACACTGAAAGTTTTGGGCATTTAAAGAAACATGACAAAAAAAATCAGAAAAAGAACAAATGCTAAATATTCATCTTCACACTTCAATGAACAAACAGTGAACGTAATTTTCATCCAGCTAAACAATTATTGATTCTTCCCAACTTTAGTCATAAAGAAGACATCAAGACGTAAACAAACCGTAAAAAAAAACAGAACCATACAAGGAGTAAATCCCAAGTCGAAGCTAGATGAGAATGTAGAAAAGAGCTTATCAATTGAAAATCCCATAATAATACAGAGACTATGACACGAACTGTCTAAATTTGAATAGAGAACATAACTTTAAAGGAAACAACCAGCCTAGGAAATTTAAACCAAAATGTAAGTTAGGACTCTTTCCCAATAGATCCCGACATATAAGATGAATAAAATACCTTCATGAATATGGAATAGCATGCATATGATACAAAAGACAATGAATAATTATATATATAGCAGTAATAAAGCAAAGTCATCAACAATACATATAAGAAAATGCATCGAAAACATGTTTATTGCCATTTCTGCCTTATTTCACATATGACCAGATTAACCCGAATTCAAACAGAACGAATACACAATTAATTCATTGAGTGTAAAATCAACCAATATGAGATAGGAGAAGAGAGGGAGTTACCTTCCTTGGAGCAGCGTTGTAACGACCTGCTTAGTCGTTTTGAGCAGCAGATTTTATTTCTGGAAAACTGTCTGAGACGACGTATCCAACGACGGACCGTCATGGGCACGACGGACCGTCGAGGGTGTCTCGTTCCAAACACTTGGAATTCTTATATTTGAGTGTTGAAATCGACTCTCTGAACTCTGTGACGGACCTGCAGGACGGACCGTCACAGACATGACGGACCGTTGTAAGGTTCCGTTTCAGAACACTTCAACTCTTGAGAATTGGGTACTGAGAGCAATTCTCTGAAGTCTGCGACGGACCTGCAGGACGGACCGTCACAGACAAGACGGACCGTTGTGAGGTTCCGTTTCAAAACACTTCAACTCTTGAGAATTGGGTACTGAGAGCAATTCTCTGTCCGTCGTGACGGAAGTGCAGGACGGACCGTCGTATGCACGACGGACCGTCATAGGTTGCGTAATCCCAGTTGGCGTCAAATTTTCTGGGTAATTTTAAAGGGGAGTTTGGACTATTCTTGCTATAATTATAAATTTTAGTGGGTTCAATGTTTAATAACTAAAATCCTTGGGGGTGGTAAAGGAATGATGACCTTGAGTTATCAGTGGTGGTGTCCTCATTCTTTTATTCCCTAAATTAGATGCTACACTTCGGAAAAAGAGAGAGAGTTTGGGAGAAGAAAAAATAGAGAGAACAAGGAGAAGAGAGGAACGATCTATAGAGAGAGACAACCAAGAGGAACCACGAAGCTTGAGAGATTGCTTGTTTGATCAAGGATCCTTGGTGAAGGTAGGTTATGGTTGATACTATTTGTAGTAAACTCTTAATAGTGAATGATATGTATTGGTAGTATTGTAAACCCTTCTATATGCTTAATCTTATGCTTTCATGAATGTGATTATGTGTTTGTGATTAAATAAGCTTAATGAAGCTTTGAATCCAAAATCTTGAAGAAACCCTAATTCACCTTGTTATTGATGATGCCTTGGTATAAAAGAAGGCTTGAACTAAAGTAATGGATTGTGATGCCCTTGGTTAAACGAAAGGCTTTGATAAATTGATAGAATTTAGGGGATCGGAAGTGGTCACGTTTCCCCACTAGAATTAGGGGATCGGAGTGTCCACGTTCGACACATAGTATTAGTGGGGTCGAGTTGTCACGAACCGACACATAGAAGTAGGGGATCGGAGTGTCACGTTCCGAGCACATAGAATAGGGGGATCGGAGTGTCACGTTTCGAGCACATAGTATTAGGGGATCGGGTGTCACGAACCGACACGTAGAAGTAGGGGATCGGAGTGTCACATTCCGACACATAGTATTAGGGGATCGGGTGTCACAAACCGACACATAGAAGTAGGGGATCGGAGTGTCATGTTCCGACACATAGTATTAGGGGATCGGGTGTCACGAACCGACACGTAGAAGTAGGGGATCGGAGTGTCACGTTCCGACACATAGTATTAGGGGATCGGGGGTCAC